>CM071934.1:49606808-50011225 GCA_016081115.2 Rehmannia glutinosa
TGATTTATAAGATCATTTCTAAAATTCTTGCTAATCGATTGAAATTGTGTCTTCACCTATGTATTAGTGAATGTCAAACGCATTTGTTAAGGGGAGACAAATTAGTGATAATATTGTTATGGCCCATGAATGTTTTCATTACATCCATAATCTTTGAAGAGGCTCTAGAGGATTCATGGCTTTGAAGTTAGATATGTCTAAAGTCTATGATAAGGTTGAATGGTCATTCCTTGTCAAAGTTCTTAATAAGATGGGCTTCCCACACACTTTTTCTAGATGGATATGGTCTTGTATTTCCACAACTTCCTTCTCTTTTCTCATCAATGGTAAACCTAGTGGATATGTCCTCCCTCTCTAGAGGCATTAAACAAGGTGACCCATTATATCCTTACCTTTTATCATCATTTCAAGCATTTTCCAACTTGATCTTCCAAGCTAGGATTCGATCTCAATTTTCTCGGTCTTAAAATCAGCAAAAGCCCTTGTTATATCCCACCTTTTCTTTGTTGATGATTCTCTTCTCTTCTCGTGAAGCTTCCCCGCCTGCCTCTATTGTGAAACAAATCCTTGACCATTATTGGGTGGCAACAGTCACCGATCAATTTAGATAAATCCTCCATTTTTTCAAATTCCCAATGTTGCTCAAACTGATCGATCTAATCTGCAATACCCTTGATGGTGTTCTTATTCAATCTAAGATTAAACATCTAAGCTTGCCTTTACTCCTGGGTAGATCTAAACGGAGGTGTTTGACTATGTCATTGAAGCCGCCAAAAGAGAATTAATAATTGGAAACATAGCTTCCTTAGCCAGGCGGTAGAGAGATTCTCGACAAATCAGTCCTTTCTCGCTCTTCCTATCTACATTATGTCCTCGCTATAGAATCACCAAGGTATTTGTAAAATCTTGGCCTCCATTGCTTCAAAGTTCTCGTGGGGATCCCGTCCGAGGTCCCAACAAAATACATTGTTCAAATGGTCTACCCTGTGTTAGTAAGGATGAGGTGGGCTTGGGTTCAAAGAATTTAGAGTTTTCAATGACTCCCTCTTGGCCAAAAATCTATGGAAGCTCTTTATTTCCCTTAACTCTCTTCTTAGTAAAATGTTAAAAGCTAAGTATTTCCCTAAGGGTGGCTTGTTGCATGTTATTCAAAAGAATTGATTTACTGGTATGGAAAAGTCGGGCTTAAAGCCAAATGTGCCCCCTCCAAGGTCTTATTTTCAAAGTGGGGATGGAAAATCTATTAGGATTTGGGATCATCCTTGGGTCCTGGGTGTCAAAGTACTTTTACCTATTTCTAGTGAGTCTGATGGGAGGGTCACTTGGGTGAGTGAACTGTTGGATCAGTCTGGTCGGTGTTGGAACGAGCAGCTTATTAGAAGCCTATTTAATCCAAGAAGTGCTGAGTCTATCTTGTGTACCCTATATGTTTCCCTGGTAGTAGAGATAAAATTTCTTGGCATCTAACTCGCTTCCGCAAATTTTCTATGAAAAGTGCTTATCAAGCTTCCTTTTAGAGGTTAGAAGGAGGGTGATATTCCCGAGTGTAGTAATGGTGGTGAGGTGATTACAAAGATGTGGAGAGGTGCTTGGAAGCTTAAAATCAAAGGTAAAATTAAACATTTTATTTGGAGATGTTTTTATAACATCTTTCCTTCTAAGGTGAATCTCAAAGAAGAAAGGAGTTGCCTTGATCCTGTTTGTAGCTTCGTGGTGAAGAAGAGAAACTTTAGAGCACATTTGTGATAACCAATAATTTTAATTAGTGGTTAAAGTAGAGTCCTTTATGGGTTAATGTAGGGGTTAGTTTAGAGTATAATTTAGGGGTTGGGATTAGGGGTTAGTTTAGGTTTTTAAAAAAATATAGAAATAAAAATGAAAATTTACCTATAAATACATGATTAGCCCACATTTTTTTTCAGAACTTTCTAAATACTCTATAATAGAAAACGTGGTAATCGAGGACTAGGACTTTTGTCGTTCAATTTTTCTACATCAAGTATCTGCGATTATTAAGGTAGGGATTTCTATATTATTTGTCTTTATTTAATGTTCCATGATTGTACTTCATTTATTGCAATATATGTCAAGAGAAAATAAATTCATATAAGCTAGGGGCTATGAAAAGTCGGTCCGGATCAAACGTATCTTCGGGGTGAACCCGCAATGCTATATACGCAGAACCGCCATCGAGGAGGAAAAAGAGGAAATGAATGAATTTCTTCGTTGTAATTATGTGAATGTTTTTCATGTTATATTAAATATTGACAGATATATCCCTCTTGAGCGAGATGAAGCTCACCCCTATTATTATCATGACTTTCAAAGTTGAGGAATCCATTTGAAGATATGATGTTGTGGATGGTGGAATAAATCATGATATATTTTAAATAATTATGACTGAACTAAATTTTAGATTTATGTCTTTAATTTTTTCTGGTTTATGCTTGGAACAATTGTTGGATATTTTAATTTGGAAGATATATTGTTATTATTATTATTATTATTATTATTATTATTATTATTATTATTATTATTATTATTATTATTATTATTATTATTATTATTATTTTATTATTATTACTACTACTACTACTACTACTACTATTACCACTATTATTATTATTATTATTATCATTATTATTACATTTGTTTTCCTTAAGAATTAAAATTTTTCAATCAACCTTTTTTATCATTATTGGGATCACTTTAATTTATAAAATTATGTTTTTTTCTAAATATTTTTAGAATATTTTAAATTAATAAAATTGGAGTCGTTACAACATTTTCTTTCAATGTTCTAGAAATTTGAAGTTGGCCCCTATATCCTGGGACTTACTTCCTCATCAAACTCGCTAAGTTCGTGATTGGTGGTGCTTAATTTCTTCAACAAAAAAAAAAGAATTTTGGCAAGAAAGGCTCCAACTCTCTACTTATTTACTTGTGGTGGTTATGGAAAACTAGAAACTCATGGATATTTGAAAATGTTTGGGTTGCACCTAAAGACATTGTTGCGGGTGCCTTGGCTGAATGGATTGAATTTGGGAAGGCATCCAATTACAAAACTAGTCTGTCTAATGTTTTTGTTGCTATGAGTTGATGAAGTCTGTTTTTTTTGTCTTTGGTGTTCGGTGTTCTTTGGGCCGCTTGTTGTGTGATGTTTGGTTGGAGAAAGATGATACTAGGGACTTTGAAGTCCATGGTTACCCCTTGTACCAATGCTCTGCTTGGATGAAGGCGATTTCTCATGTGTGTTTTTGTTTAGATATTCATTGAAACTATGGCATGTAATATCTAAATACATCATACTTGTGATCATATCACTCGCTACTCTATTTTTGGGCCTTGTTGGTCGTGGTTCGATTTTGTCTTTGTTGGCCATCTCAAAGATGGTGACTTCTTTTCCCGATCTCTTAGTGATCGACTTGGGAGAGACCTTGTAGCCATTGGTTTATTGTATTTTCTTGTGAATTTTTCTAAGAATATTATCCTTACCGTTTGGGAAAAAAAAAAAGAAAATGGTTTTATTTCTTATGAGAACGTCACTGAACAAACATAAACTCATTTTTTGGAGTAGTTGGAAAATAGTAAATAACATTTGAAAACACAACATTTATAGCCAAAGTTTTGGCGGATTGAGCATAACGACATAGAAGACGTGAATACCAAATACCATATGCGAAAGGGTTGTGATTTTATAAAATTTATATTCATTGGTAATTGTAAGTGTATGAGAATGTAATAAATGTGCCCATACATAATATATATTCATATACATATATTGTATCCTTAGTAGGCCCTAAAATAGAATAATGGGTGCAATTGTCGGTTCAATTCCGCCACTAGTCAGTTCAATTGTCGATCTTATTGGTCGAATAAAAAATAATTTTAATTTTATAATATTATATAAAATAGAAACATAATGTATTCGTTATGGTTAATTGCACTTTTGGTACCCACATTAGCGGTTTTCACTTTGGTCTCAAGTCCGCCACTAGTCGATTCAATTGTCGATCTTATTATTGATCTAATAAAAATAATTTTAATTTAATTATATTATATAAAATAGAAACATAATGTATTAATTCAATCAATTGCACTTTCGGTACCCAATGTATTAGCGGTTTTCACTTTTGATACCCGTTTTTGGGCATATCATAATTAATGCCCAACATTTCAAAAATTCACTCATTTTTGGGTACCAAAAGTGAAAAAATAGACGATTAGTACTTTAGATACCAAAAGTGAATTTATCCACGTATTAGTTATTATGTATTATAATTTAAAGATAAAATAAAAAAGAATTAACCAAATTAAGAAGTATCGTATATTGACCAAATTAATTCATTCTATACTGATAACAAAATACCAAATTTCAATTTAAGCTAAAAACATTACAAACTAGTTTGACTTGTCCAAATTAGGGACTAGAACGGGGCGGGTTTGGGGAGGGTTTGACCAAACCCGGACCCTCCCCATCTCAAAATCCTCCTGGAACGGGTCTAGACCCGATATATTTTTGAAATTACAATAATTTGTTTTTTTCTATTTGTGGCCAAATTTTCAAAAGTAATCCAATGCCAATAGGTTAGAAAAATAAATATAATTATGCAACTTATTATAACTATTTTTTACAACTATTTAGCTACTATTAAGATACTTTTCAAAGAAAAACATACTATTAGGATATTGCAATAGTACTTAACTAATAATCAAAATGAATATTCAAAGTAGAATATTACGGATATTATGTTAGTAAATTAAACTTTAAAAAGTAAATAATATTATATTAGTACTCAACTAATATTTTAAACATACAACACTCAAATTTAAAAGTAAATAATGCAAAAAAATTCAATATATTTAAGAATAAAATAAAAATAATATGCGGGCCTATTGTGCCGGACCCACCCAGACCCGAACGAGCTTTGTAATCTTGGGCCCCGGACCCACCCCCGAGACCCATTTATCCGAGTCTGACTGTCCCCGTCGGTAGTGGCGTAGCCACATGGGGACCATCGGTCGACGGACCGCATTGGAATTCAAGTTGCCCTATTAAATTTGTGTCGCACTAGAACTCGATGTAGACTTAAAAATTTGGGTTGACCACACCGAAAAACCAACCAATAAAATAATTGAGTTAAAATTAAAAAGCTAAATGAATTAAGAATCACCGAGGAGATATATGCCCCAACTTGATAATATACACTTTTTTGAAAATACTTTTCAAATGAATTTTTGAATCTGAATTAAAGTTCATTTTGTGTAATAATAATAGTTGTTTAGTTGTTAATTAAGAATTGGTTTTTGGATAAGTCACTTCTCCAAAAAGTTAATTCAAAATTTGCCAAAATTGGTAAAGGTACGGCTTTCAAATTTGCCTTTTTTATTTTTTAAAATTTTGGCTCGATTATCGTCGTCTCACCAATACAAAAAAATTGACCTCACTAACGAAAAATCCTGGCTTCGCCCATGCCCATCGAGGCGGGTTTAACCCGCTCTATTGCCATCCCTAGTTCAAATGTTTTGATTGATTCAATCGCAAAAAAAAAAAAAACTTAGGGACTAATCTAATCAAATAAACATTGATTCGTAATTGGATTAACCTAATCCAAATTGATTTTTAAATCATTTGGTGTAGGATGAGTTTGGCTAAACCAAATTATCCATCCACCAAGTATTCGACTCTTCGCAGTAGTCTCAAAATTCAAAAAGTCTGAAAACAAATTTATGATCATTCATTCCTCAGTTGCCGGCTCAACTAAAGCATCACATTAGTCTCAAAATTCAATAAGTCCAACCTATGGGAACAACCAAGCGTGAAAATGGAAAAATTTGAGCTTGAAATGAAACCATGTATAATCTCAAAATGATCATAGAAATCTTACTCAAATCCAATTCATTATCTATATATATGCATATATATAATAACAACCGCTTCCGAAAAATAGTATAGGAAGATTTTCCCACCCATTTTTTGTTTGGTTAGAAATATATCCGGTTTACTATTTAAGAAAATGGCTAAGTGTTTGAGTGTTTGACTTACTCGAGACCGAATTAGATTCGGTCTCCACAAGACGAAAACGCCTCTACAATACAAGTGCTAACGGTTCGTACGTCCCCTAAGATACGACGATCGTTTTCTATTCCGATTTAGCGACTTGCAAAACCTAACTTCAAATAACTATAAGTGTTTATTTGTTTATCCGTTAATTAATTAATTAAAAAATTAATTATTTATTTATTTTAAAGGTTTTTGGTCCAAAAAGAATAAGGACCCCCAAGCACAAGCCGAGGTCCAGGCCCACGGCCTCGACTGACCGGGTCGGGCCGGCCGAGCCGAGCCGGCATGCGCGCGCGTGTGTTTGAACCAAACCCACAAGCATGTAGGTCCTCACCCTTTAAAAACTTGGTTCCCCAGGCCCAAACCCATAAGTCCAACTTGGGATATATCAAGTTAGCAAACTTTGCATCCTTTTCCTATGTGGAATGGAGCATTTCTCCTTCCCAACATTTTCCATTTTATGTCATTTTCTTGTATTAAGTGGCTAACTTCTAGACTAATTTCACATTCACTCCGAAATTGGTTTTGAGAAATTGCAAATGCTATTCTCATCTACTCTCTTAGTAGATTTTTTACAAAAATTTAATTCCATTTTTCACTAATGGAAACCACTTAATTATTTGGTCAAAATCGGTCAACACCCATCTTACCAAAACAAAAATTCCAACAATCCCCACATGAATGAAATTAATGCATGAGTGTATGCGATTCGCTTTGAAAGTCCGCGAATCATTGCATCGGGATAGGTAGCTTGTGGCTTTGAACCTTCCTTAGTAAAATACTATCGGATTTACTAGCTGCTTAGTGACGCGATGTCTTGAACTACTCAGTCGTTTATGTAAACCGAGACAACAAGATTTACACAATAACAACTCTAACACTTTGTTCTCACGTTGTATCCATTTCTACTGACCATATCTTAGATTCATAAGTGTTTCTTTGAAGCGGCCATTACTTCTCACTTATATAGGTGATCTCCTATTGAAGAGTATTCTGTCATACTCCACCTTTCGGTATAGGAATCATTAAAAGTCTTAAACTTAACCTCACCACAATCAGCATGTTTTCATTCACTTGGATGTTTCGAGAATGAGCTAACACGTTTTCCAAGTGTTCACTAAACATTCATAACTTAGTTGTCCCATTGAACCAAAGTCTTGGAATCTCCAATTCACAAGGTTGGGTTACCGCTATGAACATTCTTTAGTTTGTGGATTTTAAACCCATTCCCCTTAATAGTTTATATAATTGATCTCGATTTATGCCTTTTGTAAGCAGATCCGCAAGGTTTTCCTTTGATTTCACGTAGTCAACCGAAATAATCCCATTCAAAATCAGCTATCTAATGGTATTGTGTCTTCGACGTATATGTCTAGACTTACCATTATACATACTACTTTGTGCCCTTCAAATTGCTTTGATTGACTATCACAAAGATGTATCATAACAAAGAACCATGCTTATTCCAACAAGGAATATCCTCTAAGAAGTTTCTAAGCCATTCTACTTCTTCTCTAGCTTTACCTAAAGCAATGAACTCGGATTTCATAGTGGATCGAGCTAGGCACGTCTGCTTAGAAGACTTCCACGACACCGCTCTTCCACCTATTGTAAAAAAAAAAAACTTGTGGACTTGGAGTCTTTTGTGTCGATATCCAATTGGCATCACAATATCCTTCTAATATCTTTGGATATCTCGTATAAAGTATTTCATAGTTCATGGTATACTTTAGATATCTAAGTACCCTTGTCACGACTTTCCGGTGATCCGTACTCGGTTACTTGTGAACTACTTAGCTTACTCATTTGAATATGCAATGTCCGGGCGTGTACAATTTGTTAAGTACATCGGACCAATTACCTCGCATATTCCAAACCGAGAAACTGGTTCGCCTCTATTCTTGGCCAAGTGTAGACTTAGATCTACAAGTGTCTTAGCTGGAGGACTATCAAAAGCATTAAACTTTCTAAGTATGCTTTCGACATAATAGGATTGTGACAAGACAATTCCATCTGAAGTTTTAGAGATTTTAATCCCTAATATAACATCAGATAATCCCATATCTTTCATGTCAAAGTTCTTCTTTAACATGTTTTTAGTATTCACGATTAAATCATGACCACTACCCATAATCAACATATCATCTACATAAAGGTATACTAAGACGTAATTATTTGTAGTACCTTTAATGTAGACACACTTGTCACATTCATTGATCATTGAAACTGTTTGACTTCATAGTCGAGTCAAACTTTTCATGCCATTGCTTAGGTGCTTGTTTTAGTCCATAAAGTGACTTAACAAGTTTACACACCTTTCGCTCTTGACCGGGTACAACGTACCCCTCAGGTTGTTCCATATAAATCTCCTCTTCAAGTTCACCATTCAAGAAGCGATCTTAACGTCCATTTGATGTATCTCAAGGTTATTCAAAGTTTCAATAGCAATGAGAACACGAATGAACATAATCCTCGAATAGGAGAATATGTATCGAAAAAGTCATATCCCTTCTTTTGCTAAACCCTTTAGCTACCAAACGGGCTTTATACTTGTCAATAGATCCATCTCGCTTTATACTTTCTTTTAATGATCCACTTGCATCCAAAGGTTTGCACCCCTAGGTGGGAGATCAACTAACTCCCAAGTGTGATTTTTGCATGATGGAAGCTATCTCATTATTGATAGCTTCTTTCCGAGAGAGGAGCTTCGACTAGATAATGCTTCTTGAATAGGTCCGGGTTCATTTTCTAACATATAAGTTAGAAAATCGGGACCAAAAGACTTAGCTACTTTTGTCCTTTTATTTGCATCTTGGTTCCTCTTCATCATCACTTTGAGGTAACCTTGCGCTTTCATAAGTTCGTTTACTCGAACTTTCTTCTTTCCGTTCTTTGTTTGGAAAGATATTCTTGAAGAATACAACATTCCTTGATTCAATGATCATACCATCATTTATATCGGGAATAGCGACTTAATGTGCACTAAAAAGTGATATGCACTACTATTGTTAGCATATCCAATGAAAGCACAATCGATTGTCTTGAGGACCGATTCTAACTTATTTCGGCTTAGGTACTTGACTTTAGCCAAACACCCCCACACTTTGAGGTGTTTGTATGACGGTTTATGTCCCTTCCATAACTCATATGGAGTTTTATTTTTACCTTTGTGCGGGATCTTATTAAGAATGTAGCTTGCGAAAAGTATGGCTTCCCCCCATCAGTTTTGGGGTAAGCCAGAACTTATCAACATCGTATTCATCATCTCCTTAAGAGTATGATTTTTGCGTTCTACAACTCCATTTGATTGAGGTGAGTAAGGTGCAGTCGTTTGATGAATTATACCCACTTCCGAGCAAAATTCTTCAAATGGAGCAATATACTCTCCGCTATATCACTTGAATCATCTTAATTTTCAAATTAAGTTGATTTTCAACTTCATTCTTATAAGTCTTAAAAGCTACCAAAGCTTCATATTTGCTTTTCAAAAGATACACATAGCAATATTTTGTGCAATCGTCTATAAACGTTATAAAGTATTTTTTTCCATCTCGAGTTTGCACAAGTTTTAAATCACACACATATGTATGAATTAACTCGATTGGTTTGGTACTTCTTGTTACCGAATGAAATGGTGCTCGGACAATTTTGTTTCAACACAAATTCACATTTGTCTTGTGAATCGATTTTAAACGTAGGTATTAATTCCAGATTCACTAGCCTTTTAATTATGTTGAAGTTTACGTGTCCTAATCTATCATGCCATAAATTAGAACAATCCAACAAGTAAACAGAAGTAATAGTTTTATTCTTCGCCTCTTGGCGGAAAATAGACATTACATACATCTTAAAAGGCCCTTATCAAGGTAGCCCTTACAAACAAGCTGACCATTCTTGGTTATTACAAACTTGTTGGACTCAAACACTAGTCTAAACCCGACCTTACTAAGCAAAGGACCGGAAACCAAATTCTTGCGAATGTCCGGGATATGCAGCACATCTACAAGCGTAAGCTCCTTTCCGGAAGTCATCTTGAGCACAACCTTGCCAAGCCCCACGATGTTGGAAGTCGAAGAATTTCCCATGAAAAACTTCCTTCCATTAATCGGAATGTAGGAGGAGAACATATCCTTGTCGGCACAAATGTGACGAGTAGCCCCGGTATCTATCCACCACTCCCTTGGGTTATCCACCACATTAGCTTCAAACACAACGGCGGTGAGATTGAGCTCCGACATGTCGATTGGAACCGACTTGTCCTCCAGCACATTGGCTTGTCGGTTGCCATCTTGATTGCCCTTTTTTGGGTGTCGGCAATCCTTGGCCATGTGGTTCGGTTTGCCATAGTTATGTGATTACCCTTGAACTTTTTGGCCTTTCCCTTGTCTTTCCCAGTGCTTGCGTTTCTTACTAGTGCTCGATTGACAAGATTGGCCTTGGCCTCCATTCTAGACTTCATCGGATTTCACCTCCGATTTTGGTTGTCTTCTTCAATTGAAGTTGAACAATCAGATCCTCAAGCCCATCTCTTTGCGCTTGTGCTTGAGGTAATTCTTGAAATCCTTCCACAATGGCGGCAATTTCTCGATTATTGCAGCCACTTGAAGGGATTCATTCAAAATCATCCTTGGACACTAAGTCGTGAAGTATGATTTGGATCTCTCTGAACTTGGCCGATCACCGTCTTGGTGTCAACCATCTTGTACTTCGAGAAATATGCCAATAACAAATTTCTTTGTCTTGCATCTTCCGTCTTGTACTTCATTTCTAAAGAGTCCCACAACTCTTTGGATGTTTTGAACATCTTTATAGGCGTTATAGAGGTGTCGTCTAGCCCATTCAAAACATAGTTTCGCATAGAAAATCGATGTTATACCAAGCATCCACATCGATTCTCGATTGTTGTTGATTTCTTCATCACCACCACGGAAGGGGGTCGTCCTTCCGAAAACGAGACAGCCCCAAGGTAGTAAGGTAGAACGGCATCTTCTGTTGCGAGCGTTTAAAGTCGACGCCGGAGAACTTGGGCGACTTTTCAACATGAGCAGGAGCAGCAGCCATCGGTGTGAATGATATTGAAGCCAGCGTCTTGAACAGAAACAAACTTTTTCGTCTTGTGATTGTTTGGTTAGAAATATATTTGGTTTACTATTTAAGAAAATGGCTAAGTGTTTGAGTGTTTGGCTTAGTCGAGTCCTGAATTAGATTCAGTCTCCGCAAGACGAAAACGCCCCATATACAAGTACTAACGGTTCCGGCGTACGTCCCTAAGATACAACGATTGTTTTTTATTCCGGTTTAGCAGCACTTGCAAAAATCGGAACTCCAGTGAACTATAAGTATTTCAGACTTTTCAAGCTTTTGAATTGGAGGAAAGTCAATATGCTCGAATGCAAATGACCGGTTTTTAATCTTATGTTTTTGTCTCTCTAATTCATCTGCATGGTTCGAATTTTATAGGCATCAGTGCCGTATGGAAAGATCATGTCTTTTGGCGAAAAGACATGTTTACACAACACGCATATGTTCATCCTTCGCATCGACGCACGACCTGGTGCGCGGCTGCGTGCGTGTGCCCGTGCTCGGATGTGAACAGATTGACAAAGTTTCGACTTCCCAGTTGGAATCCGTTAATTAATTAATTAAAAATTAATTATTTATTTATTTTAAAGTTTTTGGTCCAAAAGAATAAGGGCCTCAAGCCCAAGCCCAGGCCCATGGCCCGAACTCGGGCCGGCGGCGTGCGTGTGTGTGTGCTTTGAACCAAACCCACAAGCATGTAGGTCCTCACCCATTTAAAAACTTGGGTGCCCCTGGTCCAACCCATAAGTCCAACTTGGGATATATCAAGTGAGCAAACTTTGCCTCCTTTTCCTATGTGGGATGGAGCATTTTTACTTCCCCACATTTCCCATTTTTCATATCATTTTCTTGTATTAAGTGGCTAACTTCTAGCATTAATATCTCATTCACCGAATTGGTTTGAGAAATTTCAAATGATATTCTCATCTACTGTCTTAGTAGAATTTTTACAAATAGTTTAATTTTATTTTTCACTAATGAAAACCACTTAATTATTTGGTCAAAATTGGGTCAACACCCATTTACCAAAACAAAAATTCCAATATTTTTGTGCTATAAATAGTAGTTCATGAAAAATATTTGGTATGTCATTATTTTTGGTAGTCAACTTTCTTTAAATAATCACTTTTAAAACGATATAAATAAAATAATATTTTAAATTAATTTTTCAAATATGTGTGTACTACATTGATTATTGTATTTATCTTTTTATTTTTTAAAAAAATTAATAACTTTTATATGTTTGATCCATTTTTTATTTATAATATATCAAATTAATCAATTTTTACGATCTTCAATTGGACACCTATATTGTTTATATAAAACAAATATATATTAAATATAAAAATATAAAAATATTTACTCATTGTTTTATAATTTATAATGGGCTTTAAAAATTCTGCATTCGGGCTATTATACATCAATTTGTATATTCATATATTTGGCTAATTATGATATTTATATAACTTTTATTTGAGCTTAGCATATTTTTTAATAGTTTTATTTATATTTAAAATAATTAAATTCAATTAAAAATACTTATTTTGATTAAAGAAAATATCTCAAAATATGTATCCAAATTTTATATATCACATATATCCATACACAATATTATATATATTTATGTAAGAAGAAAATTAAGATTTATTAATATGAAATTATATTGATAATAGTATTTTATATATAGAAAATCATTGCTTATATATTAATGTACTTTTTATTTTAATACAAATTATTTTTCTATTTATCATCGTATTTTAATATTCAAGTTTCAAATTTGTATATTTTGAATTAGATACGTATTCGTCTATTGATAATTATTTGAAATATGTGTATATATAAAAATAAAATAGTTTTTTTAATATTTAATCCCTTAAAATTGTGTTGCTAAATATAAAACATGATTTTTGTTTAATTCCTTTAATAATTTTGATAATTGTTTAGCTTTCTAAACCCCAAAAAATATTAGAATTAGAAATAATTTTACTATTGATTGTATTGAAAATATAATTTATTAAATACTCAAAGATCGGGTATTAAAAACAATCAACATTGGGTTGTTAAAACTTTTTCCAAACTTTTAATTTCTTATAGATAAACATGTTATACAAATTGATACAATTCATATTCACACAACCAAATATTATTTTGTATTTAAAGAGATTTTTTTTGTAATTTATAATAATTTATTCTTTTATTATTTAATCGTATGATTTATAACCAAATTCATTATATTTATATTTTAAATATTTTTTTGAAATTTTAAACCTTTTACCATCACTATATTTTTAAAACATAGATATCATAAATTTATAATTTGTAAAATAAAGAATGAGAATATGTAAAATTTGTAAAGATTCTTGGTTTAGTTTTAGAATTAATAAAATAAAAAATTATAAATAAAATTAATATAAATAATAGATAAATACAATATACATGCTCAGAGAATTAGGATGGAACGGACATTTTTATTTAACTAATCGGGATGGGAAGGGGGCGGGGATACAAATATCTATCATCCATGTCTCATCTCCTGTAAGTTCTCCAACCCATTACAAGTGGGTAATCCTTATCCCAAATTTATTTATTTATACAATTATTTTATTTACTTATATTTTTAAATAGTAATGTATTAACTATAAACTTCCATTTAATTAATATTATATTAATTAGTTATATTACTAAAATAAATATTAATATTAATATTATTATTTCTTTTAATTTACATTATAATTATTTGTTATTTATTAATTTATAGAAAATATTAATTAATTATTAAAATCATGTTATATAAATTAATTATATGTAAAATGAGGATGGTTTAATTTTGAGGATGTTGACATCCCTAAATGCATGATATTGAAATATGAATTCATGTAACTATTAGAAAAATGTTTTTGCGTACGTGTAACAAATGTCTCACATATATATACACCGTTCGCATCACATAAGTAAAAAACTAGTTTAATTTGAAAAGAAAAAAAAAAACTTATTATAAAAACTTAGGGTTGACTTAAATTGATTGGCTGAATGATCATTGATTGGTGAAAGCATCTGCCTGCACTTACAAATATGCCAGGCATCATTAGCTTATTTGCACCTTTCCAGTGTGTCATTTCATTTAATACTTCTGTTTCACTTTTCCCCTTTATCTTTCTTATTTTCTAACTTTTCACCCGTATCCCATCTTTTTCCGCCTTTTCACCCCGCTAATAAAAGTACACATATGCACATGTTAAAACAAATATGCCAAAAGGCTTTTTCGACATTTCGACCATGACAGATTGATAGAGCTACAGTCACAGCATCGAATAAAGTTGGCTAGGGCGTAAAAGGAGGTTGTCGTTTTGTTGGAGTGAGAACAATGTTGGTGACATCCGCCGTGAGGTTAGAAAGACTTGGTGGACGGCGAACGGGAGAGGAACTTTCGGAGTCCACCTGTTAAAGGACCCATAAAGTAGACTAATTATATTTGGGCCCCAAATTTCTCTGGTTAATTACTATCCTTGTCAAATTCACACTCATAAGGAGTCTGACTTCCTTTGGGCTCTATTCCCGATTTTTGTGTGAAATATTTTTATACTTCTCTCGAGTGGCGCGTTTAATACACTCGATCCCTCTAATTCTTTTGTTTTTTCCCTGAAGTTTTCTCCAAGTTTATAATGTATATTGAATTTGATGAATGATTGTGAACAAATTTGATGTACTCCTTTAAGTAGCCACCCCGACGGAACTAATTAATTAGGGATTTTTATAATGTCTTAATTATCTGATTCGGCATAGAATAGGCCGAGAGGATAGAGCGGGCCAAGTGTGAATAAGGCCCACAAGCTCTTACTCAAGGCCCATTTCTAGAAGCCCTTTGAGTATGCTCGAGATATATATATATATATATATATATATATATCTAAGTGCTCGGGATGAATGTAAGAGCTCGGTATAGGATGTCTTGAGTTAAGTTTGATAATCTAGATAAGATTTGATAAGTAAGTTTGACAGATTCCCTATAACTGTCTCCGGAAAACCCGAAAACCCTAATTATAATTGTTATAAATACTCATCTCTCGGGTATGGTTAAGGACTAATGCATTTCTGATATTTTACTACACATTTGAGTTATTCTCTCCATTCTTTGAGCATTATCTGACTTGAGCGTCGGAGCAACCCTCCGGCCCCCATTTTGCAGTGTTCGGTGTATACGACGGAGCTCGGCCAGGTGCACGGTGAAGTTCAGCCAGCATTATCATTGGAGATTTTTGGGTAACACCAATTTGGCGCCGTCTGTGGGAAATATTGGGTTGAGACGTGAATGTCAAGGTTGGTTATGGAGGATCTGCGGAGGAATTTGACTGATGATCTGAACCGTACTCCCCTGGTTGATACTCCTGGGAGAGTAACGCAAGAAGGTGGTGTGCATCCACCACCACCCCGGTGGAGGGTGTGCCAAAGAGAATCCGGGGTAGGAGGGGTGGCTTTGTTCACTCATCCTCAACAGAGCGGGGATTTTGGGGCCCATATTTTTCGAACAATCGGGCAACTTTGTCACCATGGCGGTGGAGCAGCGGTCAGTAGAGCGGAGGTTAAGGAACTCGAGGTGCCGCCACCACCCCCTGTTACTACGCCCGAATGGAGGCGGAGGCTAGAAACCCGGACGTGGGTGATAGGGGGCGCCGAGGCTCCGGTGGTTGAGAAGGAGTTACATCCGAGGCGTTTCACACGGCGGGCGGAGGTACCTCGGCTAGCCCGAGATTTTGACGAATGCATTGGCTCGGGATCGAGAGATGGAGAATTTTTGAATCTTTGGTAATTGAGCACGCCAAAACTTTCGATGAACTTTTGGCTAGGGCAAAAAGGTATACCAATCTGGAGGAAAGCCAAGAAAATGAAGAAGGAAGAAGGAAGTAAAAGGAGAGATAAGGGGGAGGACAGAGAAGATAAAACACCCCAAAAGAAATCAAAGGTTGAAGTATCAGGAGGGAGGCCTAGATTTGATAAGTACACTCCGTTAGTGGCTTCCCAAGGAGAGGTGTTCTCAGCAATCGAGAGGCACCTCGACTTGAGGTGGCCAAGAACGTATTCAGAAGTTCCTAGGAAAGAAAAGAGCAATGAATTTTGTCGGTTTCACAATGAATATGGGCATACAACAGAACAGTGTACCCATTTGAAAGATGAAATTGAAATGATGATCCAGGCAGGGCACTTGAAAGAATTTGTGTATGTGGATAAGAGGATATCGAAGGGTAATTATCGAAGAGGTCAGAATAATTACCAGCAGAGGCAGGAGCCGGAGAAAAAGCCAGAGGAGGATAAGAATCTTCCCCCTCCACCGCTGAGGAGGGGGGTGATTCAGATGGTGATTGGGGGTCCGTCTGGAGGGGATTCTCGGAGAGCTAGAAAGAGTTATGTTAGGGTCGCGGCTGCTGAAAGGGTTCAGGAGCATATGAGGATTGAGCAGATAGTGGTGGGACCAAATATCCAGTTTGGGCCACAAGATAGGAGAGGCATTGTAACTCCTCATAGTGATGCTCTTGTGATTACAACAACGATTGCAAACTATGATATGCAGAGGGTGTTTGTAGATACATGTAGTTCAGCTGATATACTTTTTTATGAATGCTATAAACGGATAGATTTGCAGGTTAATTTAGAAATGGTTGATACTTCCTTGGTTGGTTTTGCGGGAGGAACGATTCAGCCTTTGGGAATGGTTACCTTACCTGTGTCCTTGGGCAAGGAGCCGTTCAGGAAGACCAGGATGGTGAGATTCTTGGTGGTATATGCTCCTTCATCATACAATGTGATGATTGGGAGGCCTTCTTTGAATGCGTCCCAAGCTGTTGTTTCAGTGACTTGAAGCTAATCCAGAAAAAGTAAGAGTTATACGGGAGATGGCCCAGCCCAAAGATGAAAAGGATGTGCAGTGCTTAACCGGGAGGATAGCTGCCCTTAATAGATTTATCTCGAGGTCGGCAGAAAGAAGTTTGCCTTTCTTTAAGGTATTAAGAAAGGCCAAGAAATTTGTGTGGGATGAGGAATGCCAAAAGGCATTCGAGGAATTGAAGGAGTACTTGGCTGAATTATCAGTGTTGACTAAACCAATACCAGGAGAACCTTTGTATTTGTATATCTCGGTGGGAGAGCAGGGGGTCAGCACGGTATTGATTAGAGAAGAAGGATCGGTGCAAAAGCCGGTATATTATGTGAGCAAGGCATTGAGAAATGCGGAGGTAAAGTATGCAGAGATCGAGAAAGCCAGTTTAACTTTGATGATAACAGCCAGGAGGTTACGTCCATATTTTTTGTCACATAAGGTGATTGTTCGAACAAACTTGCCACTAAAAACAACAATGAGTAAGCCCGAGGTGCCAGGGAGACTGGTGAAATGGGCAATCGAGTTGAGTTAGTATGACATAGAGTTTCAAAACCGAACTGCTATCAAGGTTCAGGCCTTAGCAGACTTTGTGCAGGAATTCACGAAAGATGTGACCGATGAAGGAACATGGATTCTATTTGTGGATGGATCTGTGGGTAGTTCGGAATGTGGAGTAGGTATTATACTAATCAGTTTTGAGGGGGTGGAGAGTAGCTTTGCCATAAGGTTGGATTTCAAGATTTCAAATAATGAAGCTGAGTATGAGGCGTTTTTACGAGGAATTCGTATGGCAATAGACATGGGAGCATCTAAAATTCTTATACACATAGATTCCCAATTGGTATACAAGCAGGTAAGAGGGGAGTTCGAAATTCGGGAAGAAAGGATGAAAAATTACGTGGAAAAATATAGAATCCTCGAGAAGAAGGTGAAAGAAATTGAGATCTGCCATATACCGATGGAGGAAAATATGAAGGCAGATTTTTTATCTAAAATCGCCAGTTCGGCTGGGGGAGGTTATGATAGAAATATTACGCTATTGATAGATCAGGATACGGTTCTAAGCTTGGAAATAGGAGAAATAGAAGAGAATGAGGATTGGAGGATTCTGATCCTAGCATATTTGAAAGAGGGGGTGTTACCGAAGGAGAGGAAAGAAAGGGCTCGGGTAAAGATACGGGTGACTCGTTTTTGTATCTTGGGAGAATTGCTATACAAGAAGGGTTTTAGTGCACCATTGTTAAGATGTGTGAGTTATAAGGAGGGAAAATATGTTCTGAAAGAAGTACATGAAGGATGTTGTGGAAATCACATGGGAGCCAGGATGTTAGCAAACAAAGTCTTTGAGAAGCGGGATATTTTTGGCGAGCTTAAGAAAAGATCTTGGCGAGATGGTGAAAGCAATGTGAAAAATGTCAAGTACATGCACCTTTCATACATAGACCAGGATGAGGAACTCATGACTCTGAGCTCAGCTTGTCCATTTGCTAGGTGGGAAATTGATATTGTGGGGCCCTTCCCTCAGGCCTCGGGACAAAGGAAATTTATGATAGTGACAATAGATTATTTTAGCAAGTGGGTGGAGGCTGAGCCACTGGCTAAGATAACTGAAGAGGTGGTTATGAAATTTATCTGGCAGCACATAGTGTGTAGGTTCAGGATACCCCGAGTGATCGTTTCAGATAATGGCATGCAATTTAATGGAGCGGGAATTCGGGAATGGTGCAAAGAAATGAAAATTAGGCAACACTTTACTTCAGTAGCCCATCCACAGGCAAATGGGCAGGTGGAGGTTACAAACAGAATTTTGGTGCAAGGATCAAGCTCGGGCCGGAGAAAGCCGAGGAGCTTGGGTCAAAGAATTGAGCTCGGTATTATGGGCGTACAAAACAAATCCAAAAGAGGCAACAAGAGAAACACCCTTTAGTTTGGTATATGGAATTGATGCGGTTATACCAGCTGAGATCGGGATGGAAACTCACTGTATTCAAACCTTTGAAGAAAAATAGAATGAGTTGAGGACTCAAGAAGCTTTGGATATGATCAATGAAAAATGAGAAATGGAATTCTTGCAGATGGAGATAACAAGGAGCCGAGTTAGAGCTAGTTATAATAGCAGAGTAAATAAGAGGAGTTTCCAACGGGGGGACTTGGTGTTGAAAAAAGTGGATGCAACGAAAAGCCGAGAAAAACTAGAGGCTAATTGGGAGGGACCTCTCAGAGTGACTGCAGTGTTGGCAGGTGGTGCTTACGAATTGGAAGAGTTAAATGAGAAGAAGTTACCTCGAGCATGGAACATTAGTAACTTGAAGAAATATTACTCTTGAGTAAAGAGTAGTAGATCCATGATATCTACAAAGTTTTTTTTTATTTTCGATGTAATGATGAAAAGTATGAATGAAAGAGCTCGCGCTTTATCATAACCAAAATAGTTGAATATAACATGAATTGGACTAAGTACTTTTAGCTCGGTCAATGAGTCGACACCGAGCTAAAATACTTAAAGGGGTGGATGCCCATGAGTTAAGATTAAGAAATTTTAGTCTGATCAGCGAAAGGATCAAAGGCTAGAATTCTTAAAGGGTAGACACCCATAAGCTAAGTTCGAAGCATATTAAAAATTGACTAAGAATTTTTAGCCTTGTCCCCGAGGTGACTTGAAGCTAAAAATACCTACAGCTCGGTTCGAGCCTCGAAAAATTGAAAATTTGTCCAAGTATTTTTAGCTTTTTCCCCGATGTGACTTGAAGCTAAAAATACCTGTAGCTCGGCTCGAGCCTCGAAAAATTGAAAATTTGTCCAAGTATTTTTAGCTTTGTCCCCGAGGTGACTTGAAGCTAAAAATACATGCAGCTCTGCTCGAGCCTCGAAAAATTGAAAATTTGTCCAAGTATTTTTAGCTTTGTCCCGATGTGACTTGAAGCTAAAAATACTGCGGCTTCGGCTTAAGCAAGCCTCAAAAACTAAAAATTTGTCCAAGTATTTTTAGCTTTGTCCCAGGTAATTTGAAGCTAAAAATACCCTCTAAAAATTTGCTCGGCTCGAGCCTCGAAAAACTAAAAATTTGTCCAAGTATTTTTAGCTTTGTCCCCGAGGTGACTTGAAGCTAAAAATACCTGCAGCTCGGCTCGAGCCTCGAAAAATTGAAAATTTGTCCAAGTATTTTTAGCCTTGTCCCCGAGGTGACTTGAAGCTAAAAATACCTGCAGCTCGGTTCGAGTCTCGAAAAATTGAAAATTTGTCCAAGTATTTTTAGCCTTGTCCCCGAGGTGACTTGAAGCTAAAAATACCTGCAACTCAGCTCGAGCTTCGAAAAATTGAAAAATTGTCCAAGTATTTTTAGCTTTGTCCCCGAGGTGACTTGAAGCTAAAAATACCTGCAGCTCGGCTCGAGCCTCGAAAAATTGAAAATTTGTCCAAGTATTTTTAGCCTTGTCCCCGAGGTGACTTGCAGCTGAAAATACCTGTAGCTCGGCTCGAGCTTTGAAAAATATATGAATAAAGCAAACATGAGAATAAGAGTTCGGGAAAATAAAGGTTTCATTGAAATACAAAAGATGAATACATAGATTCAATAGGGATTACACTAGAAAGAGAACAAAGGCCTAAATTAAGATATAGTCTAGGTAGCAGGAGTATCTTTGATCCCATAATCTGCCACAGTCAATGGGGGCTCCTCAAGGATTTCTAGTTCGGGATCTCCACCAGTAGGAACAACAGTGGAAGCATTTCCTGAGCCTGGGGGTGGAGGAGCTGAGGAAGAAGCTCGGTCTGCCTCCAATTGGTGAAAAACATATTGCAAGAAATCAGGAAGGGAGCTCAAGTTGACTTGATTAGCTTCAGAAGAAGGGATGTAACCCTCGGGATCAGTGGCAAGAGCAAGAGCCGCATCCCTATCAAAGGCCTCGGTAAAATCTTTCTCTCAACCTTGGGCTTCGGCTTGGTCAAAAGCAAGATGAAAATATTGAAGGGCTCCAACAGAGAGTACATTGAGAAATTTCTCAGAACTAAGAAAGTTGCTCTTAGCAACTTCTCGAGCTTTTTGGACCAAAGCACATCACTCTGGTGACTGAAGAAAATTCTGAATGCTAGCTCGAGCTCCCTCTTCTCGAGCTTCTGCCACTTGCTTTACAGTTTGAAGTTGAAGCTTCTCAAGTTCAGCCTTGAGGGTACTTATCTCTTCATCCTTCTGGGCAAGGGCGTCCTTCTGCAGCTCGACCTCATTCTTACTTTTATCCAAGATTCTAAGCATCTTGGCATCTCTCTCTTTGAGCTTGGCCACTTGAGTCTGGAGGTGATTACGCTCATTTACCAGCTCGGGATCAGCAAAACCTACGTGACCCCGAGCTATTATCTCCGAAAGACGGAGTAAAGCCTGTTGAATAAGAAGGAAAGCAAGTATGAGTGAAAATTCAAGATAATGAAATATGAACATGGAAGAAAGAGGTAGTTACCTTGGAAAAATCAAGGCTAAAATTATCCACCAGGTCAGAGGCAGATGCTTGTTGAAGGGGACGGCATTCCCGAGCTGGGTAGAGGCCCTGCAAGAACTCAACAGTTGTTCGGGGGTTAAAATTATCTAGGACTGGGGACTGGAGGAAAAAGGTCTGGTTAGGGGTAGTGATGTCTCCCGAGCTGCTCGCAGTCTTGGATTTCTTCTGAGTTGAATCCAGAGTAGGAGGAGGGCATTTTTTCAGAGCAGGCTGGCTACTAGGGTCGGTGAGCTCTTTGATCACATCCCGAGCTGAGTCGGGGCGAGTAGTCCGGGGGACTTAGGAGCCTATGGCTCGGTAGATTGAGCGGAAGCAGTAGAAGGAGGAGGAGGATTGATGGACTGAGAAGCCGAAGAGGTTCCTTGAGGAAAGGCTCGACTCATAGAGACGTTCCTCTTCCGAGCTACTTCTCATTCAGCAAGTCTTTTGTTCATGACGACAGCTGGAGAAGAAGAAAATAAAGAGTATTAGTAAAATCGACAAGTGAAATAATGGCAAACATAAAATTATATAAAAGGAAATACCGAGGTCCTCCTCGAGCTTGCCAGGAGTATGACTCAGTTCGAAATACCATAGTAAAGCAAGACAAGAACAAAGGCGAGAAAGATCGTATTCTTATTTATTCAGCCGATCTATGATAGCCTGGAGATCGGGATTGCGTCTCCTGATATTGACCTTCCTTTGCAGGGGAACTTCCCAAATCCATTTAGTAGGAAAGGGCCACGGTTTGGGAGAGAAAATAAAGAAATACCTATCTTTCCAGAATTTGTTGGAAGTAGGGTATTTCCCAGAATCTAGCATCACTTCGGGATGAGAGATAGAAAAGGCCACGAGTGGTGGATACTTTTATTTGAAAGAGAGAATGAAAGAGTTCGGCCGTAGGGTCAATTTTAGTCGGAAAGAATTGGGAGAAAATTGATTTAAAGGGATTTGGTATAATACAGAGAGCTCGGTCATAAGAGAGTGAATAGGGAACCGAAGTACACCATCAATTTGTCCAGAAAAGAAAGCTAAGAAGCCTGGTGGAGGTCGGTTCGGCCTATCATAATAACTAGGAAGAGCTAGTCTAAAAGTCGAAGGGATATTGATATTTTTACAGAGATATTTTAAGTTTTTAACAAACATGGCCGAAGCATTGAAAGCACTATCTAAAGGAGAGATCGGGATGGAAGGTCGTACTTCTATATTAGAATAATCTCTGTCGGAATCAGAGCTCGAGTTTCCTTGGAGATTAGAGGAAGATGCCTCAGAGTTTTGGGAAGCAGTAGGGGCTTCATTATCGAAAGAGAGTTCTAAGTTATCTACCCAGGAAGCAAAAATTAGTTATTTCAGGGTCCGTTGAGGTACCCATAGAAGAAGGGTGCGCGGGAGAAGACATTATTATAATATACAAGTTGCTATTTAAGAAAGGAAATAGAAGTAAAAAATGAGAAGGAGGGCAAGAAATGTACCTAGTTGGAGGAAGTAGACCATAAAGAAAGAAGGGAAGAAGAGTAATACGCCGGAGATCAGAGCTCGAAGTCGTCGGGAAGCTAAAAAAAGTTGCCAGAAATCGCCTTGGAGCAGAGGAGCAAAAATTGTAAAAGAAAGTATGAGAGCCCCTTTTTATAGATAAGAATGAGGGGCACAAGTATCGAGGACATCAATCTGAGCCATTGAGAGGAATCGAAATCTACGGTTGGATTGACATTGGGCAGAGTACTAGACGTCCCATCAATAGGGGTAATGATGATGATTGTGCGAACTTCGAAGAGGCGGGAAGTTCAAACGAGAGGGCGGGAATTAGTTCGGGATAAATAACTGAAGGAATATTTCATTGCTCGGTATTTAAGCAAATAAAACAAGGGTGAGCTCGACCTATATGAATACTTGAGCACTATACCCTAGCTCCTTATAGGATTAGCTCGGCTATAGTGGGGGGACTGGTTGATTTGGCATAGAATAGGCTGAGAGGATAGAGCGGGCCGAGGTCTGAATAAGGCCCACAAAGAGCTCTTACTCGGGGCCCAGTTTCTAGAAGCCCTTTGAGTATGCTCGAGATATAAATATTTGAGGGCTCGGGATGAATGTAAGAGCTCGGTATAGGATGCCTTGACTTAAGTTTGATAATCTAGATAAGATTTGATAACTAAGTCTGAAAGATTCCCTATAACTGTCTCCGAAAACCCCGGAAACCCTAATTATAATTGTTATAAATACTCATCTCTCAGGTATGGTTAAGGACTAATGCATTTCTAATATTTTACTATACATTTGAATTATTCTCTCCATTCTTTGAGCATTATCTGACTTGAGCGTCGGAGTGGATACGCCGGAGCAACCCTCCGGCCCCCATTTTGCAGGTGTTCGGTGTATACGGCGGAGCTTGGCCAGATGCACGGTGAAGTTCAGCCAGCATTATCATTGGAGATTTTGGGTAACACCATTATCAATGCCCAACTAGTTATATTTATTTAGACCTTATCACCGGTCTCTCTCTAATTATACAAAAATTAAAAAAAATAGTTGTCTATCGTTTTTTTATTTTCGTCAAGTTTATATCAAACCTAAAAATAGAAGAATGGGCTCTCTTATTTTTGCTCCATTAGAATTTTGGTACTATATTTAGATTTTTTATTTTAATTAATGTCAATTACTATTTGTTGTGGGCAAAAAAAGTCTTTTCATAGGGTTATTTTTTGTTTTTGTGGCAAATGCCACAAACATTTTTGTTTTTGGGGTGAAAATGGGAGATGTTGATAAATTAAGTGTAGGCACCCTTAGAGTTGGCGCCACTACCAAGGGCGCCTCTTGCCCGTTTCTATTTTTTTAAAAATTGCAAGAGCGCGCCGGTCAAAAGAGGCGTCTCACTGCTACTGACATTTATTCTTCTTCTTGGCGCCATTAAGGAGGGCGCCTACCCCTCTATAAAGGCGCCCTCCCATCATTCTCCTTCCTAAACGAAAATAACCCAGTTGTATTCTTCCTCCTCCCTTCCTCGTAATTCTTCTTCCTTGGTGAGGTTGAGTGGTGGTGAGTGTAGAGTGGTAGTGTGGTGGTAAGTGGTGGTGGTGACTAGCGGCGCGTGGTGGTGGACAGCAGCGGCGCGTTGCGGTTGAGTCGAGACACATTTCCGAAAATTTCAAGTAATTTTCAAACATTTTGAGCAATTTTTAATTTTTCTAGTTTTTTTAGTTAATTATTTGTTTTATTGTGAATGATTGTTGTTGGTAGAATTATTTTGTTAATTATTATTTTTAGGTACTTTTATAAATTGTTAGTAAAATTTGTAGAATAATGAATTGTTTATTGGTAGTTTGTAGGTATTTTTAAAATATTAGTATATAATAATATAGTAAAAATTGTTAGTAAAAATTGTTGAATAATATAGTAGGCATTTTTAAAAAAAGTTAGTGAAATAATAGAATAAAATAATTATAATTGCTTGTAATAAATAATGTGTAGCCCTTTTTAAATTAATTAATATGTCTGCTTATTTTTTAACTGATTATTGTTTAGGCATTTTCTAAATAATAATTTTGTATAATTTTTGAAGATATGTCAGACAAAATTGGAGTATTTGTGCATTTTGGAGGACAAGTTGTTGGAGCAACACATATTGACCATAGTATCGACCTATCAAACTTAATAGGACTTTTGTATGAAATTACGAATTTGGATCAAAACCGCCACAAGTTGACAGTTTCTGCTAAATATTACGAGAATGATAATTCACGATTGGTTCCAATTAAAAGAGATCGGGAACTTAGATTTTTTTTGGATCCGATAACTAGTTTAAAATCCTTAGATCTATTTGTTGAATCAAAAATTTTGAACCATACTGTACCACCACCAATTCCACCGGAAAATGAGTTTTACCAATATGCATCTTACATTATTGGTGACTCTGAATTACCTTCGGTTACTCAAGGAATGACAAATATGTGTTTGGGTAGTACATGTAGACCTAGTCAGAGCAATTTGGATGGATTGATTGTGCATGTTGAGAAGCGACCTACAGTTAGGGGTGATTCTTGTCTTGCCGATAAAACGGGACCCTCGGAACCTAGTGTTTGATAAATGGTTTTATCATGATTTTGATGATTTTGTTTTTATACCAAAACAATGGTTTTAAAGGTTGTCCAAATACTCCTAAATGATTTAAAATGGTTTTAATATTTTCCGGAGTATTTTCTCAAGTCTATTTTCGATAATATTGGATAACACTTTCAATGATTTTATGTCAACGGGTTTTTACATTGAAACTATGTTTCTAAATGTTGTCATAATACTCCCGATTGGTCTAAAAAGCTTTTTCTATTTTTCGAGTATTTATTGGAATTTATATCGGACAACATTATGTGTTAATGTGTTATTTCATCAAAACTATATTTCTAATGTTGTCCTAAATACTCCCGATCGGTTTAAAATATTTTTATGAATTTTTCGGAGTATTTCTTGAGGTTTATTTTCGACAAAAATCGAATAACATTTCATTTAGGAGGTCGGCCAGGTCAACCAAAGGGCGACGTTACTGAAGAGATGACAGAACTCATTTGTATCTCAAAAATGTTGAAGGGTGACCGGTCCCTATGGGGCGACCGGTCGAACCCATGGTCGGCCGTCGGACCCCCCTTGACCGGCAACCAGGGTAAAATTTGTTGTGTTCTTTTTCTAATCTTATCGGTCAGCGACCGGTCGCCTCTAGTTTGATGACAAAATTCTAACCGTTGTGCAAGAGACATCTTTTCCCTAATTTATGGGATTGATTTCTAACAGACTATAATCTTGATTTTAATTGCAATTTTTTGTAGATATCGATTCCAAGATGAGCCTATCAAGTATCTATCATCTCCTATAAATAGAGGAAGATTTGAAGCACAACAATAAGAGAAAAAACTACAACACAACAAGATACACTCAAGAATACACTTGTTCTTACATTGTCTTATTTCTTGTTGTAATTTGCCTAGCTATTCACTTTCACATTCTTGAGGTCTAGGCTATTCTTGATTACACTTGCACTCAATTGTATAATTCATTATCGAGTTGTAATCTTGAATTTTTGGGTTATCATTCAACACAAGATATCCTTGTGAGTGTTCTTGTGGTAAGAACACACTTGGGTGATCTAGGTGTTAGGTGTAAGAAGATTGTGGTAATCTTATTGTCGAGGTGTTGAAGAATTCGGTATTCTTCAAGGTTGAAGATTGTGGTAATCTTCACAAGGTGCCGTTGGAGATTGTGGTAATCTTCAAGAAGAGATTGTGGTAATCTCAAAGGTGGTGTTGAAGAAGAGTGTGGTGCTCTTCAAGGTGTTGTTGTAAGATGGTGTTGTATTAATTTTGGTAATTAATAAAATCTTTTTTTCTTTTTGAAATTCATCCCTGGATATCTTTGGTGTGGTAGAGGATTAGGCCCTGGTGGGTTGAACCTCTTTAAATCGACGTGTATTGTTTACATTCCGCACCTTAATATGAACATATTGTAGGAATTCGATCGGCTCATGGAGTATGGCAAAAATTAGAAGCCATTCATGAAGTATATGCAAATGATAGGAGCAACTCAAAAGCATCTACTTCTCAAAGGGATACAAGTTCAAATCTAAGGAACAAGCCTTTTACAACTTCCAACTATGAAGTAGTCGAACAATATTTTATGGGCATCGAAGAAGAAAACGAGGTATGTCTTAAACCCTCTACTTCCTATGATATTGTTATTCAAAATGATTATAGTGATTTGCAAAATGATTTTGATGATCTTCAAAATGAATTCCAAAATTTACTTGTTAAGTACAAAAATTTGAAAAAGGAATTCAATGTTTTGAAAAATGAAAAGGATAGTTTATTTACTTCCTATGAATCACTATCATGTGCTCACACCACCACACTTGATAAGGTTAGAAACCTTGAAAAAAAAATAGTACTCTTGTTGAGGATATTAATTGCATGAAAATGATCTATCAAAATCCAACTTGAGTACCAATAAATTGCCCAATGTTGTGAATGTTAATGGTTGTGATAGTTTGAATAGTGAACTTGATCATGATCCTAATATTGTCAAGCATATGAAAAAGAATCGAGTTCCTATGCATGTTAGTAATATTACTTGTTTTTATTGCGGTAAAAAGGGTCATACAAAGAAATACTTGTCGGGCTAGAAATAGCTCAAATTATCTTTGGAGACCTAAAAGTCTCAAGACTAATCCCAAAGGAACCAAGCACTTGAAGGTACCACAAAACAATGTTATATTAGGTACACGGTGAAATAATAATCAAAGAAAATTCATACCGCCAAAAAAACATCAAATGACCATTTCATTTGATCAAAGGAGAAAACATTTTCAACAAAGTCATTTTCCAAGAAGAGGAAACAATCAAAAATGGAATGAACAAAATCCTTGGAAATGGCAAAGACATCATCAACAAGATGATTTTTCAAGAGAAAACACTTTCAAAAATGGGAAGGCCACAATGCTTGGAAAAGGAGCAATTGGAGAAACCATCATCAACATGAAGATTTTCAAACGGGAAGATATCATCAACAATGGGAACGACACAACCCATGGAAATGGCGAAATTGGTAAACCGTATCTCCCTATTTAAATATGCATTTTATTTTTGCATGTTCTTATTTGTGTTTAAATTGCAAAATGAGTTTTAAAATTTTTAAGGTCCTCAATAAATATTTGTGTTTTTAAAATCCTTTGAAAATGAGACCTTACATGTTGTTTTTAAACTCTTATGGATTTCTATAGCATTAGTATTTTTATTGTGATATCTCTTATTACTTGGCCTACACTTGTGCTATTATATCTTGTGCAAAATTTGTTTAAAGTATTGTGTAGGACTCATGTATATTCACAAATGGCTATCTACGTCATAATATGTCAAGAGTGACATAAACTATCGAGGTACGCTCATCATTAGTATTCATCTTATAGACTCGATACATTTGTGCCATATGACTATGTGCTTATTTTATACAAGTGCCATTAAGAGGATGTTTTGATTTTTTGAAAAGGCATTTTTTGACATAGCTTGTTTTATCCAAGATTTGTAAATGATTGTATTTTGTTTTGATAAAACAATTGATCTACTAAGTTATGCATTTTATTGCACATATAAATGCCACTATTCTTGGATACTTATGTCAAACCTCTTGTTCATATGATTCTTGTAAATGAGGTCTCAACTATGTGCTCTCTTATTGTCTAATTTCAAAAGAGACCTTATGTAGCTTTCTTAAGCTTATTTGAACTTGAATGATTTATTAGACTCTTGATGATGCATAGTATGTGGTGCTTAAAATAGTGTATCTATTATTCGATATTACTATGCTCATGTGCAAAATATCTTGTTAAGATTTTGTAAAAATTTGTGATATTTCGCAACAAGTTTGATGAACAAGCATTTGTAAGGCACTTCTTCTTATGACTTGTTCATCCAAAGTTTTAAAACGTTATTATTGAAGTGGATCATCCCGCCACGACATGTTCCTTTGGTAGTTCCTCCTCATCCTAATTTATCAAGATCATCTTTTTTTTGAGTCCGGATTCAAAGAACATGATGGCGATTCGATGATTTCTCATTAAAACATATGTATTATGACTCGACATAGATGAGTTGAAAAAGGGTATGGTTTTCGTTGATAAAAAATGTGTGCAATCCGCATTAAGGATTTTTAATGCGCGTCATGGCGCACGTGAGTATAGGGTTGTGGAGTCTACGCCGACATTGTGGAAAATTGTTTGTAAGCATAATCAATTAGGATCTTTTGAATCGGGCTTATCATCACATCAATGCAATTGGTGGTTGCGATAGAATTTTGTGAAAAGACGTTCGATTTGGCAAATTACCAAGTTGAGACCTCCCCATAGTTGTGTTATGAACACTATCTCCAAGGATCATAGAAATTTGTGTAAAAATATTATCGCTACGGATCTTATGGGGATTGTATGCAGTGTGATCCGACGATATGATATCAAGTATGTTCAGAAAATGTGAAGGACAAATATGGATATGAGATATCATACAATAAAGCTTGCACAACTTGAAACGGCAAGGAAAATGTGTATGGAACTTGGGAGAACTCTTGTCAATACTTGCCTAAATATATGGGGCGCTACTGAGAAATACAATCCGGGAACAGTTGTGGAGTGGTTCCCTAAATAAATAGATGAACGTGGTGTGCATACATTGGGGTACGTTTTCTGGGCGTTTAGGCCGTGCATCAAGGGTTTTAGACATTGTCGCAAGGTCATTAGTTTGGACGGAACACACTTGTATACTAAATACAAGCATAAGATGTTAATTGTTTTGACTCTCGATGCAAACCAACACGTGCTACCTCTAGCATATGCTATTGTAGATGAGGAAAAGTTTAGGTCATGGTATTGGTTTCTTCACATGCTGGCTAAATACGTGGTTCGTGGCGCCGAGGGAATCTGTCTTATTTCAGATCGCCATACGGGTATAATAGAAGCGGTTGAACGTATCCCCGAGTTTCAACCACCTATGGGAGTACACAGGTTTTGTCTGAGGCATGTGACATCTAATTTTAATAATTATTTTAAGAATATTAGACTCAAGGACTTGTGTTGGCAAGCTGGTTCAGAGTTGAGTGTTCGTGCATTTGAGAAAATAATGGAGCAGATTAAATCATTTAACTCAGATGCTTACGAGTATTTGGCGGCGATTGATCCAAGTCTGTGGACACTCTGCTACGATGAAGGGAAACGGTGTGGAATTATGACTACAAACATGTCTGAATGCATCAATGGAGTACTTAAGGGTGCCCGACGCCTTCCAATCACAGCCATTGTGCGGATCACCTTTGCAAGGTCAGCTAAGTGTTGTTTAGATTGCATGGCGAATGCATCGCTGACTCAACAACGAAACCAAATTTGGCCAGATGATGTACACCATAGGTTTGATAAAATGCAGCGCCTCGGATTACAACATATGGTACAGATGTATGATTATACTGAACAAGTTGCAAGTGTCATCACACAAGTACCGGGTTCTAAACGTTCACGTACCTTCAAAGTGAAGTTATCTACCCAAGAATGTTCATGCGGTCAGTGGAAGAATGATGGAATTCAATGCTCTCATGCAATGCAAGCTTTTCGCCATTTTATGGTTGACCCAGGTGTTTTTATGAAGCAATATTATACCACCAGCACGTACTTGAGGACATATTCTTCAGGACATTGTGTACCATTGCCCGACGATGATGAGTGGGATGAGCCACCTTTTCAGATGCAACATAATACTGAGCGTCGTACTGTCAGACGATGTGGAAGAGATACAACATCAAGAATTCGTAATGAAATGGATCGTCCACAAACTCGTGCGAGACAGCAATATCGTGCAAGTGAAAAGGCTGAAACTTCACAACGTGGATTGTCATCCCGTCCGATTTAGTTTGTTATGTTGTATCCTAGAATATCTTATTGTAATAGGAATGTAAGGTTTAGTTTGTTCAGTTGCATGTTTGAATTTATCAATGTAATCTGGATGTTTGTCATAATGTATGAAATTGCTCACTACTTTCATTTTATTACTATCTGTCGTATTTACAATTACATTTTCCTCTTATTTACACGCACTGTTATATATCTTATTCATTATCCATTCTGTATGTCATTTGTAATCGATTATTTACATTTTCGTTCACAGGATGGATGTCGATGCCATCAGACGTGTTTATGGACCACGGGATCTTGATATTCTGATCGCACATGAGACACATCGGTCTGAGGCTGTATATAGAGGAGCAGTTGATAAAGTACTTTCTACTAAAAAGGGATGCGGTCTGTTTTGGAGTTTTAAGCCGGGCGCAGATGATCACCTGCATCCCCGTGTTTTGGATATTTTGTATGATATGGGATTTTGTGGTGTTGCACGATGTGGCCAGATGAAGATTGATCATCATTTTATCACTGCATTAGTGGAGAGATGGCGCCCTGAGACACATACTTTTCATTTACCTGTCGGAGAGGCTATAGTGACACTACATGATGTGGCGATTATATGGGGTTTATCCGTGGATGGGGATGCTGTAACAGGGAACGATTTTTTTCCTACTTTTGATGAGTGGCGTTTGTATTGTGGACCATATTTGGGTTTCGTACCTACATTAGAGCAGAGGAGAGGGAGGACACGGATATTTAATGTAGCCATTAGACACCATCTTACACAGATTTAGATCGATGATGATACCCGGGCCTGGGTACGTGGTTGAGCAGTATGCACTACTTTTGATAGGATGTCGTATGATGCCGGACTCCTCGGGCAACAGTGTGTCATTATTATATCTACAACAGTTAGAGAATGTTTGAGCAGCGGGGCGCTTTAGTTGGGGCAGCGCTGTTTTGGCATTTCTATATCATGAGCTTTGCAAGGCTGCTGATGATGCGGATAAAGAGTACATGGGTGGGCCATTGAGTATTCTACAGGTTTGGGCATGGTCTCGAATGAGGACTATAGTGCCACAGAATATAAGTTCTATGATATAGCTGGTACACTTCTAGGGGTTGATGGTAGGGTGTTGGGGTTACCATCATACGGAGCCAGATGGGTACATCATCACAACTATGGTCGCACTTTGAGATATTCAATACGAATATATAGAGAGATTTTTGATCGGTTGTTGCCTAATAAGGTATTACACATTTATATTACTCATTAATATAATTAATACACACATCACCTTTTAATACATGGTTATTTCTTGGCGATTTATATGGCAGCCATACGATTTGGAGGACCCAGATATTGCAGATCTTGGACCTCGATGTCTCACTATGCATTGGCTATCGCGATGTCCACTGATCAATTACGCGATTGTGGAGATATACCATCCAGATCGATTTCTCAGACAATTTGGTGGTAGACAAGGTATTCCTCAGCATATACACCATAGTCATAAGGATCTGCATGAGTATGATCGTAGAGGTCGAGACTGTTTTGATTGGAGATATACACATCGAGACTTGATCCACTTCTGGGATCAGAGACATTCACATATCATCAACGTTGATCCGATTGTTGGAGATTCTGATACGGTTGATGGGTATATGTCTTGGTATGGTCGGATTACTAGGCGATTGATTACGCCTGGTTAGTTGAATCAGCTGCCTGGGTTCCAGCCATCTGACACATCAGTGATAATATTTTTATAGTTAATGAATAAAAAATAATATTTTATGTTATTTGTATTTTACAGTTTGCGTGGATGGAACAACTTAGGCTTTCTTCAGCTCATGTCAGATGTCAATTGATGATCATGAGTCAGTTGCACATTTACAACGTGTTGCTAGAGATGTTAGTGATGATATTGAGCGGACACTGCAAACACAACCTGGCGGGAGAGCCACAAGAGCACCTACAGGACGTGGGGGACGTGGCAGAGGACGACGACACACCAGCCACAACCATCTACGATTGGACCTTGCGACCATGATGTTCCTTCATCGGCACCTCATGTTGACATAGCCGGACCTTCCAGACTAATGATGTTCCTTCAATTGGACCTCCTATTGACATAGTTGGACCTTCTACTTATACACCTCGATGCACTATGGTATGAAATTTATTAAATTCTTAAAAATGGTATTAATAGCAAAAGTTATTTTAATTGATCATTTTTTTTTTTTATGACAGTCCGCTTCTACATCCACTCCGGGTTATTATGCCCTTAGTGGACATCATTTTCATCACTATTAGAGACTGATTATAGTCTTTATGAGACCTCTATATGGTGCCCATGATCCGTCCACGTCCGAGCGTCCATATTTTAACATATCGCCTGTCATTTCCACCTACACTCGGTGCATATCGTGATTTGACGGAGAGTCTACATCATCACCGCAGATGATCAAGATGATGAGGACGCGCCACAACATTCTCGACATGACGACCAACCGGATCTTTGGTAGCGTAGAAATCTTAAACTGTGAGAGGGTAGCACTTTAGGTGTGACACCGGGGTCATAGAGTTTAGGATTATTCATTGAGCTTATTGTAAAACAACTAATGAATCAACTTATTTTATATTAAGTCCGCATCTTTTTATTACATTTATTATTATATATTTATCTAACATACATTTAATATATTTGCATTGATATGTCTTATCTACAATACTTTTATCAGCTGTCAGCTTTAAACACATGTATGGTCTTGTCTACATTAACTTTATCAGGTGTAAGCTTTATACACATGTCTAGTCTTGTCTTCAGTATTTTTATCAGATGTCAGTTTTATCCAGATTTAGCTTTATCAGATGTCAGCTTTATCTAGTGATACATCTTGTCAACATAGTTGTATTAGTTGTAAGGTCTTGTTTGAATAACTTAACAGATTTACAAAAATGTCATTATGAATACTTCACACCGCCTATAAATACATACTAAAAATTTCATTTGATTGCAACTATGAACTCGGTCCTTTCTGAGAACCCAAAAATTATATTATTTCTATTTTCACTCCATGTTTAAATGGATGAGTTCAACTGGTCCCCTCTACCATCCCCACAGAAGCCTAACTCCCAGTTATGGATGAGTCTCTATAATGCGAAAACTACAAAGTGGACATTGCCGATGGACATCATTCTCGTTGATGCACTACTAAACGAGAAGAGTAAAGGCAGCAGGGTAGTTGGTGAAACCAACAATAGTGTGGGCCATTCGGAGGCCGAGCGATTCAAATTTGCATTCCAATGCAATTTTATGTTCGCCGAGGTAAATCAACGAGTTAAACATCTTCAAGCCCGCTATACTTTGTTCGCCAAAATGCTAAGTACGCCAGGTGTATATTGGGATCGTAAACACAATTTCGTGCACACACAAACAAGAATCGATCGGGTCACTTGGCGTTCGGTAAGTTAAATATTCTTATTTTCATCATGCGAGTTGTATTATATACCATTATGTAATGTAAGTATATTAATCATTCATTTTCTTTAATTTTTAGGATGATGACATCACATTCTCAAATGCTTATATGATGGAGGAGAACTATATTTGATAAGCTCGAAATATTATTTAATATACCGGAGCCAGAAACATAAGGCTCAAGCAACTTGCCGGCTCACCCTAAACGCTACTTGCCATCACAATCTAATGCTGAGCAAGGAAGTTCTTCTTCATGCCAAGATTGATCGTGCAGTGTTTTTACGTTGTTTGCGTCATCGATTTCGCGTACTTATGTTGTAATGACATGCCATATCTTATTTCAGATTATTTTAATATGCAAATTCCTTCTTTTTTTTAATTATGTGGTGTAAACTTTATTATGTAATCGTGTTTCGATTGAGTAATATTTCGACTTGAGAATATCCAAAAATTGTGTTTTTATATTTAAAATTTCAATTTCAAAATAACTCCCATTTTCACCATAAAAACTCCCATTTTCACCATAAAAAAAAATGTTTGTGGCATTTGCCACAAACGTAAAAATAACCCCTTTTCATAATTATCGCCTTTGTATATTTAATGTATTTATTAATTACCTACTATTATTAAATATTAGGCTACCTATATGATTGTTGGCCTACGCGGCCCATAATAACCCGAACAACCAATTTTATCTTACAAGCAAATGTGAACCATCAATCCGGATATAAAAATGTTCCACCATCTCATTTGTAAATAAATTTAATTAATGACTTCGATTAGCCCAAAAGTTGGAAGTGATCATATTAGCTCGATGTGGTGTTTTGTTTCATATATATGTTGAAGTATTCAAATTACTATTAACTATAATATTAACATTGTAAATAAAATCTTGATTGTACAACAATAGCCTGCATGTTCATAATTAACTAATTTATTTTCACTTAAAGTATTCATAAATAGTAATTTCCCAGTTAAGATTAATTTTTTTTTTTTTTTGGTTGTTGTAGCCTGCCTGATGGATCAAATGATATATTAGTTGACTGTTAATAGTTACCAATAAAATATCGTGATAGGCCCAGATTTCTTTAAATTCGGCAATAATGAACAAATGATTTCAGTTTCCGAGTTTTTTAAGTCCACGCTCTCTCTCCCGCGTAGTAGGCGCTAGTCTTCCAATCACTTGCCCATTTCCCGTATATTCACGCTTCGTTGTTACCAAAACACTGTCTCACACAGAACCTCTTCTCAGCCCCTCCAAACCACCCCAAGCCCCCGCCATGAAAGAAGCTGCAGATGAAGAAACCATCAATCCCCTACTCACAGACATACAAGAACTGACCCACTCTCTCTTACAATCCACTTCCCATGTCCAAATCTTGAAGTGCAAATGGTCACTCGTAAACACGAAGCTCACCACTCTAGAAACCCGCCTCTCCGACCTCTCTCTTCCCACCGCCGCCGCTGTAAATCCTCTTTCGTCTGACCTCCTCCGCTCCCTCTCGGCCACCTGCTCCGCCGCCTCCTCTCTCTCCGCCATCTGCCATTCGCCCACTCCCCCAGGTGGCAAGCTCAAGACCCAGAACGAGGTCGACTCTTTGTCGGCGAAGCTCGATGCCCACATCAACGACCTCGAGGTACTTTTCAAGAGCGGCGCTCTCTCAGAAAACGCCGCCGTTTCTTCAGCAATCGTCTCCTCCAGCAGAAGGGAATCGGTTAGGGCCGAAGCCCGAAACTTGATGACCCGGCTGCAGATCGGGTCAATCGAGTCGAAAAGCTTGGCCCTCGATTTACTTCTAGGGCTATTACAGGAAGATGATAAAAACGTACTAATAGCGGTGGCGCAGGGGATAGTCCCGATACTCGTGCACTTACTGGATTCCAGCTGTTCGTCTGAAATTAAGGAAAAAACAGTCACTGCGATTGCCAAAATCTCGACCGTCGATTCCAGCAAACACGTTTTGTTGGCTGAGGGTTTGGTGTTACTGAATAATTTGCTGCGGGTGCTTGAATCCGGAAGCGTTTTTGCAAAAGAAAAATCGTGCATTGCCCTTAAAGTTTTGAGCAATTCGAAAGAAAACGCTAGGGCAATTGTGTCCAGAGGTGGGATTTCGTCCTTGTTAGAAGTGTGCCAAGTTGGGACCCCAAATTCACAAGCTTTAGCAGCAGGGGTTTTGCGGAACTTAGCCGTTTTCGAAGAAATTAAAGAAGATTTTATTGAGGAAAATGCGGTCTTGACATTGTTAGGGTTGTGTAATTCTGGTACTGCTTTGGCCCAAGAAAATTCAATTGGGTGTTTGTCTAATTTGGTCTCTGGAAATGATGATCTGAAGTTGTTAGTTGCAAGAGAAGGTGGAATTGAGATTGTGAAAAATTTCTGGGATTCTTTTCACACTGCTCAAAATCTTGAAGTGATTGTTCAAATGGTGAGAACATTAGCCTTGTGCCCGAATATTGCTGAGTTTCTTGTGGCAAATGGTTTTCTCATTCGTGTAGTTAGGGTGTTGAATTATGGTGTTCTAGGAGTTAGAATCGCAGCTGCAAAAGCGTTATGCGATTTGGCTTACAACAATAAAATAAAAAAGGAGTTAGGCGACATGGGGTGCGTTTGTCTCCTGGTGAGCATGTTAGACGGTAAAGCAGTGGAGGAGAAGGAGGCTGCTGCAAAAGCGCTATCGATTCTTATGAGTTATGTCGGAAATAGGAGGATTTTCAGGAAGGAAGAAAAGGGAATTGTTTCTGCAGTTCAACTCTTGGACCCCTTAGTGAGAAATTTGGATAAAAAATACTTTGTGACGATACTTTCATCGCTCGTGCATTCTAAGAAATGCCGAAAAACAAATGGTGGCGGCTGGCGCGTGTGTTTATTTGCAGAAGCTTGTCGAGTCGGATGTTGAGGGTGCTAAGAAGCTTCTAGACAGTCTCGGACGAGGCAAGCTATGGGGAGTTTTTGGAAGGCCTTAAGTTGAGTAACAGGTGATCAGGTTTGGAAGCTGGTATTTCTGTATGTACAACAAGTGTATTATTTTTCATTTTTGTTTTGTTGGTTTTCCACATTGTTCATAAGTTGTGGTTAGGTTTTTGTGGTAGTAAAGTAAATGGTGGTTATAGTCTAATTGCTGATGAAAGCTTTGTGTTTAGGAGTTTTCTTTTCTCGGTTTGGTGGCCTAACTTGATGAGTGACTTGTGTTTTTCTTATGCTTTTCTACCCAAATGCAATAAAATTATTGAGAAAATTTCAGCATGAGCTCATGCTTTGCTGTATGTAATACTATATCTAGCGCGTGATAAGTTTGGAGTCCATTTACGTTTAGACTTTAGAGGTAGTTCTATTGTTTCATGTGTTACATTGGTCGTTTTAGGCGATAATTTCAATTTTAGCACCTAAACTATGCTTACCATATCAATTTTGGTCCCTCGGTTTACTCTTTAATCACTTTCGTCACATTCCTTCTGAGTATATGCCAATTTTGGCACCTGTATTTTACTTTTTAATCACTTTCTGTTACATATGAAGTGATTAAAAATGAAACATGGGGTACCAAAATTGACGAACATTTAATGAAATGTGATGGAAGTGATTAGAAAGTAAAACATGGGTACCAAGATTGATGACCAAAATGTGGGGTACTAAAAGTGAAAATACGACGTAGTTTAGGTACTAAAATTGTAATTATTAAGCCGTTTTAGCATGATTGTGGATCAAAGTCCGAAAACAATGTGTTGGCCTTTTCTTTTGATCTTATATACCTCACTGAGTTCTTTCCGTTTGTGGAATTTGTAATTTTTCACGTTCCACTATCTGATATGGCGTGATCAAATTTGATTGTTTCTTGTTTCCTGTTACTAGTAATTTGTAGCAAATTATTGCCAGATTCTCTGTGTGTAGGTTGTTGGTCTTATTTCTTGCTTTTTTTCTCAAAGGGGCGTGCTTTTGTTTTGGACAGGAGGGAAGATTCTTTTTTCTTCTTTTTTTTTTTAATGATTTTGTCTAAGTTTTTGCAAATCGATTTGTTATGTGATAACTATGTTTGATGGTCCTGCTATAAATCTATTGGAGTTAGTTGTATGTTGTGGACCATGCCTGTTGATTTATATCTGTTGATAGCAATAAATTTAAGATTAAGTAGTCAATCATTACTTAATCTCCTAAAATTTGTTAGTGAGATATGATATTTTATTGCAATTAGTTGTGAGTAAGTTTGTGCCAGTTTTCTAGCTCAGTCCAAGATTGTGGCTTATTCTGTCCTTGACGATGGTATCTGGTTGGTAGGGCTTCTACATGTGCATTTGTTTTGTGCATTATTAAGATTGAACAAATTTCATTTTATGATGATATTACTGATAGATGTAATCTAACTTTTTGGTGACTATGGATGCTATATGTTGGTGGTGGAGGTGGTGGTTTTTAGGGCTGAGACTTTTCAGTACTTTGTTGTTAGGGATACTTAAAAAAAAAAAAAAAAAAAAAAACCCTGAGGTGGGTTAATTAAAAAAATAGAGGTTTTTGAAAATTACAAAATTTTTTTTGAGGTTTGATTTCGTCTTACATTCTTTCTAGAGCGTCAAAACGGGCTAGGCCCATCCCGCCCAACTAAGGTAGGGGGCGGTTAGGTGTTTAGTGGCCGGGGCTAGCCCGCGCGGGCTTGGCGGGCGAGGAAGCGGGCTTGCGGGCGAGGCCTAGCCCGCCAGAAATATATTTTCTTAATTATTTTTTATTTTTTGGGCAGGCCGACCCACTTAGCCCGCGACCCTTGGTTGGTTGAGTTAGGATAGTATATGTCCGGCCTGCCATAGTGGCGACCCGGCCCGCCCCGTCAGCCCGTTTTGATAGCTTTAATTCTCTCCCTTCCTACATTTATAGAGATATTACATTTACCCATGAAATTCAAGACAATCAAACGCTAAGGGAGATTTTGTAATTTTCAAAAATATTTGGGGTTTTTTTGTAATTAGCCAAAACCTGATTATATATATTTTTTAAATTATCACTTGTTACTCAGCAGAAAGTAGACCCTACTCCAGTAGGGTGAAGAGGAAAGAAGAAAGTAGTTAGTTTATATGGAGATTGTGTTTGAGAGAAAATTTAGAGTTGATTGAGAAAACAAACAAAAGTTACAGTTAAATGTGAAGCAAAAATTTCTGGGAATGATTTTGATGTGAAGATTTAACAGGGCTCAATATGCACAAGTGGGAAAGGTACTCTCTTGGCCTAATAAATTGTTAGGTATCAATCCCGCTGTCAAACCCGATCGCCATAGCCGATTAATAATTACAGAAGCTGCCGAATAAACTATTACAAAGCTTCCTACGGGATTGATTAGGGATTACAAATAGTCTAAAAAGCAACACAGCTTCGGAATATATCACACGAAGAGCCGAGGAGCTACACGCCCCATTCAATATGGTCTGTGTTAAGAAAAAACCGAAATAAATAAGCAGCTGAAAAACGAGACAGAAAAACTAGAAAAAGAAAGATATCAGAGAGTTTTGGTTAACAAATCTCGTTCAAGCTCCTTTCTTCAAGCCTAGTTTCAACAGCGCCCTCGACCTCCCGAACCAAGCAAGAAATCAAAATCCACCTCTAAAACCCCCCACGAAGATACGAACTCGTTCACAAAGAACCAGAGAGAAACGGGTTTTTGAGAGAGAGATCAACCGTTGGAGAAAGGAAGAGAGTGTAAAATTTGATTTAGGGTTTCACCAACCAAGAATAAAAGGGAGCAAATGAATGGCTGAAATGTGAACCTTAAAATAGAGGGCTCGGATGAATTCAAAAGGATCCGCGGTTAAGTAATTGGGTATGGCTAGACCGGCCTAAGTTGGGGGTGGTGCATTTGGGTTGGGATATAATAGGCCACAAACCATAAAGGTATTGGGCCAAATAATCACATAATTAGTGGCAAAAACTTGTGCAACACGGTTGCACGGTGCAACAAGTAATACTTTTTTGTAAAAGTATAAATTTTGGTGTATTCGGACAAGATATCACTTTTTACACCAAAATATCACTTTTTGCTCTAAAAGTGCAATCCGTCACACCGTATAACCGTCTTACAAGAGACCTAGTCATAATTAATTGCAGTAACCAAGTTTTATGAGTAAAACCGCAAAGTTAAGTAATCGAATTGTTGTGATATTTAGCCATGAAAATAATATAAATTGTATTATGGTGAAAACTAAATTAGATATATTCAAACAAAAGAGCGTTTTAGTGTTCTATCTAAGAGGTGGTCTCTGAGAATATGGGTGTGAAGCTGGAATCATTTTGTTATGGGTTAGTCTCTTGTCAGACGGTTTAACGGATCTAATTCGTTAGACGGATCCAAATATCCGACTCGTCAGCCTACCAACAGCCCGCACAAGTACCAATACCAAATCATTTGGCGGCTAAATACATTTTAGGAGAGTTGCTAATACATTTTAGGAGGACTACTAATACTTTTCTGGAGAAAAACTAATATTTTTAGGGTGCTATCAAATATTTTTCGGGATGACTACGATCTTGTTTGGGGGAAGAACTAATACTTTTATGGGGAAATACTAATATTTTTTATGAGGAAAACAATTACTTTTCAAGAGGAATACTAATATACATTTAATCGGAAAACATAATACTATTAAATAAGACTACTAATACGTTTTAGTAGAAATACTAATACTCTTGATGGGAAAAATAAATATATTTCAAGAGAATTACTTAAAAAACTGTTCAAGCAGATTACTAATACATTTCATCGTTACTACTAATACTTTTTTGAGGGACTGCTAATACTTTTCAGGATAAAAAGTTTATTATATTAAGGAGAACTACTAAAATACTCTCCTGGGAACTACTAATACTTTTTCGAGGAACTACTAATACTTTTTGGATGCACTGTCGCAAAATATTACAAACATGCCATCGGTGCATGGAATTAAGAAAAAATCCGGGCCAGATTGAATCCGTCTAACGAAAAAGACCCGTTAGACGGTCTGACAGGAGTTTTTGTATTTTGTTATACTTGAGCATGCTTCGGAAAAACATAATCATGTCGTTACTTTTAAATCCTAAAATTTTAGGAGGAAAGGGTTAATAAACTTCATAAATTAATGAAAGGTTTTTCTAGGAAACAACATTTGTTTTATACATTTAAGCTTCTATTACATACGAAATCCCAAATACTTATCTCGTGTTTTCCCCAAAAATGAAAAACAGAGAAAGAAAGGAAAACCAAAACCAAAATAATTCTCATGGTTCTTAAATTATAAGAATGTAGTTTGATGTGTTGGAAATATGTTTGAGCTCACAAGAATATTTCCGGGTGAAAGAAAAATTATTGCGTAAAGTGACAAGTTGAGGTACAAGTGGAACTTTAGTATTCCATAGTCGACAATGAATCTAGCTGAAATTTGTGGATGAATTTTATATTCAAAACACATCTAGACTATTATTTGTCATTAGTACAAATGTAGTTCCAAACCATATGGTGCAACTCTTCATGAAAACTCACCTAAGTGTGCAACTCTTCATGAAACCTCTTAATAGTTTCAAACCAAAAGATGCAACTCTTCATAGTAACTCTAAGAATGAAAAGACGTATCTAAGAGTTGTGTTGTCTCACTTGAAACCTTTGGCAATCTATAAATATCCATAAGATCTGCGGATCATTCATTTTGCATATAAACACAAGCATATATTCTCAAAATTTTCCCGTAAAAGAGAGAATATAAAACATTCAAAGTTCGCCGTCTCTTATTGTTTGGAGTGCTATTACAATAAGAGGAGACCGTTGTATCTTGGGAGATCAGAACACAAAATTTTATTTTACTCGCAAATTAAACAAACAAGAAAAATAGGACAAATTGAATTTATATAAATCAAATGAAAAATATAGGTTACAATCTCTATTTTTCCTCTGATTCTTCTCTTCAAAAATATAATATTTGGAAATTGAGAATTTGGAGATGAACTCTTCAGCTTGATCTTCTCCAAACTTGAACTTGAGTTTCAATAACATTAATTCGAGGGCTTGACAGCTTAATCCCGAATCAAACGTGATATATTTGATGATATTTGACTTGGATATGAGAACTTCTTGGTGGATTTGACTCTTGATCTTCCTCCAAGATGGTTCGACTTCAATAACGTTAACCGAGGGCTTGAAAGCTTATTCCCGAATCAAACGCCGTGATTTGAGTGGACTCCGCGATGAACGCCTTGGATCTCGCCTTGAACACCGTGGATCTCCTTGAATATATTCTTCTTGTCTTGAGAGAATTTCCTCCACCGCCTTCTTGCTTGGATTTCTTCTGTTTGAATTGTCTTTTAATTCTTTGAGAATGACCCCTATTTATACTTGTAGGAGATGGGTCTTTGGATAACTCATATGGTGAGAACTCTAATTTGATTGGTCCTTCAAGATTTAATATTATTATTTAATCACAAATTGTGATAATTATCAAAAGAAATAATAATAAATCAAGATAAATCTTGATTTATAAGAATTTGACATTTGGCATTCTTTAATTGGCCAATAAATATATATTAAAAATATCAATAAATTAACTATTTAAATTAGGAATTAAATTTAATTAAATTCCCAAATATAAATAGAAATTATAAAATTGATATTTAATATAGAATTTCACATGTGTCACCATTTGATTGGTGCAAATTTAATTTGTCTACAAATGCCCCATCGAGACTTGTTCACGGACGACGCGTCTTGGAGTGAAGAAGTCGCGCTACTTAATTCAACATCTTGCCTACAAACTCATTCAGCTCAAATGGGCCCGTAAAGGAGGGTTTTAGAGCCCATATTCATTTTTTTTCTTCCAAAACTCATATGGGCCGGATGGAGTTCTATTTATGTGTAAAACAACCACATGAAGTATAAACCCATATCCTTTTGACATTGACAAGAATTCAGCCCCAATTCAAACATAATATACATGACGTCAATATTGAGGTTGGTTTACTGTCCAACATAGTAATCCTTATCCCTTTTTCCTTGAAATTCCTAGCTAGTATGGACTCGTGATTAGACTCGTTCTCCAAACTGAAGTGTAATTCTCAATCTCAGTTTACGAGTCTTCTTTCTCAGTAGGATACGGATTCTTCTGCATCTATAAAAACAGGCAGCCAGGTACATTATTTTTCATGATCAAGTGAGTAACAGATTGTTTAATTCGCAGCTACACTCTTCGGTTTCTTTTTCTTTTCTCCCGGTGTTCTTCTCTTCGGGCGAGGGAATTATTTTTCTGTTCGTGGCTGATTGTTTTCTTTGCTGCTGGATTGGAATTCATATATATATCTCCTTTCAAGGGTGGTGGTGTTTTTTTGACTTGGGTGAATTTGGTATTTATGCCTGCTACAATGCGTCTTTCACGATTATGCACTCCGTGTGTTCGATGAATTGACAATGAGAAACCACTCCTTAATTTCCCATATACTTGCATCCCTTTCTTTTTAATCTACGCATACATACGTTCACTGGCGGAGACAGGGCTGGGCCAGTCTGGGCCCTGGCCCAGCCCATTTTTTTTTTTTTAAAAATTTTAGTGAGGACTTTTTTAAAAAAAAAATTTAGTTATAATTTGTATTAATTTTTCTTGGATTTTCTATCCTTTTCCCCATTTTCTACGCACCCCTACATACGTTGCATGCATATGTATATTCAACATGTCTTTGAAGTTGGCCAAAATCATGCACACATAATGTTTGGATGATAAGCTTAGCCTGTTGCACGTACAACTAGCTTTTTGATTTTTATACATGATTTTTTTTTCCGATTTCTTTTTTGAATTGCTTCTGAATACATATATATATATATATATATACTTGCAGTTTTAATATTGAATTAACCTGATTTTAGTACTCTTTGTCAGATTTTACAATGGTGCACTTCAAGGATATTTCTTCTTCGCCCGGTGTGCAACACTTGGTTATTCTTGATGACGAGAGTCACGACATAGAAAGAGGTACCATCTTGGCGGTTTTGATCCAGTTGTTGAGTGATACGCGAAGCAATGGCAAAAATTGGCGAATTGACTTCACCTAATGGGATGGTCTCGTGAGATCTCAACAATCAAGGAATCCACGTAGTGGGCTTCGCAAGCAACTTATCATCGACAACCGGAGGAATCAACTTTCTCGCAAATTTTGGAGCGTCCCATCATCAAAGGCAAAGCCACGTATGGAGATGTCAAAGTGTGCATATCGCAAACGACTTACCACGATCAACAGACTCGCCATGCGGGGAAAAGCCGTAAAGGACGTAGATTTCGCCAACAAGCATCATTCGAAATTAAGCTAAGCAGAGAGACGCCATGCGGAAGCAACTCGTCGAAGGTGGACAAAATCCATGTAGATCTCGGAGCAACTCATCTAAGCATGGAGAATCCATGTAGGTCTCGAAAGCAACCCATCGAAGTAGGGAGCATCCATGTAGGCCTCGGAAGCAATTCGTCGAAGCGTGGAGATGCCTTCAAGGATGTGAAATTTGCAAGTAAGCATCATTCAATACCAAGCCAAGCGGAGAGGCGCCATGTGACTCGCATGCATCTCGCCAAGTGGAGAAACGCAATCAAGGATGTGAATTTTGCAAATAACTCGTCGCCACCGAAGGACTTCCCAAGTGGAGAAACGCCATCAAGAATGTGAATTTCGCAAATAACTCATCACCACAGAAGGACTTGCCAAGTGGAGAAACACCATCAAGGATGTGAATTTCGCAAATAACTCATCGCCACCGAAGGACTCGCCAAATGGAAAAATGCCATCAAGGATATGGATTTGCAAATAACTCTTCGCCACCTACTGCACTCGCCAGCGGAGAAAGCCATCTAGGGCGTGGATTTTGCAACCATCGAGGATGTGGATTCATTAAGCAAACGTCATTCAAGATCAATCTAAATGGAGAGACGCCATGGAGATATCACAAGCAACTCGTTGCCAATGACAAACTTGCCAAGCGGGAAACATCATCAAGCAACCGCCATCAACAATAGGCTCGCCAAGCGGGATGCGTTGTCGGGTGTGAAACTCGTTGCCACCAATGGACTCGCCAAGCAAGGAGACATCATCAATGGTGTGGAGTTAGCAAGCAACTCATCGCCGAGGATAGACTTGCCAAGTAAGGAGATATCATCAAGGGCATGGAGCCCATAAGCAATTCATCAAAAACCAGCACAAGTGTTGATTTCATGGCCACACCGTTGCATTATTGAAGGTCAGACCAGTGAGCTAGAGAGAAGATGCCCCCAGCTAAGCATCACTGGAAGGGATTAAAAAGAGTCCCAAATCTCCGGAGCCACGAGAAGCCAATGTAGATGATGTTGCACACCACAACAGACAGGGAACATTGTTGAAGGGGTTCGTTTCTTAACTCCCTTTTATTTTATGCAATGAACATAATTCATCACAATAGTATGACTGAACTTAGAAAATTCTAAGCTGCCTACGTACCCTAACAAAGAGATCAAGTCAAAACGTAGTTCATAAAACATATATTTTTTTTGGAGTGCCATAAACAGTTTATACTCATGCGGGCCGGGAGTAACATGCAGTTTAGGCTCGTGCGTCATGGAGCATTCATTTAAATTTGAGATATAAAGATAGTTTATACTCGTATCAAGGAGGCTTCATTTAAATTTGAGATATATTGATAGTTTATACTCGTATCAAGGAGTAGACATTTGAACTTGAGATATGTTGATAGTTTAAACTCGTATCAAGGAGTCTTGATTTGAATGTGAGATATATTGATAGTTTATACTCGTATCAAGGAGTCTTAAGTTGAATGTGAGATATATTGATAGTTTATACTCGTATCAAGGAGTAATCATTTGAATATGAGACATATTGATAGTTTATACTCGTATCAAAGAGTAACATTTGAATTTAAGATATCTTGATAATTTTTACTCGTATCAAGGAGTAAACATTTGAGTTTGAGATATGGACCTTTTATACTCATGTCAATGAGTGTTATTGATAGTTTAGGATCTTATCAAGGAGCATTTGGGCATATTTTATTTTGACAATTTTAGATGGTTTATGCTCACATCTAGGAGCGTTGAGAAGTTGAAGATGGCTCCACTTCTTCATCATCACTAACATCACTTGGGCATTCTTGTTGGTCAAAGTTCAAACTTATCTCAATGGTATGTGCTCGAGTTGCTAACTCTTCAAAAGTTTTAGACTTTATTCCTTGAAGTATGTAGCATAGGCTCCAATGCATTCCTTGATGCACATATCAATTCTTTGAAGTCTCGACAATTGATCTTTGATTGAGGCTTAAGTCCCTCCAATGATTGATATAGTCAATGACGGACTCTCCTTCCACGGCATGAATTTGAGAGTTCAATCATACTAACACCATCGTGTCTTTGTAGAAACGTTAAGAAATTCTCGTTGAATCGCTCCCAGTGTCAATTGAATTTGCCCCCAAGTCGGTGTACCAATCAAACGCACATCCTCTCAAGGATCGGACAAATTGCTTCAATAAGTGATCACCATAAGTTCCAGCATCATTGCACGTTTCAATAAAGTGAGCCACATGCTGCTTTGGATTGCCAACGCCATCAAATTGTTGGAACTTCGGAGGTTGATAACCATCAGGCATCTTCAAATTGTCAATTCTCCGTGTGTATGGCTTGGTGTAAGTTAGGGATGACTTGGAGCTTCCATCAAACTTGTCTTTAATAGTCCCCATAATGAACTCCTTGAGTTGGTCAACTGGAATCAGGCCATCTGACGAGACTCGCAGCTCCTTTGCAGGAGACTCTTCCTTTTCGTTTGGTTGTTGCCTCATGGATGTCTCGATTTCATCATGTGCTTCAACTTGTTTGCCCATCACATGGCTTGTATCAATATTATCTACTTTGTTCATCAACTTCATAATTTGGGAGTCTCGGTCTTGAATATGTTTTGTGAGTTTCTCTACGGCCCTCGTCAAACTTACAAGTTGCTCTTCGAGTGAAGTAGCTTGGACCACCATGACTGCTACAGTTTCAAGGCTTGAGCTTGTAGGACGTGCGTGCATATCGAGCGGGCCCAACAATTTTTATTTGCGATTACCACCTTGTTTCCATGGCCCTTCGCTTATTGGAGGAATAACTTCATGGTTCGATGACTCGCCATCTTCCCTTGCCCTCTTATGCTTGTATATTGGAGCAGTGGTTTCGTAGTTCAGCATTGAATGGTTAACATATGTAGACTTGGAATGGTTGGCCATCTTCATTGATATATGAACTTTGTTTGAAGAGAAGAGATGAGAGGTAGAGATTGTCCCACTGGGCGTGCCAAAAATTTGTAACACAAATTTTTATTGTCTGCAAATTAAACAAATAAGAAAAATAGGACAAATTGAATGTATATAAATCAAATGAAAAATATAGGTTACAATCTCTATTTTTCCTCTGATTCTTCTCTTCAAAAATATAATATTTGGAAATTGAGAATTTGGAGATGAACTCTTCAGCTTGATCTTCTCCAAACTTGAACTTGAGTTTCAATAACGTTAATTCGAGGGCTTGACAGCTTAATCCCGAATCAAACGTGATATATTTGATGATATTTGACTTGGATATGAGAACTTCTTGGTGGATTTGACTCTTCGATCTTCCTCCAAGATGGTTCTGACTTCAATAATGTTAACTCAAGGGCTTGAAAGCTTATTCCCGAATCAAACGCCGTGATTTGAGTGGACTCCACGATGAATGCCTTGGATCTCGCCTTGAACACCGTGGATCTCCTTGAATATATTCTTCTTGTCTTGAGAGAATTTCCTCCACCGCCTTCTTGCTTGGATTTCTTCTCTTTGAATTGTCTTTTAATTCCTTGAGAATGACCCCTATTTATACTTGTGGGAGATGGGTCTTTGGATAACTCATATGGTGAGGACTCAATTTGATTGATCCTTCAAGATTTAATATTATTTCTTTACTCACAAATTGTGATAATTATCAAAAGAAATAATAATAAATCAAGATAAATCGATTTATAAGAATTTGACATTTGGCATTCTTTAATTGGACAATAAATATATATTAAAAATATCAATAAATTAACTATTTAAATTAGGAATTAAATTTAATTAAATTCCCAAATATAAATAGAAATTATAAAGTTGATATTTAATATAGAATTTCACATGTGTCACCATTTGATTGGTGCAAATTTAATTTGTCTACAGAGACGTTTGCTATTCAACTGTGGACACCGTAGCGGGGCGATTCGTCTTAAAGACATAGAGCTGAACTCTAGTCTCGGTCTAAATTTCTGCATTTTCTATAATTTCGTATTTTTGGAATTCAAGTAAGTTTTCTGATTTATTTTCTGAATATAATATCACACGTGATATATCCCCTACAATTTTAAAACGAAGTTCCATCCGCTTGTATGCGTATTATATTTTCTCTTCAGTGTTTCGGTAATATTGGAATATGTCAAGACCATATATCAATCTGATTTGTGATTCCTTGTATGTTCACTGACTAATACTATTTGATTTTCAATTCAAAACTTTTAGTCAATTTTGATTTCAATATGTTCTTGGATTTCGTGATAATTTCAAATCTTTGTTTTAAAGCATGCTCTCGTGAGTTTCAAAAAACCGTGCAAGTCTTGCTTGAAGTTAGAAATGGTGTTTTTGTCTTGTTATTTTATAAAAGTTATTGGATTGATTCACTATCTTTTACATAGTGCATGTTGAAAGAGTTTATGCAAACTGGACTATTTTTTAACTAATATATAATTTATATTAATACCATCAAATGTAAAAGGTTGGCGATCGAGTATTTTATCTGGTTCTACGTGGATTTATCACTATTGAGTATATGGTTTATATTATATGCATGTGATTGATGTGAATTTGGCGATTATATGCTAAGATTCATGAGCATATAAATTTGCACTTTGATTGAATATTAAACTCGCTCTGCGATAGTGGTTTAGAAATTTTTTAAGATCTTCATTCTGCCGTGAATTACAATCTGGAAAAAATGCTTAATTGTTTTAGTTTGTCCGATTACATGATTTTATGCACAATTATTCTGAATATTGTTTGAGGTTCAGGAATTTATATTTTTTCTATCAAGCAAATTTGTATGTAATCTTTCCATGTATTTGTGATTGGCCGGATTAAAAGATCTTTGTTTACAGATTGATAATATGCCTAGAAGCATTTCTTTAGTTACTTGAAACAAAACTTGAAACAACCTTACCAGAGTGCATACTTTGTTTGCATATGAAATTGGAAACTGAGCATCAGTTTCAATTTATACTTATGGATTTCATTTTTACTCCTTAGCAAGAATGGCTTTAAACTTGTATTTGTAGCTAGTACTCACCAAGAATGATGCTTATGTGGGGAAAGGTAATCTTTGTGATGGAATGTTCAAGATGAACGTTCTTACTATTGTACCAAAAGCAAACATTAATAGTACTACTAGTAGTTATGCTTATATGCTTGAGTCTTCTTGTTTGTGGCATAAGAGATTAGGGAATGCAAATTTTAAATCTATTCGTAGAATGATGGATTTAAATTTATTGACTAATTTGCAATTTGATCGTAATCATAAATGTCAAATATGTGTTGAAGCTAAGTTAGTTAAAACACCATATAACTCTGTTGAAATGATTGCGACTCTTTCAGAATTAAATCACAGTGATATATGTGATGTGAAGTTTGTGCAAACGAGAGGTGGTAAAAGGTATTCTATTACTTTTATAGACGATTGCACAAGATATTATTATGTATATTTGCTGAGAAGCAAAGACGAGGCTTTGGATGATTTTAAGCATTATAAGAATGAAGTGGAAAATCAACTTAGCAAAAGAATAAAAATTATTCGAAGTGATAAAGGTGGAGAATATGATGCTCCATTTGATGACTTTTGTTCAGAATCCAACATTATTAATCAAACTACTGCACCATATTCACCTCAATCAAATGGAATTGCTGAACGCAAGAATCAAACTCTTAAAAAGATGATGAACGCTATGTTGATAAGTTCGGGACTACCCTAGAACTTGTGGCGAGAAGCAATTCGCTCGGCCAATGTCATTCTTAATAAAATTCCACTAAAGAAAGAAAATGGATGAAACTCCATATGAATTGTGGAAAGGATATAAGCCTAGCTATAAACACTTGAAAGTGTGGGGTTGTTTGGCTAAGGTAGGAGTTCCTAAGCATAAACAAGTAAAAATTGGGCCTAAAGGAGTTGATTGCATATTAGTTGTATATGCACATAACAATAGTGCATATTGGTTCCTTGTGCACAAAGTCGACATTCCGATATCCATGAAAATGTAATTATTGAATCAAGGAATGCTGTGTTTTTTGAAAATGTCTCTCTATGTAAAAACAAGGATAAAGATGAAAAAAGTTCACATAAGAGGACTTATGATACTACAAATCTTAATCATGAAAATGATGAAGAACCAAGGCGCAATAAGAGGGCCAGAAAGTTTACATCATTTGATCCTGATTTTCTAACCTACATGGTAGAAAATTAACCTAAGACATTAGCGAAAGCAATGTCAACTCGGACATCATTTTCGAAAGAAGCTATCAACAAAGTGAGATAGAATCCATTATACAAAATCACACTTGGGAGTTGGTTGATCTCCCACCTAGAAATAAACCTCTAGGTTGTGGATATTCAAAAGGAAATTAAAACTGGATTGATCTATTGATAAATATAAGGCTAGGTTGGTAGCTAAGGGCTATTAGCAATAGGAATGCCTTGATTTCTTCGACACATACTCACCGGTTCCAAGAATTACTTCTATTAGAGTTCTTGTTGCAATTGTTGCACTATACGATCTCGAGATTCATCAAATGAATGTTAAACAACATTTGTAAATGGTGAGTTAGAAGAAGAAATATACATGGAACAACCTGAAGGGTTTGTTGCTTCAGGACAAGAGAAAAAAGTGTGTAAGCTCATTAAGTCCTTGTATGGATTAAAGCAGGCGGCAAAACAGTGGCACCAGAAATTTAATAAAGCTTTGTTGTCAAATGAATTTAGAATTAACGAGAGGGATAAATGTGTCTACATTAAAAATACACCGAACGACTATGTAATTGTATGTTTATATGTTGATGACATGCTGATAATAGGCAGTAATCATGATATTATCATGAATACAAAGAGAATGTTGACACAAAACTTTGATATGAAAGACATGGGAGTGGCAAATGTTATACTAGGGATTAAAATCTATGAGACATCTGGTGGACTTGTTTTATCTCAGTCTCATTATGTTGAGTCTAATCTCAGGAAATTCAACGTTTATGATTAAATTCCAGTAAAAACTCCAATTAACGCAAGTTTATACTTAGTCAAGAATAAAGGCAAACCACTGTCTCAGTTGAGATATTTACAGGTCATAGACAGTTTAGTGTACATAGCAAACTGCACTTGTCCCAATATAGCATGTGCTGTGAATAAACTGAGTAGGTTCATTAGTAATCCAAACAATGATCATTGGAATGCTCTGAATAGGATTTTGAGATATTTAATATATACTTTGAACTTTGGATTACATTATACAAGATATCCAGTAGTTTTGGAAGGATACTATGATGCAAACTGTATATCAAATTCAAAGGATTCAAAATCAACTAGTGGTTATGTTTTTTTACCATTGGTGGTGCAGCTGTGTCTTGAAAGTCCTCAAAACAAACTTTTATAGCTCGATCAATGATGGAATCTGAGTTTATAGCTTTGGATAAAGCTGGAGAAGAAGCTGAATGGCTTCGGAATTTTTTGGAGAATATTCCGTGTTGGCCAAAGCCACTCACTGCTATCAGTATACATTGTGATAGTCAGTCGGCCATAGGAAGGGCACATAATAACATGTATTATGGTAAGTCTAGACATATACATCATCGACACAATACCATTAAACAGTTGATCTCAAGTGGTGTTATCTCCATTGATTATGTAAAATCTAAGGAGAATCTCATGAATCCGCTTACCAAAGGTTTACCAAGAGATCAAGTATACCGATTATTGAAAGGAATGGGATTGAAGCCTATTCAACATGAATCTTTATAATGGTAACCCAACCATGATGATGGAGATCCCAAGAACTTGGTTCAATGGGAAAATTAAGTTATGAAGATTGATTAAGCACTTAGGATAGAATTCCCCATTCCTATGTGCTTTCTTTTCAACTTCTAATGATTCCTATAGCTTGGTTAAGCCAAGTGGGGTATGTCGAATACTCTTAATAGGAGGTCACCTATGTAAGTGTGAAGTGGGGCCGCTTCTATGAGAATTTTGAGGCTTGAGTTCTCTAAAATACTTATGAAACCCAAGGTTGTTCAAGCCCAAAATGAACACAACCATGAGAACTGAAATGTAGGGAGGTAATTGTGTGGGTGATGTTGTCTTGGTTTACACCAACGACCGAGCCGTTGAAGACATAATGTTCACTGATTAGCCAAGTAAATCTGATAGCAGTCCACTAGGGAAGGTTCAAAGCCAGGAGATACCTCTCCTGATGCAATAACTTTCCGTTTGTGCTCTCTTTAATATCTGCATTCATATGTGCATTGCATTAATTCACATGATTTCTCATTCATGTGGAGATGTTGGAAATATGTTTGAGCTCACAAGAATATTTCCTGGTGAATGAAAAATTATTACCTAAAGGTGACAAGTTGAGGTACAAGTTGAACTTTAGTATTCCATGGTGTACAATGAATCTAGATGAAATTTGTGGATGAATTTTATATTCAAAATGCATCTAGACTATTATTTATCATTACTACAAATGTAATTGCGAACCAAAGGGTGCAACTCTTCATGGAAACTCACCAAAGGGTGCACCTCTTCATGGAACCTCTTAATAGTTGCAAACCAAATGATGCAACTCTTCACAGTAACTCTTGGAATGAAAAGGTGTGTCTAAGAGTTGTGTTGTTTCCCTTGAAACCTTTGGCAATCTATAAATATCCATACGATCTGCAGATTTATTCATTCATTTTGCAGGCAAACACAAGCATATATTCTGTCAAAAGTTTCCCATAAACGAGAGAGTACAAAACATTCGATGTTCGCCGTCTCTTGTTGTTTTGAGTGCTACTACAACAAGAGGAGATTGTTGTATATTGGGAGACATTTGCCATTCAACCGTTGGCACCCTAGTGGGGCAATTCGTCTTAACTCTATCCTCGGTCTAAAATTCTGTATTTTTTACAATTTCGTATTTCTGGAATTCAAGTAAGTTTTCTGATTTATTTTTCGTATGTATCCCCTACAGATGTAAACCTCCCCACGAGTCATGAACTATTGGTTCACATGTCAGAACTAACGGCTCAAGGGTGGTAAACCTTAACCGATTTGAACTCTCACACCCCGAAAATGAAACCCAACACGAAGTTCCCAAATGACAGTATCATCAAAATATCACAACACTCAATGAGAGCAATAACGAGTACATACACAGTGGAAATACAGTCGAATTACAATCATTCATAACTTAAATGTCTAAAAGCCTTCTTACATAACCATAATTTCCCAAATCATAAATGACACAATTTAGAATCCGAAATAAATACAAAGCCAATAAATAGAAGCTAAGTAAGAATCACTAATCTGCGTGTTCTTTATTGACATCACTATCTAAATACAGTGGCTTGACATCTGGTCGTTGAAAAGGCAAGGATGAGAAAAACCTCTGGATGTAAGGCGAGTGTGGCTTACATTATGCGGAAGAAATATCTTTATATCAAAACAGATGAATGAGTCATGATGTAGAAGATATCATAATTCGTAGGCAATACAACAATTAAATAATCAAGCAATATGATCAAATACAGTCAAGTTGTACAATTATATTAGAGGTGGTTGCACACGAAGTGTGATGCCAACCTGGTCGAATCGGATAACATTGCACACGAAGTGTGACACCAACCCTAATAATGGTAGAATTGTGCTGATCAAAGATCAATTCTTTCGTTCTACCTTATAACTTCCACATAAATATGGTCGAAGCCCAGACTACCTTATTACTACACAAAAGATGCGACATCTCCATAGGAAGAGCGAGTTAGGTCCAAAGAATGTCATGACTATACCCAGATCCTACGGCCCACTATCCATTGGACAGTCCGTCCTCCAGTAGTAGGATTAAGACAATGGAGGTCGTAAAGGATTGCAACTGAGCTACTAGATCCCAAACTCGATTTTTTCAGCCCTCAAATGAGCTCGACTAACCAAGTTGATTCAAATACATATAATTTCTCAAGGAGTCATATTAAATATCAACAAGACGTCGAATATAACAATCAAGCATAATTATCAAAGATTTTCACACAACGAATGGGCTTTACAATGATATTGTTGATTTTTGTCGTATGATGATTTATCAGAGTAACAAACTCGCCTTATAATTTTTATAACTTGTTATTGACTAATCGAGTGACTTAATTTATATCTTATATATTTTATGAAGGCAATTTCCAAGTTTGGACCAAATCATTTATTTTCGTATAGATAAAGTATTTGGGTTTTCGAATCGGTTAAGTAAAAGAAATAAGTTGGTATTAAAAGAGGTTAACGAATGCACAAGATTTAATCTAAAATGATATTATAAGTTATTACAAGTTCATAAAGTAGGTTGGTTTTATTTTTTGAAGGGTAAAACTTATACATAGTCATTTGCTTAAAAACGCGTCCTTAGTCGATTTTTGTAAAATCTATAATTCTCAATCCTTTATTCTTATCTCAAGAAAAAAAGAAAAAGAAAATCTCAGCCCTTTATTCAATTAATGTAAGGTCAACTCCTAAAAATCCCTAACATTATGAAATGTCCAGATTCCAGTGGTTCGAGAGCAAGTTTTTAGGAAATTATAGTTTGGTCCTTTTATTGCTAAAAATCGACGTTTAAATGATAACTTTAAAAATATAATTCGTAACTTGAAATCCTTAAATGATTTTAATGTTATTAAAACCCTAAATTAAAATATCCTATATTTCTGCATTATATTGGGGTAAAATCAGTTTTAAAAAATATGAAGTTTAGGCGTCCATCCTATTTGGAAAAATTACAATTCTAGCTGAAAATCGATTTCGCCTTTAAAACTCGTTTTAAGTCCAATTGATATGAAATTTCAAATATGGGTTTCTAAAATTATAAAAATGATATTAAATATATTTTCAAGTACAATTATAAAATTTGTAGTTTTGATCCTACAAGTTAAGAATTTTATATTTTGATCCTTAAACTTTTTAATAATTATATTTCTTTATCCAAAATATCTAAACTCTTCTTAAAACCTTAAAATATCATCATTACAGTGAGTCTAGTTCCAAATTTCAAGATTTCCAGAGGGGCCCTTTGACAGTTTCAAAATTACATTCAAAACATTCATGTTTGCAAATTGCAAATATTGCATAAATCACCCAAGAATCCGAATTGAAATAACATATCAAATTTCTAGTATCATATACATATCATGATCATGACGTTTCACATATAAACATATATATTTATAAATCATTCAAGAATTCAATGCACATTCTAAAGATTTAAGCATACTTGAATGAAAATTGCATTTTTCATCACTTTCAATATATATAGCAAAATTTTAACACAAGCCATCAAATATCACATGCAATACATGAACATATTAATTTCAAGACACAATCAATCACTAGCATGCATTTTTCAAAATCTCTTGAAGAAAGTTTGAGTTTAAACCACCCACCTCAATAAGCTTTCCAAGTATATTTTCAAAATCATAAAAAATCTTTATTTTCTCCTTCTTGAAGTCACGACCCTTTACCAAAAGTGGCCCTAAATTTGTACAATAGGTAGATCTAAGTGTCTATGGTCTAACTTCAATAAATAAAAGAACTCCAAAGAGAAATTGTATTTACTTACCATCTAAAACATTTAAGTATGCAGTTGTAACTATTTTCACCAAATTTCATTCTTCTTCCTTGATACTATGTTTTGGCCTCCTTGAGAGATTTAGAGAGTGAGAGATATTTGTTATTTTGTTTGGTATAGAGTGTTTCGATGAGATAGAGTGAGTAGAGAGAAACGTTGAATAAATAGAGAGAAAGTGTGAGAGATGAATGGAGTAAAGAGAGAAATGCTCATGAATGCTCGTAGTTATTAAGCGATCACAAACAGAGGAGTATATGTTAGTCAAAATGGCTAGAAAAATCTAGAAAGATGGTGAATAGATTTTTCCGATTTTCCGAGTTATGCACTCTTTTTCGAATAATATGATGACATGTAGATTTTTGCGAAAATGTAAATCAACACTCAAGAATTTATAGTGCTTCAACACCTAGGGCCTACATCCCCTAGCACCCAGTATGTCCGAGTGGATTTCAAAAAGAAAATTTTATTAACCGATACTAAACGACTACAACTTCAACGAGGAGAGCACCAAACTCTTCTTACACCAATAACCTTGGAGAGCACCAAACTTTTCAACACCTCGAAGAACACCAAACTCTTCAACACCAAAAGCACAAAGCTTTTCAATCAACTAACTCTAAACAACCAAACGTGTTCTTGCCTAAAGAACAATAACAATGATTTCTTATTTTGGATGATGTTACAAATACAATCAAGATTACACTTTGAATGAGATATTACAACTTAAAAGTGCGAGTGTAATCAAGAAAGAAAGTCTATCAAGCAAGATGTGAAAGTGTAGTTTAGGCTATTACAACAAAAATGTCGAAAAACGAAGACGATAAATTTGTTGAGATTTTCTTGTTGTGATATAGAATTGTGTTGTCTTTGATCCTTCAAAATCTCCAACTATTTATAAAGAAACATCAAGATTTAATTTCCAACATATGCTCCTTCAATTTAAAATTTGTCTGCAAAAGAAGGATCAAAAGATCTACAAAAATTGTTAAGAATTGATAAAGTAAATCTTGATGATAGGTGCTACTGCAACAAATAGAATCTGCTGTCAAATTATTTATAGTGACTGGTCACTGTATATTAAATTTAAAAGTTTAAACCGTTGGATCAAGATTTGATACGGGTTTCTATCAAGGGAGACCGATCTCTATAGAGGGCGACTGGTCTCTATACCATAAGGACCAACTGTTGTGGATATAAACAGGTTGCTGTCAATACAAAGAAGAAAATAAATTTTTAGGTACAGGTTGCTGACATGGGTTGCTAGCTATAGAGATTGGTGATAGAGGCCGTTTGCTATCTATGGCGACCGATTGTTGTCTATGGAGACCGGTGGCTGTCAAAATAGAGAGAAAAATGAATTTTGAGCAAAACACAGATATCGGTCGCCCTCTATAGAGACCGGTTGTTGTCAATACTGAAAAATCTTTTGTTTTTCAAAACTTTGAAAAACATACAGGTAGTGGTCGCCCTCTATAGCGACCGGTCGCCGACAGTACAAAAACTTCTCTATTTTTTGAAAACTTTGCAAAACTTTCATATATCGGTTTCTTTCTAAGCAACCTAACACCTCAAGATAGAAACTTCTCCGAATTTTAACGAAAATAGAATTCAAGTAATGCTTCATAAGAATCGATTAAAGTGATAAATATCTAAAGTATTCAAAATGGTATTTTGACAAAGATTCGATAATTTTATTTTTGGTTTAAACCGAAAATGTGAAATCATCAAAATCAAAAATAATTTTATTCTAACAAACTCCCCCTTTTTGATGATTTCAACCCAAAATAATTTTTGAAGAGGATATTTTTGATAATAGTTTTCCAGTTAAGAATTTAATCTATCCATTGTGCACAACACTTCTTAAAGCAATAGTCGTAAGAAGTTATATACAACGATAAGCTAAGGAGCAATAATTTCTCAAAAACTTTTCAAAGCTCCCCTATCAATATGCAAAGTAAACAATAAAAGAGCTTCATAACTTATTAAGCTTAACATGTCCAATCTTCTCAAATAGCTTAAAGGCTCAAAAGCTTAAAAACTCCCCCTGTCAATGTTATTCATATATGAAGCAAAATTTCTCAAAAGAACAAAACAATAATCAACTTAGAGCTTATAACATGTAGCTTAAGTTCAAAAGCTCATCAACTTATAGCTCATGGCAATAAGCTTATTAAAACTTTTATCCTGTCAACAAACAAATCAACTTATGCAACTTATGTATTTTCTCCCCTTTGAAATCATCAAAAAGCTTAAATGAAGGAGACATTATCAAAGAAAGCGCAGAAAGTCATACTAAACAAGATCAAAAAGTAGTAAAATGGAAGCATCGTTAATAATCCGACTCTTTTCGCTTGCTTGGAGGAGATAGTCGATTAAAATCTTGGGAGGTTCCATATATGAGACGTCTTGAGAAGTAGAAAGCGACAAGAAAAAAATCACGAATTTTGGTGAAAGATTTTTCGTTTTTGCAAATTTTAGAGGCGATTAACCTTTGAAAAATTAGAATTTCAATCCACAATTTTTCAAGATGTTGTAAAACTCAAACTATTCAAACAATAATGTTATTTGGTATGCATTATGCCTAAACGAGCTCGAATAGGGTTAAAAACACATCTCAATGTGTTTCGCTTCAAACACAATCCTCAAAAATAATGTCGAATCTCAATATTTTGGTTTGATTGTGATCAAACAGATTTTGAGAAATATTTATGGCGATATCATCACAAAAAATAGGAACATTCTCAAAATTAAGTTTTATTCCGCCAAAATTTATTTCATCCATAATAATTTTGTACAACAAAAAGCCGCGGAAATATATTCGGCTCCGGCCGTTGATAAAGACACATGATTTTGTTTTTTTTAAAATCATGAGATGAGGCAATCGCCTAAAAATTGACATGAGCCGGATGTTCTTATACGATCATCAATGTTTCAAAGATAACCTGAGTCATATAGCTTTTTAAAGAAAAATCATCATTTTTCTGATAAAACAAACCATATGAAATAGTGTATTTTAAATATTGACAATATTTTTACGGCACTTAAATGAGATTCTTTGGGATTGCTTTGGAATCGAGCGCTTAAGCATACGACATGATGAATATCGGGGCTACTTGCGGTTAAGTAAAGTAAGCTACCAATCATACCTCGATATTTGGTTTCATCAACTGGTTTACCTTTTTCATCCTTGTCGAGTTTGATGTTTATTGCCATTATTGTTGCCACGGTTCTTCCTTCTTCAATTCTAAATATCTCAGAGAAGATCCTTTGTGTATTTGGATTGAGAAATATATATTCCTTCTTGACATTGTTTGATTTGAAGTCCAGGAAGAAGTTGAGTTCACCTATCATACTCATTTCAAATTCACCTAGCATAAGCTTAGAGAAATTCTTGCACAAAGATTCATTAGTAGCACCAAAAATAATATCCTTAACATATATTTAAACTAGAAGAATATCTAGTCCTTTTTCGAAAAGATAGAGTAGTGTCGACTTTTCCTTAAGTATAACCATTTTCAATAAAAAAATGAACTAAGTCGATATATCATACCAAGCCCGGTGCTTGTTTAAGACTATATAAAGCCTTTTTAAGTTTATAAATATTATTTGATCTCAAATTTTTATTTCAAAACCCTTGGAGGTTATTTGACACAAACTTCATATTAAATAAAACCATTTAAAAAAGCGGATATAACATCCATTTGGTAAAGTTTAAATTTTTGAAATAAGAATAAGCTAGTAAAATACGAATAGCTATATATTAAATGTGCTATGGGTGCAAAACGTTTCATCATAATTACCTTCTTCTTTGAAAACATAAGTTTAATATATCATATAAATACAATGTTCTTATTTAAGCTATACAAGGTCTCCTTCAAAAAAATTGAATTGTACAATTTAAAATATCATCTCTTGAAAAACATTTAGAACGAAATAAAATATTCAATACATGGATTTTGAAATAAAATCAAGAATATGCACATTAAATACGCATGGCATAAAAAAAATATGGCGAACTCTAATAATACTAAATTTAAGAAGAAGAGAAGAGTTACCAATGTTGCCATTGCCAGGGTTTGTGTCTTTCCCATTGTTAATCATAATTGTATCTTCTTCTTGAGGAGTGATTTTGTTGAGAATATTTTCTCCTTCGATCATACCTCGGGATGATTGACATAAGTAAAAGTGGGTACTTGGTTCTTTTTCATATCATTGATAACACTCGCTTATAACCAAGTCATAATTTCAAATGATCGCTCGTTGTACATCAAGAATCTTGGTGATTTTGTCCGCACCAAGTTGAATTTATTCACGTCATTTCTATGACAATCAATATTCTTGACTAGAGATTCATTTTATTTTTCAAGAGTTCTAACCCTCTCTACTGTAATAGTGTGAACACAAGAAAGTGATTCATATAAAACAAGTAAACTATCTTTTTTTATTTTTCATAGTGTTGAATTCCTTTTTCAGATTTTTGTATTTAACTAGTATGCTTTGGAATTCTTTTTGAAGTTCATCATAATCATCTTGCAATTCATTAATGAAAGAGATAGAAGAATTAGAGTGTACCTCATTGTCTTCATCAATGCCCATTAGACACAACTCGGTTTCTTCATCATCGGATGTTGCAAGAAGTTCATCCCATGTTTTTGCTTGATTTGACATTCAAGGCTTTTAATTTTCTCGTGAAATTATGTTTTCTTCTTCATTTGTTCTTCTTCTCCTTTTGGACAATCGATAACATATTGTCCGTGTTTTCTTACGCACTTAAAGCAAGACTTGCTTCTCACTTTTCTTTCCTTGTTTTTATTTATAAATTTTGTAAATTTTCTAACAAGGTAATCGTCATCTTCCTTGTCACTTGAATAATAATTTTTCAACTCGAGGCGAGACCTTTTGGAGTTGATTTCATATCCGATTGAGAAGTAGATGTTCCAGAATCACTCATTTCGTTGATGTAGACCTCTTAGATGAGAAGATTGCCCGAAAACTCATCAATTTTGAGAGTTTCAAGATTTTGAGCTTCCATGATGGGCGTGACTTTTTCAAACCAAGAAGAGGGAAGAGCATTTAGTGCATTTGTAACCTTATCTTCTTTGGATAGGAATTTTCCAAGAGCCACCAAGGGATTTACAATGTTATCGAGTCTTTCGATCTTCTTGGAAATATTTTCACCTTCAAACATGGTGAAGTTTTCAAATTCCTTGATCAACATGGTTTTCCCGAGCTTATTTTACCGTCTTCGTGCTTTCATAGATAACTTCAAGTTTTCTCCACACATCATGGGCGAATCGAATTCCTCTAATATGATTATACTCCGTAGCGGTAAAAGAATAAAGTAGAATGTTAAGAGCTTTACTGTTTAAGGAGAATATTTCTTACTTCATCATTGAAGTCCTTGAAAACTTTAGGAGTTTGAGTTCGTCCTCCATTTTCTTTATTGGGATTGAAGTTATAGAGACCGATTGTTGTCTAAGGACGAATCTGTCGCTTTGTCTATAGAGACTCGTGGCTATTAAAACAGAGAGAAAACCAATTTTGAGCAAAACACAAGTACCAATCGCCCTCTATAGCGACCGATCGCCGTCACTCTTCGAAAAATATTAATTTTTTCAAAACTTCAAGAACATACAACTATCGGTCGCCTTTCTATAGAAACCGGTCACCCTCCGTACATGGACTTCTCTCGTTCTTTGAAAACTTTATAAAAATTTCATGTCTCGATTGCTCTCTATATCGTCCTGGTCAACCTCAAGACATAGATTTCTCCGAATTTTGACAAAAATAGAGTTCAAGCAATACTTCCTAAAAATCAATTAAAGTGATTAAAACATTTGAAGTATTCTAAATAGTATTTTGACAAAGATTCCATGAAATTTGTTTTGGTTTATAAACCGAAAATGTGAAATCATCAAAATTAAAAATAACATTGTTCTAACATTATAACATCGATTGATCTTATATTGGTCACAAGCTTGGTTTAGCGACTAGCTAGCCACCTATAAATTCAAGAGTTTCCAGATGTTTATAGCTCTAAGTATCGTCGTATATGCATTAACAAATCAAGTATTATGGTGTTAGAAATCTTGTTTAAATTAAGCTTGCATCTACATCATATATTTAAGACAATCAATCACTTAACTAACAAACACTCAATGTGTTTTCTTGAAGAATCATTTTTCCCAACAACAGACTCAAAATAAAAATAAGCATACCAACACTCTTAAGAATATCCTAATAATCATGCAATCACATCCCCCTCTAACTTAAAGATTCATATTGTTCTCAACGTGAAAGAAATAGATAAACATACACACACAAATCACACAAATAAAAGAAACTAGAAGAAAAGAAAAGAGGAGAGAAGGAAAGACACGACTTTATTACGAGAGTGGAATCAGAGCGACCATTGGGTTGTTCCGTATATGGTCTTCACCGGCATTTTCATACCCAATCAAGAATAAGCAACACACTACTCAAATATTGTAAAAGCTCAAATCGCCTAATTAAGATGAACAGATGAAGAAAGGGAGTTCAAGGATTTTTATGCTCCCAAATTTGGACCATACTTGCAAACAACACCAACACCCACCAACTGGTCCATTATTGACTCAAGAATCATCTTATGTCTCTAATACTTGTAATCGAACGTTTATTGATCGCACGAAAATTGGCCATAAGATCCTCCAAATTGGGCTTCCTTAAGGCAAAATCCAGGCGGTGGTTGTGGATTGGGGTTGCTTTTTGATCATTGTTGGCCTTGACTACACCAACTAAAGCTTGGATGTTGGCGCCACCCAGGATTGTAAGTGTTTCTAAATTGATTGTTCGGATGAGCTCTTATTTTGTCACCAATGTAATCGACCTATTTAGTTTTTGATGCCATGTGTGGGCACTCTTGATAATTATAAGATCCTCTCGCATGTTTCCCAAGACAACACTTTCGTTGGTGGTTAAAGGGTGGCTAATTCATGTATATTTTTGCTCAATACCTCAACTTGGGTTGTTCTTGTGACTACGACATCCATATTATAAACTATGACTGGTTTGTTCAATTTGCCGCATACCACGAATATCCACTTCTAGCCAATCATACCCATCCCCTTAATCAACTCTCGAACGCTTTCTGTTTTTGTTGTTCATGTCTCCCGGTAGCCACATCAATCATTAGCCTTGTTGAGAAGAGTAACCCATTGTAAAATATTTGGACTTGCATCTAAATCGATGTTTACTTGATGAGGACATTTCCGCATTAGATCCTTAAATTTCTCCCACGTATCATATAAAGTTTTGTCATCAGCTTGTACGAAGGAGGGTATCTCATTATCAATCTAGCAGTCTTGGCCTAGGAAATATACTTGAGGAGGACTTTATCGGCCATCATGTCCCAACTTGTAATCGTCCCCCTTGGCATGGTACTTAGCCATTGTTTAGCCTATCCCTTCAAAGAAAAAAGGAACAATCCTCGTCCAGGAAACCATCAAATTGGAAACTGCTAGACTATCTAAATGATATTCGGCTTGATATTGCAACAACTACAACCTTACGATTTGATGTTGTCCCATCCATCGATGGTTTAGCATAGTCGTACATTTTGCACTCGGGTTCTTCCGCCATGATTATTATGTCATGGTTTTCTTCTCTCTCTACGCTATCGGTCTCTTAACTCTCGGTAATATTACCTCCCTCGTTGTTTTCTTCAACTTCTCTTTCAACATTCTTGCCTTTTCTAGCATGATGGCGATGAGGCATATATTGAGATGAAGCAAACCTATAGATGAAGAATATCACAGGTGAGAGAAGGATATAAAATAAAATAAATAAAAAATATGGCTAGATTAATATAAATAACGCATTCTTAATATCCTAGTACCCGATAACGACGCCAAAAACATGATGACTCAGAATCTACTCTAAAAAGTCTAGGCAAGTGCACCTATTATTTATAGTTAGCTAAGCGAGTATCATGTGTCGATCCCACAAAACTACAAGTACTAGTAATTATCGTCTTTATATTATCTAGCCTACAAATTTGCCAATAATTGTTTAAATAATACAAATAAAATAAAAGCAGAATAAAAGTGGAATAGACAACTAATCACATGAAAGATATCCAAAAACTTGGATTAGAAGACGATGGATGAAAACGTACTCAAATGTGAATCCTCCTAGAATGCCTTTGTGATTTTACCCAAATAAATACAACCATAAACCCTTAAGTTCTAACCTTCCCTTAATAAGTTGTCATGCTTCATGGACCATAGGATTTCCTAAATTAAGTTAAACATATCTCAAGATGTATAACTCTCAACCTCAAGTTGATTAACTGAAATATCTTTCTAGTTAAAACCCCCAAGATTGGATTAAAGAATTATGAATTCCCATATAAAGTTTGACCCTAATCTGGAAGAGTTATGTCACCCTATCTTTAGGATTGCATGTAACTCCTTTCACTTATACGATTCTATATATCCCATCATAAATCTCTCGATTACCCGATATGAAATAAACTTCAAATCATTATTGTACATATACCAATTCGAACAAATAAAACATGACATAAGTGAATCACATGAAAATATAAGAAAATAGTTTAAAAAATTCAACCCGCTGTGTTAACAGCTTCATTAGCATTAGTAGATTCTACTTCATTTTGTCCTTGTGCATCAGTTGTCTCAACAACATTACTTGCAGAGGATCTAACAGGTTGAGAGGGAGGGTCAACTAGCACAAAAGAAAACTGCACAAAGTTGAACACTAATGCTTGATCTCTTTCTTCTGGGTTGGACTAACTGTGTCATCGATGTCCATCTCGACACTTATGTTTCCAACAACCAATTCACCGTCGCACCCTTTAGATCTTACACCCTCTAAATCACCGGATTATGAATATTTTCTTGTTCTCGCTTTTAGTTTTTCTTCAACTTGCATCGGATCGACAAATGGCTCCTACCGACTAAATTGAATGTTGTACTTATTCTATGACGTCTTTTTCTACAAAGAAGCCCCAACCGCTGACTTCTACATTGGGTCGCTTATGTCATCGTAGTCTCAATCACGAGCATCCACATTCATCAATATTTCATAGGGTACCTAAGTTTCAGCTGTCTGAACTGCTAAAACATCATTGGTCTGCACTCATCAACAACATTTAGCTCAACAGTCTCAACTGTTTTGTTGTTCACAGGAGTTAGCTCTACTTCCCTTATCTTAGTTGTCTTAACAACTAGTACAACATTAACATACATGGTATCAACTGGCAGTGGTAAATAAGTTGTTTCATCAACTGTAGCTGTTTTGATTTCTGTTGTCTCAACAAAAGTTTTCTCTAATGGGTTTTTTATGATTCCATACTCTACTGTGGACAAATCTTCTTCTTCCATATGAAGATTTGAGGTAAGTGTTATATTCCCCACACCAGCACCATCTTCCTCATCATCGTTCTCTATGTCCACAAAACTTACATCCACCCCAGTTTCATCGCCATCATTGGCCTCAACCAAATATCTTCTAATTTGAGTTCCCATCTCCTCATTAACAGTCTAAATTGTGGTTTCACCTCGAGTTTGGACATTCTGAGGTGAAGGGGAGTGAACTGGTGATGAGAGAGCAATTGTTTCTCTCATCACATCCCCATTATTTGGGTAGAGGAAGAAGGTTCCCCTTGCCCAATCTGCTGTCGTTTTAACCATCTTTTTCGACTCCCTTTATGGTTTTTTGCACTCAAAGAACCTCTATCTCTTCAAGTTCTTCTTCATCAGCATCATATATCTGATCAATAGATTTCTCGAATACACAACTGTAAAAAATTTCATAAAAAACAAATTTGAAAAATATTTTTTATTTTTTAATCGTGTTTTAGCATGTTTATCGCTTTAGCACATTTATCGGTTTTGTGTGAGTTAGGATTCGAGAGTTGAATGAGAATAAAAGCTTTCGTATGATTTTACTATAAGCACTTTGTTTCATGAGAAAGAGTACTTGATGAATGTGTGATGAAATGTTGAGAAGATGTCTTTGGCATGATTGGTATTGATTGAGAAAATTGGGTATTTGAACATGTTGCGAAAACTAAGCCTCGTGAGCTTTTGTGCCTTTAATCGCTTTTATATTGCGCAACCTTATTTGTTTCTTGAGTCATCATTCATGATTGTTAGAACTCTAGAACTTGCAATGATATCTTTATTGAAACCATGTGGGTGTGCAATTTTTGAAGATGATTTAAGGCCGTTTGTTTTAGCCTACTTAGCCTACAAAGCCTACATATGAACTAATGATTCCCTAGTTAGCCACTTTGAGCCTAAACTTTTTATTGTTAGCCACATTTTGATCTTTAAACTTAAAAATAATTTTTATCCCTAAAACTTGAACTTATAGAGATGTTTATGGGCCGAGGAGTGAGAAAGAATGTTGGCAAGAATAAGGACGAACAAAGGAATAGGTGAAAGAATGATGGAGCTCAAAAAAGAAAACTCGATTTTCGAATGAGTAGAAGAACAAGAAAAACCGAGCAAGAAAAAGAAAGAAAAAAATTCGAAATATTCGAGAGGAAAAAATTGAGAGCATAAGACAAAAGAAAGAAGGCAAAGGGCCTAAGAATGAAAAAGATGAAAAAGGGTGGGAAAGAATCTGAGTTGAAAAAGAAAATAAAGAATGTTTCTTCAGATGAAATGGGCTGGTGAATTGAAATTCTTTGTACTTAAATTCTATTTGCTCAAGTAAAGTTACTTAATCCATATTTCCCTACCCTTACCAAAGAGCCTACATTACAACCAAAGAAAAAAGTCATTTTTTATTCTTAAATTGTGCACATTTGAGTGGTAGAGATGTTAGACGATTTGCAAGCCTATGGTAGTTCTACTTCATTGAATTGATTTGAGCGTATACACGTCCATCTACTTTGAGAGTTAAGTAATACACTACTTCTTGTGAGTCGCGATGTCGAATACCCGGATGAGTATTGATTATGCCGTATTTGCAATTGATGACTTTTTAATGATGAGTTACATGTTTGCTGAAGTATGACTTTGATTGAGATTAAGTGTTTGTAGTGTTCTTGTGTGTTCTATTTACCCCAATTGCATTATTTTTCTTAGTTTGCTCGAGGATAAGCAATGGTTTCAGTTTGGGGGAATGCGATATGTGTAAAATATACGTGTATATAGGGGCTTATTTTGATATATATTTGATGCATTTGCATGTATATTTATTGTATTTTACTTGGTTTCCTTTGTTTGCCGTGATACTGCGTATTCTTGTACTTTTTACAGGAAACGTAGCTAAAATGGAAAGATATCAATAGGACGGCCCAGACAAGAATGATGAATGTGAAGAGACGATCGAATACACGAAGAAAACAACGAAAGACAAGGCACCCGGTCAGCCTATGTAGTTTCACATGACCGTGTCATTTCATGTGATTTTACACGCTCGTGCGTCTTATTCGAGGGAAGAATTTCAGAGACAGTGTACACGACCAAACCATGTATTCTATATCATGTTCGTGCCAAAAAGAGAAGAAAACAAATCACACGACCTGCTCGTGTAATTTCACACGACCATGTGATTTGTCTCGGTGGGTTTTATTTCCTAATTTCGTCGGGACTCTACAAATGATCTTTGAAAGAATCTATAAAAGGAGGATCAAGCTTTGGACAATTGGAGACTGGAAAAATACATCTTCATACACAAAAATACACTGAGGTTACACAAATCTACATACTTCTGAGGGTGAAAAACTAATCAACGAAGAACACCACAAGACCTTTCGCATCTGCGGAAGCATAAGGGTTCGAACTTCGAAGAAGGATCCATCCTGACAAGAAGGGTTATATCCTCTTAGTTTAGATCTCTTGTTTGTACTTTAAACGATGTCAAACTATTTGATTTCAAGTTTGTCTATAAATTTGTTGTCAAAGATGTTGGGCGAAATATTTCTGATCCTAGGGCATAATCAAAACTGCAGATTCATGTTAATTATTTCTTAATTGGTTTATATGTTATATTTATGAATTCAAGTGCTTGTTTCGTGTATATTATCTGCAATAATTTTCATGTCATATTTGTTAGTTTATTATTTGGCAGATGAGTTCTAACTTACGAAAAACGAGTTCATAACATGAATGGGAATTGAGTCGGGAGGCTTATAACTTTTTCCGGGGAGTACTTGATTCAAAGATCTTTTGGGAGTTGATATTAATTGTTGAGTAGGGATGCTAGCAATTGGTATTAATCATTTGTTTATTTGCTTCGGGAGGGGAATAAACTAATTTAAGAATTGAACTCATAAACATGCATAAACCGGTTTTGATGAACCATTAATTGGAAGTAATATTGAAGAGGCATGTTGAGATTATGTGCCTAGAGTTGCTTTCGTATTTGTTGAAAACTTGTGGTAGTACGAGTCATTAATAATATTAGATATTTTATTTGATAATTTGGGATTAGTTTAGAATAACAAATTTTCTCGATTTTCGAATGTTTCAATAAAATTGAAATACGATATTTATCTTGTATTTTATGTGTTTAATATTCAATCCCCGAGAACTACAACCTCGTTGGGTCGCTATCTCGCTAGCTATAATGTATAGTTGTAGTTCAAATGGGGATTATCACAATCATGTTTTTGGCGCCTTTGCTAGGGATTGAAAGATTCAACATTGATATATTAAAAGTAGTTTAATCTTATTCAAGCAATATTTTTTATTCTTTTATTTTATTCAATTTTTTTATTTTTTATTTGCATTGGTTTTAACGTTGTTTTTGTTGATTGTAGGTAGTGCATGATCACATGTTCCAGATCTATCCAACCGATACTCATTAACCTAGAGATCGAAAACACAACAAAACATTAAAGAAAAGAACCAAAGGGATGGCAGATGGGAATGATTGGGACAAAGTGTGAACAACAAAAATAATGAGGAACACCCACCGGGGCAAATGGGCGAGGAACAGTTGAGGAAAAGCCATGAGAAAGGCAATTAGAGATTACTTTCACCGGATGTTAATTAATGATATGGGGTGTAGCCCGTCTACCGATTAACGTAAATATTTTTGAACTAAAACATGCGTTGATCCGTGATGGTGTGGCAAAATCGGTTTGGGGGAGAGCCGTTGAGGATTCAAACGCGCATCTGCTTGCCGCAATTTTCGTAAATCGTGATATTGTAAAGATGAATGGTGTTTCGATGTTATCATTCGATGCCGCCTTTTCGTATTCTCTATACGTGATAAAGCTAAGGGATGGTTATCTTCTATGACACACCCAATGATTAATTTGAACTAAGTTACAATTTCTAGCTAAGTATTTCCCCACGAGTAAGACATTACAATAGAAAAGTGAAATCGCTCGGTTTAGCCAACAAAATGTAGAGCGTTATATGAGGCATTGCACATGTTTAGAGAATTGTTAAGGAAGTGCCCTCAACACGGATATCCCGACTACCAACGGCACAATATTTTTATAATGGTTTGACTGAAACATAAGAAATATTACGGATGCTACATCCGGGGTGCACTACTAGGGGAATATCCGGATGAGGTACTATCATTACTTTGAGGAGATGGCAAATAATAGTTACTAGTGGCCGTCCGAGAGGTCTAATGTCGGGCGTGTGGCGGAGGTCCTGGATGAGGATAAGGTTTCCATGCTCACGAGAAAGTGTCCGGGCTTAATATGAAACCATATGTGATGCAAAAACGACTCCTAAAGATCCTGCGCAGCTTGTTGAAGAAGAGGCGAACTTTGTGGGGCAAAGGAACTTCAACAACAATTACCGAAATAATCGACACCAACACATTATCATCCAGGATCGCGAAACCACGAGATTCTTATGCTAATAACATAAACATTTTGCAGCCACCTCTGGGGTTTAATGCGGAAAATCAAGGCAGAGGGAGTCCGAATAATGCAATGCCATTCTCTTGATGAGTGGTACGAGAATACAAGGGCCCAAAGACAACAAACGATATAGTACAACGATAGTAGTAATAGAATCGACGTCTGGTCAAGACGTAAAACTTCGGCGTTTTTTGGGTGGCAACCCAAATTAATTTTTTAATCGCCTTTGTTCAATTAGTTTTTAATTTTTATTAACTTAATTCTTAGTTTTATTTGTTTTTGTGAGTTGTTGTGTATGAGGCGTCACGATAAACTCGGGTTTTATCCAAAAAAATTAAAAAAATTAAAAACAAGACACACGACCGTGTGAAATGTAAAACAGAGACCAAATACATGGTCCGACTGTGTGATTTCACATGGTGGTGTATTCGGTCGATACAACAAACAAAGGGCAAAGACATGGCGACACGGTCGACCATGTAATATTACATGGACCGTGTGAAGTGTCTCAATTTTTTGTCTTCCCTTTTAAACTTTAACACTCCAAATGTATCCCACTTCTCCCCTTCCCAACCCTAAGTGCCAAAAATTCCCTACAAATACCCCATTCCATCTTCAAAATTCTTCAAATTCATCTTCAAATCTTCAAGCTAGGGCACAAATACTTCTCTCTTTCAAGAAACATATCACAAATCTCATCCAGTTTCTCAACTTTCTCTTGTTCTTCTTCAAGTTTGGGTAAGTTTAATCTCAAAATTTTAGATTTTTCAAAAGCTTCAAACCCACATCAATGGCTTCAAGAGGAGGAGAAGATGGAGTTAGGAGAAACACAAGGAGAAGGAGAGAGCCAACTCCGGAGCCCGAACTCGTATATGAGATGAACCAACCAGAGTACTCCAATGTCATCCTCCCGCATTTAAACGCACCACGATAGGTGGGAGAATCTCTACATCCGAAGTTGGATTTCGGAAGGTATCCCAATACACCTACTATTACGAATTTGGGTTTATTATAGAATTTTCGCGCCTTATGTGCGCGAATTGATTGAGATGTTTTGTTGAATGAGAGTTAGACTACATATGTGATATTTACGCTTGAATTTTAGAGTAGTTTTGAATATATAATTCAAAAAAAGAAATTTGAGGAGGATTCAATTTAGACTCGCAAATGAGCCGAGAGAGCTTTCGATTAATGATTTAAATGCTATTTATCAAGCTCCGCTATGGGGTAGAGGAGCATGAGGATTTTGATATTCTTGGATTTTCGAACGAGATTACGGGGCAAAGAATGTATACACTGGGTACCTCTAAGGCGTCTAGTATTAAGAACCCTATTTTTTGCTATGTAAAATGCGCGTTGGCGAAAATGGTGTTTGCTAGGTGTAGGTCCCAAGGGTGATGCGTAAAGTTTAGAAAGGGGGTTGAATAAACTTTACCAACTTTTCGATTTTAGTCCTTATTAAATAATTTCAGAGTTAACTCAAAGTTACCCACTCAATAGACTAGACTTAGTCATTGATAGTATAACTTAACTATTTTCACTAACACTTAGAAATGAAGTTGATTTGGTTTTGTCGGTGGAAGACTTATCCCTTATTATCACAGACTTTAAGCAAGTTAACTTATCAAAGAGATATAAAATAAAGCAAGAAATAAAGTATCTTTGAAAAGTAAATAGACACAAGGCTTTTTTATAGTGGTTTGAGGATGGGGTAATTCCTCTTGTCCAATATTCTCGAACCTGGAGGAATCCACTAGGTAACTTGACTTGGTTACAAAGAAGTTTTACTGATCCGAGTCGGCTTTGATCACACAACCGCTTCTCCGGGACCTAGCTTCTTCACAAGACAACCGTCCTTTTACTTTAGCTCCTTCAAACCTCTGGACTTGATCACTTAGCCCTCCAACAGATTCAAAGCACTTGGTTCGATCCGAATCGACAACTTCTCCTTCAACCTTGGAGAGTAGACCCTTTGTTCTTGAAAACAAATTTTCTTCTTCAACTAATGAAGTAGTCTTTTCTTCACTAAGTGTATTGGATTGATTTCCTTCAAACTTAGGCTTTAGGATATCTTTGAAAGCTTGAGAGATGTTTGCAAAAGTTATTGCTTCCTCGGCCTTTTATAGTGCACGTTTGAAAATATGTCTGTGAAGAGATATACACATTTTTCAAATCACACTCATAAGTTGTTGGCTTATCTTGTCTTGTCTTGCGGCATTGATGGAGACCGCGTTGATTTTAATGCTCGTAGACTTTCCTTAATCTTTGCACTTTGTGTGCTTTTCATTGGTCACTTGCTTTTTGCAACTTTATTCTTGGCATCCCGACACATGGCTATTTCCAAAAAACCTTGACTTGTCTTGACAACAGATGTCTCTCGGCTTTCTTCAAGTCTTGTCTGCTTGCATACCCATTTGACATTTGATTCCAATCATTTTGCAATGACTTAGCTATTAGTCACCGACCGAGACATGTTTTTCTATCACTTGACTGATTCTTCACTTCACTTCACTCACCGAACTTCACTTGATCTTTAGTCTAGTCTTGTAATCTTCAACTTGGGCTGTCTTCAACTCACTCATACATCCCTATCTATTACAAGTTGAATTAAATTTGAAATGGGGTGCCAACTTCCTAATCTTAGTTTTACATGGTATCATCAAAATCTATACAAAAATTTTCCCAACAATTTTTCCCTTTTTGATGATGCCAAAACTTAAATAAACAATAAAGCAAATAGTGTAGAAAATAAAGGATGATTGTGTAATATGTCATTTTGTTGAACATATCATTCTTTGCACTTTAAACACTTTTTACAATGTATGAACTTATACAAGGTAACAGAGCTATATACACATATGTATCGGAGTATCTCAGATTGTATCGAGCAATTATACATAACAACAACGTACTTACAAGTATGTGTATTTACAAGTAAGTATAATATAATATGACGGGGTTCAACATTCTTTAATGCCTCGCTTTCTTCCTTCTTCTTTCATCCTCTTTAGCTCTTCTGCGATCCTCTTAAGCTCTCCTTCCTTTTCTATCTTCTTCCTCCATCTTCTTTTTTTCATAGGCTCTTTTTGCGCGGGGTCCTCCCTCCGATTCTCTGTTTGCTAGTTCATCCAAATTGACCCAATAGTTAATCCCTTTCTTCGAGGATCTACATACCGAACATCTTTAGGTCTTGTTTTGTGATGGAGTACCTCTGCCTCTTCCACCACCGCCAAACCTTCCCTTCCTCTTTGTGACTAGCTCATCCTCTTGGAGTGTCTTGCACGGGCCTTAGTAGTCTATCGGTTACTTGAAATCTATTACATCACTAATTTGCACGGATCTAATCCTTTCTCCCAATACAGATCCCACGCTGAGGTAGAGTCATATTCTGAAAAATCTTTTTGATGCTAGAGTTTGAAATTCTTCTACGGATCTTGGCTCGATCGGATCATGTAAAGTTAGCTCACGAGGGTTTTTACAACAAAGGCATCCTTTAGAAGTCCAAATGGGGCCTTCAAATTTCGCTTTAATGTTTTCTATCCCGTCTTGTTGCATTTCAACTACTTTCTCAAACTCAACTTCAATGGCTTCTCGAGATTTCTTGAAGGCCAAAGCGAGCTTTCTCTTCAACGAGACAATTCTTGAGGCATCGACTCGGGATAGAGGTCATTACATGTCCTTCTTGAGGGTTTGAGCAACCATGATTTTCAAGGGTGTTTTCTTCATATCACTCCATTCCCCTTGCTTTGCTTGCTTCCCCTTTTACATCATTTTTATCTCTTCTTTCCCCTTTTTTGGCATCATCATCAAGGGGTAGAGTCGATGAGAGGATACTACTTCCAGGATTAGATCAAGCTTCTTGTTGGTCATTTCCATCTTATCATGACTCTCGTGAGTATGTTGTTATGAATTGGATCCAGCGATGCCTTTGTTTCACCGCCATCGCTTCATTTGATTTGGAGCACCATAATCTCTGTCGCATGATGGCCTCTGTCTTTAGAAGGCTTGCTTTGTGATGTGCCTTCAAAAACTCCGTATCGTGTTGTGCAATTGATCCATCCGAATATATGATCCCTCTGTCTCTGCTGAAATTTGGCGTTCTCCGAGCTCTATATTACCATCTTGGCAAATAGGGATTCGAAATACGCAACATGCTCATGCCTTAGTGCTTTCGTCATTCTATCCATTCCTTATTCTCAAAATCGTGCCTCGGGTATCTCCTGTGATGTAAGCATCTCCGTTGTCTAGCCATTGGTTGAGTGTTACGAATCCTTTCTCCATATTTTCAATTTCATTACATATGGCCTTAAAGGCTTTTTGGAAGTCACCGCATCAACAGTTGCTCTTCAGGACACACAACATCAAAATCGAACCCAAACGGCACCATAGTGTTGTCATCCGGAGTTCCAAGTTCTTGATTGGGACATGGTACCTAGCACTTTCAACAGTTACTCTGCTTCCAAGGGACATTAGTCTCGAAAGGGAAATATTCAACGAATAAGTCTTGAGGAAATTAGGTATGTCCACTCCTTCCTGTTTCTAGAGCTTTACCTTTTTCCTTCAAAAGTTCTTGACTCTTCGTGCCTTGGCTATCTTAACATCATCGAATCTTGTGCGGTTGTGTTAGCCCTCTTGAGCCGACCGACTCACCGTATGCAGCTTCATTAGCATCGTTGATTCTTCCTATTGAGTATTCGGTTCCTCAACGGTTTATCACGTCATGGGAAGGTGATGGCACCATGGGAGGTGGGCCATCAACCAAAGTAAAATTGATAGAGCAACTTTGTCACTAGCTTGCCTCTTTTGTGCCGGGCCTCCTCCTCAACACCGTGTCCTCTATTGATTTGTTGGTAGGATGAACTCGCCTTCATCTTCTGTTTCCAAAAACTCTACATCAACATGTTCTTGAGAGTCATGAAGGGCACTTATCTCTTCTTCTTCCATTGACTCTTCCCGGGGGCCACATTTTCTTCACCTTGCTTACCTAGGGAACTCTCAACCTCTTACGGGCCTTCGTTACCCTCATCGGTCTTAACCACCGATGGGCCTTCAATCCGTTTTGTAGTCTCAACTACACAGGTCTTCTATAGTTATATCTTGATGGCGAGGCGACTTAGGATCTTCGATGGCATCCTTTGAGGTCTCAACCTCGTGAATCGCACTTTCGGATCCATGAGTCTCAACTCCCTGGCTTCACATTCATCCTTTGCCTTGGCTACATCCAGCTTCATCGACCGCATGGCTGCTGGAATTTCACCGAGACAGTCAAAAAACCATCTCGAGCCTCATCAATCCCACTTTGTTGTACAATGTGGGATCTCACCTCGCCTCCAAACTTCTCTTGGGTATTGTCTCCCATAGCCTCCTCCGATCTGGCCGTGGTTGTTTGAGTTCCCCCTCGGTGGCACACCACCGAGTCTCGAGCAATATGGTCACTCAAAACCGAGACTCGTCTTTCTTTCCCCGTTGAGTGAGCGGTCGATAGGGAAGGTGTCTCAACACCTTCATCGGGGATAGGCTTAGCTAAGGTGCCCTCTTCTACTCAATCCTTAGCTTCATCACCGATTCTCCTGGTATTTTTATCTTCCGATTGCAGACCGGGAAGTGGTGGCATCAATCACCCTCACCATTTCCAAAATGTCCGGTCTAGGAGAGATCAAGATAGAAGAGTACTCTCCTGGCCTGTTTGCAATCTCTTCTCGTGCACCTCTTTGGATTTTTTCGTGCTTGTTGCATCTCGGCTTTCTCTCTTGCATCACCGGGTCCATCTTTGTCGTCATCACTCACTCTTTGTTTTGGCATCAAAGCACTTTCGGGCACTCCTTCAAATGGGTAGGGTTGAGGTTTCTTTGATTCCTCAATTGCCTTAGCCTTTAACTTACGCTTCTCCTCATCCTTCTTTTCAAAGAGTATGGTTGTATAGAAATCTCTGTATGCTCGGCCTCTCCTCGTACATCCGGGTATCTGGAGATAACACAACGAGATCATCATCTTCGTCATCTTCATTTATGGGCTTAAGGGGAGCCATTTCCTCCTTAGTTGTTCTGGCATCGGTTTGAGGGGAGAGAACAACTAACTCCTCGGTTAGGTCAGCTGTTCCAATTTCTTTTTCCTCAGCTATCTCCCGAATAGTTATCTCAACGACACTCTGTTGATCTCCACCAGTAGTCTCTTCTTGCATTTTCTGTTGTTCTCCAACAACAGTTGATTGGTATGAGTTTTTCATGTAATTTGGGCTTAATTGTGGTTGGAATAAGTTGATATTCATGCATTAACTGAGTAAAATGGGCCATATTCTTGTAAAGTGGAAAAGGTATTACGCTTTGCTCATTTTGTAGGAATTAAACGATATTTGTAATATTTTGGTGACAAATTGGAGCATTGCGGTAAAGGACTGCCAAGAATCGAGAGAATATATGATGTTTGGAATTGAATCGAGAAAAAGTCAGACGAACCGGGCAAGAAAAGGAAATGAACGGAGCAGAATTATCCTTAGCAGGGACGCATGGGCCCATGCGTCAACTCAGCAAAAGTTAATTCCTACGGCCTGGCCTTGCGGCTGGTCGTAAGGCCGAGCCGTCCGTCTGTCGGGAAAGTCAGGTTTTGACGATTTTAAATCAGTTTTGACCCAACATGAGTATAAATAGAGACGAGGCGGCCCCAAACAAGGACACACTGATATTAGCCCTAGAAAGCAGAGAAAAGAGCAACCTTCTACCAGAGGATTCGAGAGATTGATCGAGATTGCAACCACACGCTTGAGGATTGAAGATAGATCAAGAGATCATCGACATCCTTGAGTTTTCTCATTCCATTGTATCTTTTACTTTTGATTAGTTAGACATGAACATGAATAATTTGTCTATGAGTTGTTTATTTCCCATGTCCGGATAAATACCTTGTGATTCCGGGGTTTGGGATTAGGTTAATGGATACTTTTGTTTAATGTTTAATTGCAATTGAAGTTATTATTTTCAAACCCTATTCGAGTACTCTGTTTTATTTCTTGTTTTATCAAATGACCATTGGTTTAACTTGTTTTGATGTATTGATTCATAATTCGAGAGATGAGTTTCAATACTAGATCTTGAGTACTTGACATGAATATTTGCATGATTGAGAAGTCTGTAAATATTTGTGAGGATTAATAATCTTTTGTGCTTTTGGGAGTTGGATATCTTATGTTGAGTAAAGATGCTGGCATAGATAATCCAATCAACGTTTTTATATACATCTCAAGAGAGGGGATAAAATACTTTCGTGATTGTCTTATAGGGAAGAATAATAATAACTTTGGTTGTGATTGATCAGATAACAAGAGGGATATTAACTGAAACCATAACCCTGGAATCCATTCATCTCCTTGATCTTAGTTTTATAAACCAACCATCCAATTTCGATCGTCTAGATAAAAATAAGACTATTACAATTTCAATACTTAGGACACTAATTTATTAGTCTCTGTGGATTGGACCTTGCTAACCCTATTCTATAAACTATACCATACACTTGCGGTTAAGCTAAAATTAAGGCGAACAACAGTCTCCTTTTCTGAACTGCGGTCTCCTCACCACCTTTCACTTGCGTAGACTGATGTTCCTCCTCAGCAGTCTCCTTAACTATGTCTGTGCCAGACTCGGCTGGCTTAACCAAGGAGGATTGTTTCACCAATCATCTTCTCCTCGTTCGGACAAGAGGAATCTCTTCCTCTTCTTCTTCTTCTTCAATGGCAGCGGGCTCTGCCATCTTTATCTTCTTAGCTGCACCTGGCTTCCTCGGCACAACTGAGCATTTCTTCTTCACGACTGGAAAAGGTGCAGGGGATTCCTTTTCAGTCTCGGCTGTTGGGGCAGGTGCTGGGTCTTCCTCGGTTGTAGGGGCAGGTGTCGACTTTGCTGCAGGAGGTTTTTTCTTCTTCTTCTTCGGCACAGGCTTCAGAGTTGGAGCGTTGGCAGTTGCAGCAGTGTCCTCCAGGACAGGGTCAGATGACTCGCCTTCACTAGTGTCAGCTCTTTTTGCATGGGCTTGCCTCTGAGCAGCTAAGAGGTTAGCCTTGAACATCTTTTTGATTATATGGAAAGGTTTCCCTTAATTCCTTAGAGGAATGCCCTTCACCTCCATCAGATGACCAATCACCAGGCCATATCCCAGCGAGCTAACAAACAAACCAACATCATTAATGGTCTTGTTCATCACGTTCTGGCAAATTCTGCTGAGTAGCCCAGTTCACTTTTTTCTTCTCCATTATGGCAGCCATGACAGTCAGCTTAGTCCTTGACAGCTGATTGAAACTGCCAAACTTCATGTCAATGCATTTGGCTACCACGTCCATTAGTTTGTGGTAGTCCTCCTTGATGAGCGACTTCTTGGTTGTGTAGAAAACCTTAGCAGCAGACTCTGGCTTGGCGATCGCCTTCCTTGCCCGCAGCCAGGTTGATGTCTTTCTCTGTGATCTCCTTCCACCCAGAAGAAGGAAGATAACAGTTAGCAGCCAAGTCCGTAATAGTAATCTTGATTTCAGTGATGTGGATGGAAGAACGTATTTCACAATCGTGAACCACGACGTTCACATAGAACATCGCCACCTCTTGCAGGTAGGTGTGCGAGAACTCCATCGTGAGAAACTTTTTGAGCCCGAATTTCTCTAACTTTGCCGCGATTTTCCCAACAAGGGCTTTGTCAATGCCTTGCTTCACCAATCCTTCAAAATCCACGGTAGAACCAGAGTGGATCTTCTCAGCCATCTTTACGAAGTCATAAGTAGGTTCCATTTAAAAATCGAACGTGAAAGCTTGAATCTTTGATCAGAATAAGAACTAGGGTTTTGCTTTTGGTTTGCAGAGAAAGTTTCTGTCTTTGCTTGAGAGAGGAATGCAGTGTGAGGAGAGATAAAATGATTTTGAGTATATATGGGATGTGGGGGGGGGCGGTTTTTGGAATTGAAAAAGGTTGAACACGATCAACGATTAAGATTAAGTATTGAAACCCTATTAATTTTCCCGCATTAAATGCAACCGCATTTATATCTAATCATAAAGCTAAACGATACATGCTTTTACGGACACTATAATTCACTGGCGATGTCATGCCTAAAACATTTTCATTTGTGAAAACGACTTTGTTTTGTCCCTTAGCTCTTAAATAAGTTTGCTATCATCCAAAAGTGACTTAACTCTGCTTCTCTCTTCACATAATAATCACTCGGCTTTCCATTCTAACTCGTCTGGTGACTAGCTATCTTGACTATTTCACTTGGTTGAAAAATGAAACTTTACTTGATTTCCAATTCTCTCTTCTTTGACTCTACTTATTGAGTCTTCCGAGCCTCCTAACTCACCAATCAATCCTAACTCATTTTTAAGCTCTTCAAACCTAGATTCACATAATGGCTTAGTGAATATATCATCATAATCTTGTTTGTCAATTGATATATATTCCAAAGTGATGTCTTTGTTTTGAACATGATCTCTTATGAAATGATATCGACATCAATGTGCTTGGTTTTGAATGCAATCTTGGGTTACGAGTTAGTTTGCCAATAGCACTCGTGTTATCACACATAATTGGAATCTCTTTTTGTTCTATATCATAGTCTCTCGATTGTTGCCTCATCCATAACACTTGGGCACAACAACGTGCTGCTTGACTATGTACTCTGCCACCGTGGATGTAGCTATTGAATTTTGTTTCTTGTTGAACCAATAAACTAACCTATTTCAAAGCATTTGACAGGTACCTGATATACTTTTCCTGTCTACTCTACATCCATCATAGTCTGAGTCTGAGTAGCCAACTAACTTGAATCCTCCATCATTTGGATACCATAAGCCAACTTCTTGGCATCCCTTCAAACACCTTGGGATTCTCTTGGCTGCAGTCATGTGACTCTCTTTTGGTGCAGATTGAAATCTAGCACATACATTTATAGCAAAGATGATGTCTGGCCTACTTGCTGTTAAATAGAGCAAAGATCCAATTAGGGCTCTATATCTGGTTTGATCTACAATTTTGCCATCTTCATCCATATCCATCTTGAATGACGTATTCATGGGAATCTTCACTGATGACTTCTCTTCCATACCAAATTTCTTCATTAGATCTCTAGTATATTTGGTTTGACTTATGAAGGTTCCATCCTTCATTTGCTTGACTTGAAGACCTAGGAAGAAAGCCAGCTCTCCCATCATACTCATTTCAAACTTCCCTTGCATGAGGTTTGAAAACTTGTCACACAACTCTTTGTTTGTGGATCTAAAGATAATGTCATCCACATAAATTTGAACAAGCAATATACTCTTCCCATCTTGAATTCTGAAGAGTGTTCTATCAACTTTGCCTTTGGTGAATCCATTGTCAATAAAAAACTGAGACAATGTGTCATACCAGGATTTTGGAGCTTGTTTCAATCCATTCAATGCTTTGTTGAGCTTGTAGACTTTATCTCCAATAGTTTTCTGCTAAAAACCTAGAGGTTGCTCCACATAGATTTCTTTTTCCAAAAGACCATTAAAAAATGCACTATTCACATCCATTTGATAAACAGTGAAATTTATGTGTGCAGCATAAGCGAGAAACATTCTAATTGCTTCCAATCTAGCAATATGTGCAAAGGTTTCATCAAAATCTATACCTTCCTCTTGGCAATACCCTTTGGCTACCAATCTTGCTTTGTTTCTTACTACAGATCTTTCTTCATTCATCTTGTTTATAAATACCCACTTAGTACCAATAACATTTTGGTGGGTAGGCCTTTGAACTAATTCCCAAACCTTGTTTCTCTCAAATTGATTCAGCTCTTACTGCATAGCTAGAATCCAATGTGTGCCATCCAATGCTTGTGACACATCTTTAAGCTCTATTTGGGAAATGAAACAAGTGAACATAGCTTCATGTTGAATCCTGGATCTGGTTTTCACTCCATCTCTAACATTTCCAATTATTAACTCGGTGGCTGGTCTCTCAACCATCTCACATCTGGTTGGAGTAAGTCTGCTGGGTTCGATTGTCTCATGACTAAGTTGTCTTAAACAACTTCCTCATCATCATTCAGTTGTAGACCTTCCAGCTATCTCTGAGATTCAGCTATCTCATCTTCATCAGGGTTGAGTGCTCTTACATTTTCTTCAACATAAGGACTCTTCTGAATAGTTGGCTGATTTCTCTTGTCAGCTAACTCATCTATGTCTTCTCCATTGACACGGGTTCATCAAAAACCACATGGATAGACTCTTCCGTAACCATAGTCCTTTTGTTCAAGACTCTATAAGCTTTACTCTCAAATGAGTATCCCAAAAGATACCTTCATCGACTTTAGCATCAAAAGCTTTTAAGTTGTCCTTGCCATTATTGTGGATGAAGCACTTACATCCATAGATTAAAAAACATCCAACATTTGCCTTCCTCCCCGTCCAAATTTCATAAGGAGTTTTGGATAGCTGCACATTAATCATACACCTATTCGCGAGTGTACCAAGCCATATTAATGGCTTCACCCAAAATCTCTTAGGCAAACAAACTTGACTAACATGGTCCTCGCACTTCCTTGAGAGTTCATTCGTTCTTTCAGCTACTCCATTCTACTGTGGAGTTCTTGCAGCTGACAACTCATGAGCAATACCATTTTCAATGCAATACTGAGTTATAATCCCATTGACAAACTCAGTTCCTCTATTAGACCTTATCTTTATAATGGTTTGACTCTTCTCATTTTGAACTCTTCTCATTAGGAGGTAGCTTAACGCAAGTTTCCTTATTTTTATACATAAATATTGTCCATGTGTATCTTAAATAATCATCCACCACCAATAAGGTGTATTTCTTTCCACGATACTAGCCGGTTCAACATGACCAAATAATTCCATGTGCAATAGATGCAATTTCCTGGTTGAAGAAGGACTTGGCTTGTCCTTGAAAGATGACTTAATTTGCTTTCCTATCTGACATGCATCACAAATGCTTTCCTTCTTGTACACCGGGTCAGACAATCCTTCCACAAGATGACTCCTTGCAAGCTTGTTGATTGTCTTGAAATTGAATGACTTCGATTTCTTGTGCAACAACCAACTTGATTCGGATGTACTCTTTGCTAGCAGACATGTGTTTGGTGTAGCAGTTGACCAATCCACTACATACATGTTTTTCTACCTTGATCCTTGTAGCACAGTCTCATTTGATTTAGCATCCTTGATTTGGCATACACCCATGTTGAATCCAACATTATAGCCTTTGTCACAGAGTTGGCTGATGCTATCAGCTCTCAAATACTCGGTTCTTTGATATTCAGCTCTTTTGGGTGGTCTATCCTCCATTTCTTTGGAAGGTGTTGAGTGTCTTCTTGATGATTCACCATTGTTTCTTTTGTATTTCTTATTAAAGAACTTATTGAATCTTTTTACCATCCGGGAAATTTCTTCTTGGTCTATGGCCTCCTTGGATTCAGCTCTCCTTGCTTCACCAACCATGAGTCACAAATTGTCTTGGGTACAAGCTGTCACTTCTTATTCTTTTCTTCTCATTCAAACCTATAGTATTTAAGATCATAGAACAATTCATGGTTTGATGTCCTGGTAAGATCTATGGAATGTCTCGGGGCCATAACCTTAATTTCCCACTCGGTTAGGAAAGACCTTAGGATTTTCATACACATCTCATACGTGTATATTTATTCCCTAAGTGAGAGCTCATTAGTGAACTATATGAATCTGGCAACCAGCTGATCCAGACTTTCACCTGCAATCATTTTAAAATTTTCAAATTTTTGAACAGCAACAATTAATTTATTTTCCTTGATTTGATCGGACCCTTCACAAATCAAGGTAAGTTTTCCCCAAATCTCTTTGGCGTTTTACAAGATTTAACTTTATAAAACATGGCCTTATAAAGAGTTTTATAAAGTATATCATTGGCAACATTGTCAAGGTTGTATCTCTTTCGATCATCATTTGTCCATTCACAACGTGGTTTGTCCACCATGGCAGTCCAGGCTCTTGAAGGTGCATCATCTTCTCCTTGGCGGGAGCAACCTTTCTTACAAATTTGTATTAACCTTTAGGATTTGTAATGGTCCATCCTCAATCACAAGCCACATCTCATCTTGTAGGGCTGATAGATGAGCCTGCATACGTATTTTCCAATCATCAAATTCTTCAACAGTGAACATTAGAATGCGAGTTAGATTTGCTTCCATGATAATAATTTTTCTTTTGAAATAAAAGCTTTAAAATCTCAAGTGTTGATTCTTTGAAAAAGAATGAGATCTAGTTCGATGAACCAATGCGGAAGGCTCAATGAACCAACCGCTCGATACCACTTGTAGGTCCCAGGGTGATGTGTAAGGTTTAGAGGGGTTGAATAAACTTTACCAATTTTTCGATTTTAGTCCTTTTTAAATAATTTCAGAGTTAACTCAAATTAGCTAAGTTTTTGACTAGGTTGGCTTACACAACAAAGTTACCCACTCAACAAACTCGATGAAATTTGTTGGTAGTATAACTTAATTTTTTATTAACACTTAGAAATGCGATTGATTTGGTTTTGTCGTGAGAAAAATTTTCAACCTTAGAGTTTTAAGTCGTTTTTCAATACTTGTTTTAGGAATGGTTATTATCAATGACTTTAAGCAAGTTAACTTATGAGCAGATATAAAATAAAGCAAGAAATAAAGTATCTTTGAGAAGTAAATAGATACAAGCGATTTTATAGCGGTTCGAGGATGGGGTAATTCCTCTAGTCCACTCTTCTCCAACTCCTTGAGGAATGCACTAGGTAACTTTTCTTGGTTACAAAGTAGTTTTACAAATCGAGTCATCTTTGATCACCACGACCCTCTTGCTCACCGGACTCGACTTCTTCATAAGACAACCGTCCTGTTACTTCAACTCTCTTCAAACCTCTGGACTTAATCACTTGGCCCTCCAACGGGTTCAAAGCAATGGTTCCATCCGGGCGTCACTACTTCTCATTCAACCTTGGAGAGTAGTCTTTCCTTCACTAAGTGTGTTGGATTGATTTCCTTTGAACTTAGGCTTGAGGATTTCTTTGAAAGCTTGAGAGATGTTTGCAGGTTATTGCTTGATTTCTTGTATGCTTTTGTTAAACTCGGTTACCTTCTTTCACTTGCTTCCTCGAGTCTTTTATAGTGCACATTTGAAAATATGACCGTTGAAGAGATAAACACATTTTTCAAATCACACTCGTAGGTTGTTGGTTTGTCTTGTCTTGCAGCATTAATGGAGACCGTACCTTCATTTTAATGCTCTGCAACCTTTCCTTAAACTCTGCAGAATTTTAGGTGCTTCTCATAGGTCCCTTGCTTTTTGCACTCTTTCAGCAAAACAACTTTATTGCTAGCAGCCTGACACATGCCTATTTCTAGCAAAACCTTGACTTGTCTTGATAACAGATCTCTTTCAGCTTTCTTCAATTCTTGTCTGCTACATACCCCTTTGACATTTGATTCCAATCATTTTGGAATGACTTAGCTGTCAGTCAGCTAACTGAGACAAGTTTTTTGTCACTTGATTGATTCTTCACTTCACTTCACTTCACTCAGCTGGATCTTTACTTCAATCTTCAGTCGAGTCTTGTAATCTTCAACTTGGCTGTCTTCAACTCAGCTCATACAGCTCTATCTATTACAAGTTGAATTACATTTGAAATGGGGTGCCAACTTCCTAATCTAAGTTTTACATGGTATCATCAAAATCTATACACAAAATTTCCCAACACTAGGGAGGATAACAAAGCGGTTATTCATAAATTATTTATCGGTGGTGTATGTCCTCGGAAGCGAGGTGGTGCACAATCTGGGGCATTCATAGCTAGATAGTTCAATCGGGTGAAGAACCAAACGAAGGGAGGGTATGTATTAGAGGGTCAATTACACCTATTGCCGAGCATTTTAATGTGAAATTTAATGGGTATACGTGTGCGGATGGTGGGAAAAAGATTGATATGATTGTATTGACCGCAAGCGAAGATGATTAGGTATGACCAGGCGTGATTATTGGTTTTTTCATGCGGATTAGACTTAAATTAAACTCCCAAATTCGGATGCTACCTCGACTCGAAGATAGGGGTAATTGGTTGATAATGGGAGAACACGCGATTGCTTGCTCAAGGTGAGCAAGATGAGCCTCGGGCTAAGACGGATTGGCGAAATCCTCTGAGAAGGAGGTAGTTAGCGAGAGGACTTGAGTGATAGGCTTGAAGGGTTGGAGGTCCATATGTGCTCGTTGATGGATGACACATATCGGTTTTACGCTACGGTGGATGAGTATCACACCGAGTACTTGCAACATTTTGATAGCATCACACAACAACAACAACAAATGTACGAGATGATGTCTCGTATGGACGATGGCCCATCCAAACCTAGGCTACTATCCTCCACCTCCCGCACCACAATGAGCTATGTAAATACTTTTCATGCATTCCTCTTCCTTTTGATAATTTCCTCATATATTTGGAGCGCATGATCTAAGCTTGGGGTTTGCCAAGAATGCGTGATATAATACTATTGCATGTTTGCATAGCATTAAGGTTTCATGTAAAAGCATATAAAATCTGCATAAAAAAATTTTAAAACTATTTTAGATTTTTTAATTGTGTTTTAGCATGTTTATCGCTTTAGCACGTTTATCACTTTTGTGTGAGTTAGGATTAGAGAGTTGAATGAGTATAAAAAGATTTCGTATGATTTTACTATGAGCACTTGGTTTAATGAGAAAATGTACTTGGTGAATGTGTGATGAATTGTTGAGAATATGTCTTTTGCATGTTTGGTTTGATTGATAAAATTGGGTATTTGAACATGTTGAGATTATGTGCCTAGGGTTGCTTTCGTATTTGTTGAAAACTTGTGGAGTTCGGGTTTGTAAATACTTAAATATTTTTACTATAATTTATTGTTTAGTTTATATAAATAATTTTCAGATTTTAACCGCTTTAATGAAATTAAAATACAATTTTACTACAACATACGTGTTTAAGTATTCAATCCCCGAGGAATACAAACTTGTTTGCCATTATTTGCTAGCCACGTTGTACACTTGAAGTACGGTGAAAAGATTTTCACGATAAAGTTTTTAGCGCCATTGCTTAGGATTGAAAGATTCAACTTAGATATAGTAATAAGTAGTTCAATCTAAATTGAAGCAATATTCTTTTATTCTTTAAATTTTTTTCTTATTCTTCGTTAGTTTTGTGCATATTTTTATTTTTTCAATTTTTGTAAATAAATTTTTTATTGCGTTGGTTCTAACATTGTTTTTGTTGAGTGTAGATAGTCCATGATCACGCGTTCCCGGATCGCCTAACCAATTCCCATTGATTTAGAGATTGAAAACACAATAAAACAATTAAGAAAAGAACTAAAGTGATGGCGGATGGACTAATCGAGAATGTTTTGAATAACGAAACAACGGCGCGCCCACTGTGGTAGACGGACGAACCGGATAGAGGAAAGGCCCACGAGGAGGCGATTAGGGACTACTTCAGTGAAATTAGTCAAAGATACGGGGTATGGCACATCTGCGATTAACACAAACAATATCGAACTAAAACCTTCGTTAATCCGGATAGTTTCACAAAACCGGTTTGGGGGAGAGAGTCATTTAGGATCCAAACTCGCATCGGCACAATCCTTAGGAAATCTACGATATGGTAAAGAGGAATGGTGTTTATGAGAATATCATTTGATGCCGCCTTTTGGTATTCTCTTTACGTGATAAGGCTAAGGGATGGTTATGCTATTTGACACCTACCGACCAAGCAATGATTGGGGTGGCCCAGTCAACAATTTCTGGCTAAGTATTGTCCCCCTAGTAAAACGTTGCAGTTAAAAGGTGAGATCACCATGTTTAGGCAGTTAGATGCAGAGCCACTATATGAAGCATGGGACGGGTTTAGAGAGTTATTGAGGAAGTTCCCTCAACACAGATATCCCGATTACCAATGGGTACAATATTTTTATAATGGTTTAAGTGGCAACACGAGAACTATTATAGATGTTGCGTCTGGGGTTGCACTAATAGGAAAATATCCAGATGAGGCACTAGAATTATTGGAGGAGATGGCAAATAACGATTGCAGTGGCCATCCAAGAGATCCATGTTCGACGTATAGGGAGGTCTAGGATGAGAAGGTTGCCATGCTCACGAAACAAGTATATATGCTTAATATAAAAGCGGATACGATGCATCAAGCCATTCCTAGAGATCCTACGATTGTTGAAGAAGAGGCAAATTTTGTGGGGCAATGAAGGAACTTTAACATCAACTAAAACAATAAGACACCCACACATCACCATCCAGGCTACGAAACCATGAAAATTTTTCTTATGCTAATAACATAAATGTTTTGCACCCACCTCGGGTTTTAATGCGGGTAATCAAGGTAGAGCGAGTCTAGTGAAAATAAAGCATTTGTGGAAGAGATGCTATCCTCGTTTATCGGAGAAGCTAGGGTAGATCGAATAAGGATGAAGCAAAGATATAAATGATTGAGGAACATGTTACTCAGCAAAACACGAATGTGAATACAAGATTGAAGTCTTTGGAAACACAAGTAGCCCAAATTGCTACAACAATGAGGGGCCACATCAAAAGGGCAAATTCACAAGCGATCTTGAACTTAATCGGAGAGAATAATGTAATGCCATTAAATCGATGAGTGGGTAAGGAATATAATGGCCCAAAGGCAACAAGCGACACGATTGGCGGCGATGTCTGAGAAAATCGGCGTCTAGCTAAGGCGTAAAACTTAGCGCTTTGTGGGAAGCAACCCAAATTATTTTTTATTTTTTATTTTTATTGCCTTCGTTTAATTCGATTTTAATTTGATTTTGATTTTATTATTAACTTAATTTGAAGTTTTGTTTGTTATTGTGAGTTGTTATCTAGAGAGCGTCACGACAAACTCCGGATTTTATAAAAAAATTCGAAAAATCAAAAGACACGACCATGTGAAATTCACACGGCCGTGTGAATTGGCTGGTCACAACAGAGGACAGATAGCTCCCAGGATCGCACGCCGTGCGTGCATGCAGTAGAAAAATCCCACTCCTTTTAAACTCAAACACTCCAAAATTGTCACACTTTCTCCCTTCCAAACCCTAAGAACCGATTTTCTCACTACAAATACCCCATCCCATCTTCAAATTTGTTCAAATTCATCTTCAAATCTTAAAAAAAAACACAAATACTTTCCTTTCAAGAACCCACCACAAAAATCTTCCTTCAAGTTTGGGGGTTTTTGATTTCAAATTTAGATTTTAAAAAGCTTGAGAAAAATATATATCCATGGCTTCTAGAGGAGGAGAAAGAGGAATTAGGAGGAACACAAGGAGAAGAAGGAGCCTACGCTGAGCCTTGAGCCTAAACCCATATATACGAGATGAATCAACTGGGTTCTCCAACATCAAAATGCTTAGGACCAAACACACCGGGCTCGATGGGAGGCACTCTACATCTGAGAAGTTGAATTTCGATAAGGTATCTCGATGAACCTATTCTTTCTAATTTAGTTTGTTGGATGATTTTTGCGCCTTGTGTGGGCGTATTGATTGGCATAATTTGTTGAATGGGAATTGGACTACCTATATGGTATATACTCTTGAATTCTTGAGTAGTTTTGAATTGGTACTCCAAAAAGGAATTTGATGGGAGTTCAATTTAGTCTAGCTAATAGCCGGGAGTTGTCAAATGATAATTTAAATGAAATTTATTAAACTCCGTCTTATGGGATTGAGTAGCATGAGGATTTTCACATGGTCGGTTTTAGAAGGAAATTACGGGGAGGAGAGTTTATACAGGGTAGCTCTAAGGCGTCTAGCATTAGGAATCTCATTTTTGCTATGTGTAACATACATTAGCGGAAACGGTGTTCGCAAGAGAAGATGGTAAAGGGGCCATTCGGGTTGATGAATTGTTTATACTAGGTGTATGGCCTCGGGGACGAAGGTGGTACCCAATGCCGGGACGTTATAGCTAGATAATTCGAGAGAGTGAAAAATCATGAAAAATGGGGGATATACATTGGTGGACTAATTACACCTATCGATGAGTACTTTAATGTGAGTTTTCAAAGGTATGCGGCGTGCGGATAGGGGCAAAGATTGATTTGTGATCCTATCCTCAATGAATATGATTGATATAATGGGCATGATTATTGGCTGGTTCGTGCGGATGGACCAAAGTTAAGCTCCTGAATCCGGGCGCTACGGATTAGGGATAAGGGTAATTGGTTGATGAAGGGAGACCAAGGGGCTAGCTGCTCAAGGTGAGCAAGATGAGCCTAGGCATGAGACGGATTGTCAAAATCCTCTAGACAATGGAGTAGTCGGCATGGGGATTTTAGTGATAGGCTTGAAAGGATGGAGGTCAATATGGGCACATTGATGGATGATAATTATTAATTGTTGGCTACGGTGATGAGTATCATCGAGTATCTCTGATCTTTGACACCATCACACATCGGCGGCAGCGGATGCACGAGATGATGTCTCGTATGGACAAGTGGCACATCTCATAGGGCCACTACCCTCCGCCTCCTCTCTACCCGCAGTGTTCTCTGTAAAGTACATTTTACGCATTCCTCTTTCTTTTGATAATTTTTCATATGTTGGAATGAAGCATAATTTAAGTTTTGGGGGGTAGTCAAGAATGTGTAAATAAGTATTGTTGTATTTTTGCATTGCATTTAGGATTGCATGTAGAAGCATATAAAACTTGCATAAAAATTTTAAAAAAATTATTTTCGATTTTCTTTATTTTTATTTTAGCACGTTTATTGCTTTTGTGTGAGTTAGGACTAGAAATTCAAAAAAGTACAAGAAGCTTCCGCATGATTTTACTATGAGCATTTGGTTTCATGAGATGAAGTATTTTGGTGAATTATGAGATGAATTGTTAAGAAGATATCTTTTACATGTATGGTATTGATTGAGAAAATTGGGCATTTGAGCATGATCGAAAAATAAGCTAGTGAACTTTTGTGCCTTTAACTGCTTTTATATTATGCCGTCTTTTTTTTAGTGCGTCATTCATTCATGATTAGAAATCTAGAACTTGCTTTGGTATCTATATTGAAGCCATGTGTGTGTTCAATTTTCAAAGATGATTTAAGGCCATTTTTATTTAGCTACTTATCCTAAAAAACCTACCTATGAACTCATGATTCCTAGGTAGCCACTTTGAGCCTGAACTTTTTATTGTTAGCCACATTTTGAGTTTCGAAACTTTAAAATAACTTTTATCCCTAAAAACTTGAGCTTATAGAAGATGAATAGTTTGGGGGAGATGTGGTAAAATATTGAGAAATAATGTTGGCAAATAAAAGAGAGATGAGCAGTAACTAGGTAAATGAAAGAATGATGAAGCTCCGAAAAGAAAGAAAATTTATGAATGAAAAAGAAAAAAAGAAAAACGAGCAAGAAAAAGAAAAGAAAAAGAAAAATTCTGAAAAGTTTGAATAATTGAGAGCTTGAGGCAAAAAAAAGAAGGCAAAAAGGCCTAAGGATGAAAAAAAATGAAAAAGGGTGGAGTATGAGATGAAAAAAAGAAAATAACTTGAAAGAATGAGTTTTATGATAAAATTGGGTGGCTGAGTTGAGGTCTGTGTTCTTAAATTCTATTTGCTCAAGTCAAGTCACTTAATCCAAAATTTTCGTACCCTTACCAAAGAGCCTATATTACAAACAAATGAAAAGTCCTTTTTGATTCTTAAATTGTGCTCACTTTGAGTGGTAGATATGTTAGATGATTTGTAAGCTTGTGGTAGTTCTACATCATTTAATTTATTTGAGCATATACACATCCCAATTACTTTGAGAGTTGAGTGATACACTACTTCTTGCGAGTCGCGATGTTGAAGACCCGGATGAGTATTGATTATATTGAACCTTTGATTGATGACTTCTTGATAATGAATTACATGTTTACTTAAATATGGATTTGAAATGAGATTAAGTTTTTGTAGTGTTCTTGTGTGTTCTTTTTACTCCATATGAATATTTTTCTTAGTTTGCTCGAGGGCCAGTAGCAATGGTTTTAAGTTTGGGGAATTTGATATGTGTAAAATATACGTGCATTTAGGGACTTAAATTGATATATATTTTATGCATTTGCATGCATATTAAGTGTATTTATTTGGTTTCCTTAGAAGGGCATGATCTGCGTATTCTTGTAATTTCTTTGGAAATAGAGCTAGAATGAGAAGATATCGGTTAGAAGGCCCGTACAAGATTGGCGAATGTGAAGACATGATCGAATGCAAAAAAACAAGCCACACGATCTAACAGTGCGAATTCACATGACATTTTGGATTGCACTCGTGTGTTTTTATGCATTCGTGCGACTGTTTGATGGATGAATTTGAGAGGCGAAACACACAACTGCTGTGTCAAATCACACGACCGTGTGATGGTTTTGGAAAAAAAACATAGATAAAAACACATCACACTTCCAGGACCATGTGATTTCACATGGCCGTGTGAAATGTCTGCGGTGATTTTTGATTCCTATTCTCGTCGAGAACTCTACCATGGATCTCTCAAAGCACCTATATAAAGGGGACCAAGGCTTGCACAAATTTATCACTTCATACAATATCAAATACATCAAAATACACTTGGTTTACACAAATCAACAATCTTCCGAGAGAGGAGGGCATATCTATGAATAACACCACAATGCATTTCGCATCTATGGAAGCATAAGGGTTGAAGGCTTGAAGGAGGATCCATCGACAAGAAGGGTTCTTTATTTCTTAGTTTAGATCTCTTGTTTTTACTTAAACGATGTCAAACTATTTGATTTCAACTTGTCTATGAATTTGTTGTCAAATATGTTGGGCTAATTATTATTGATCTAGGGCATAATCAAAACAGTGGATTCATTCTAAATCTATATTGATTTTTTTCTTAATTGGTTTATGTGTTCTATTATATGATTTGAATGCTTAATTCTTGTATATTATTTGACCAATAATTTGCATGTCATATTTGTTAGTTCATAATTCGGGAGATGAGTTCTAACAAACGAAAATCAAGTTTCGACATAAGCGAGTGTAACGTGTCGGAGAACTACAACTGTTTGTGGGAGTACTTAAATTCAAACATCTTTTGGCGATAATAATAATTGTAATGTCTCGGAGATCTACAGTTTTATTAATAATTGTTTATGTGTCACCCATGAGGGGAATAAACTTTGAACCCATAGAAATACATAAATTGGTTTTGATAAACAATGATTGGATTTAATATTGAAGAAACATGTTGAGGTTATGTGCTTAGGGTTGCTTTAGTATTTGTTGAAAATTTGTGGAGTTCGGGTTCTTTTACAAATTTAAATATTTTATTTTTACTTGTTAATTTAGGATTAGTTCGATATTAAATAAAATTGTGATTTTTGACTGCTTCAATAGAATTGGAATACGATATTTAATATAGCTTAAGTGTTTCATATTCAATCCTTGAGAATATGACCTTACTCGCCATTATCTGCTAGCTATCTTTGTACAGACACTTGCATATAGTGAAAAGATTTTCACGATCACCTTTAACGCTTTTATATTGTGCGATGTCTTATTTTTGTTGTTGTGTGTGTCATTCATAATTGTTAGAACTCTAGAACTAGCAATGGTATCATTATTGAAACCATGTGTGTGTACAATTTTTGAAGATGATTTAAGGCCATTTTAGTTTTAGCCTACTTAGCCTAAAAAGCCTACCTATGAACTCATGATTCCCTAGTTACCCACTTTGAGCGTAAATTTTTTATTGTTAGCCACGTTTAGAGTTTTAAACTTAAAAATAATTTTTATCCCTAAAACATGAGCTTATAGAGATGTTTATAGTTGAGGGAGGTGTGGTGTAAAGTTGAGAAAGAATGTTGGCAAAAATAAGGGATGAGAAGTGAATAGGTGAAAGAATGATGGAACTCGAAAAAGAAATCAAATCTTTGAATTAGAAAAAGAACAAGAAAATCGAGCAAGAAAAATAAAAGAAAATAAAATTTCTGGAATTTTTGAGGAAAAATAAAATAAAATTGAGAGCTTAAGGCAAAAGAAAGAAGGCAAAGGGCCTAAGAATGAAAAAGATGAAAAGGGGTGGAAAAGAATATGAGTTGAAAAAGAAAATAAAGAATGTTTCTTTAGATGAAATGGGTTGGTGAATTGAAATTTTGTATACTTAAATTCTATTTGCTCAAGTCAAGTCACTTAATCCATATTTTTCCTACCCTTACAAAAGATCCTACATTACAACCAAAGAGAATAAAAGTCCATTTTTATTCTTAAATTGTACACTTGAGTGGTAGAGATGTTAGACGATTTGCAACCTTATGGTAGTTCTACTTCATTGAATTGATTTGACCGTATACACGTCACATCTACTTTGAGAGTTAAGTGTTACTCTACTTCTTGTGAGTCGCGATGTCAAATACCAGCATGAGTATTGATTATGCCGAATTTGCAATTGATGACTTTTTGATGATGAGTTACATGTTTGCTGAAGTATGAATTTGGTTGAGATTAAGTGTTTGTAGTGTTCTTGTGTGTTCTATTTACCATAATTGTATTATTTTTCTTAGTCCGCTCAGGGCGAGCAATGGTTTAAGTTCGAGCAAAATTTTATATGTTTAAAATATACGTGAATTTAGGGGCTTATTTTGATATATGTTTGATGCATTTGCTTGTATATTCAGTGTATTTTACTTGGTTTTCTTTGTTGGGTGTGATCTTTGTGTATTACGGTAATTTTTACGAAGCGAGCAAAAATGGAAAGATATCGATGGGACGACCCATAAAGAATGACGAATGCGAAGAGACGATCGAATACACGAAGAAACTGACGAAAAACAAGGCACATGGTCAGCCGCTTGTAGTTTCACATGACCGTGTGAATTGATTCCGTGTGATTTTACATGCCCGTGCGACTTGTTCAAGGGAAGAATTTCATAGAAAAAGTAAACTACCTGACCGTGTGAGAATACACGCGTGCGTGTATCATGTTTGTAGCAAAAGCAGAAAGAAAACAAATCACACGACTGCCAGTGTAATTTCACACGGCCATGTGATTTGTCTGCGGTGGATTTTGTTTTCTTATTTCGTCGGACTCTACAAATGATCTCTCATAGAATTTATAAAAGGTGGACCAAGCCTTTGAACGATTGGAGACAGAAAAAATACATCTTCATACACAAAAATACCCTAAGGTTACACAAATCTACATATTGAAGGAGAAACACTAATCAACCAAGAACACCACAAGACCTTTCGCATCTCTGGCTCAAGGGTTCGAGACTTGAAGACTAATCCATCCTTACAAGAAAGGTTCTATCCTCTTAGTTTGGATCTATTGTTTGTATTTTAAATGATGTCAAACTATCGATTTCAAGTTTGCATATTAATTTGTTGTCAAGTATGTTGGACTAAATATTTACGATCCTAGGGCATAATAAAAAATGTGGATTCATGTTAATTCTATATTGATTGTTTTACGAATTGGTTTATGTGTCATATTTATGAATTGAGTGCTTGTTTTGTGTAGATTATCGATCAATAATTTGTATGTAATATTTGTTAGTCCATAAATGGGAGATGAATTCTAACTACGAAAAATGAGTACGTAATATAAACGAGTATAGAGTCGGGAGGCTTATAAATTGTTTATGGGGAGTACTTCAATTCAAAGATATTTTGGGAGTTGATATTAATTGTTGAGTAGGGATGCTAGAAATTGGTATTAATCAATTGTTTATTTGCCGGGAGAGGAATAAACTAATTTAGGAATTAAAACCTTAAATACACATAAACTCTGGTTTTGATGAAACATTAATTGGAATTAATATTGAAGAAACATGTTGAGATTATGTGTCTAGGGTTGCCTTCGTATTTGTTGAAAACTTGTGGAGCTCGGGTTTATAAATACTTAAATATTTTAACTTGATAATTTAGGGTTTAGTTTATATAAATAGTTTTCTGATTTTCGACTGCTTCAATGATATTGAAATACGATATTTACTATATCATATGTGTTTCGTATTCAATCCCTGAGGAATACGACCTTGCTCGCTGCTATCTGCTAGCTACCTATACACTTGCAGTTTAGTGAAAAGATTTTCATGATCACTTATCAAGATCAAACTCATGGTCTTTTAGCTCACTTAGACCAGAGTTGGGCAACTTCAACAACCCACTTACATCTGCAGTTATTATCACCACTTCATTCCCATTCATAGATGAATGGATCCCATCATCTTGTGTGGCCACATTCACATAAAACAATGACATCTCCTCCTAGTAAGTATGTGGCATCTAAATGGTCAGAAACTCAATTAGCTGTGTCTTCTCAAGACATGAGATTATATGAATTGTAGCAACAACCGTGCATAGGACCTAAACAACAATATGTTGTTAACCTAAGATCTTCGCAAGTTTGGTTAAAAATGGTGAAAACCTTGACCCGTTGCTTACAAAAGTAAGAACCTCAGTATGCTTAGACACCACAAACAAATGTAGAAGTTTGTTTCATAAGTAATGTTAGGAAAATTTATGTTTAGATTTTGATGATACCATGTAAAACATAGATTAGGAAGTTGACATCCCATTTTCTATGTAATTCAACTTGTAATAGATAAAATTGAATAAGTGAGTTGGAGTCAACTAAGTTGAAGATTACAAGAGTTGACTGAAGATTGAAGACAAGACCCAGTTGTGTGTTAGCTGTGTGAAACCAAGTAAAGAATCAGTCAAGTGACAGAAAAGCTATCTCAGTCAGCTGTCTGACAGCTAAGTCATTCCAAAATGATTTGAATCGAATGTCAAAGGAGTATCGTGAGACAAGACTTGAAGAAAGTCAAAGAGATCCATTGTCAACACAAGTCAAGGTTTATTGGATATAAGCATGTGTCGTAGCCAACAATAAAATTGTTTTGCCGAAAGAGTGTAAAAAGCAAGGAACCAATGGGATGTACGAAAACCTGCGAGACTAAGGAAAGGATGCGAACATTGAATTCATGATACGATCCTCATTAATGCTTCAAGACAAGACAAGCCAATAACCTACAGTGAGATTTGAAATGCATGTTTATCTCTTCAATGGACATAATTTCAAATATACACTATAGAAAGGCTGAGGAAGCAAGTGAGAGAAGGTAACCGAGTTCATTACAAGCATACAAGCAATCAAACAAACCTGCAAATACTCTCAAACTTTCAAAGATATCCTCAAGCCAAAATTCGAAGGAACTCAATCCAACACATTCAGTGAAGGAAAGAATATTCACCAGTTGAAGAGGAAATTATGTTTAAAGAAGGAGAAGTAGTAAGGTTCAAGTTTGAACCAGAGGCTTTGGACTCGTTGGAAGGCTGTGTGATCATATCCAAGTGTTCGAAGGAGTCAAGTAGCGGGACAAGCTGTTTTGTGAAGAAAGCGAGTCCCGGGAAAAGCGGTGGTGTGTGATCGAAGCTGACTTGGATTGTTGACCACTTTGTAACTAAGATTTTGTTACCTAGTGGATTCCTCCAGGAATTGGAGAAGAGTGGATTAGAGGAATTACCACATCCTGGAACCACTATAAAAATTGCTTGTGTCTTATTTACTTACAGCACTTTTAATTATCGCATATATTTTATATATGCTATTAAGTTTTAAATGCTGAACTCAACTGATAATAACTATTGCTAAAACAAGTGTTGTAAAACAAGGTTAAAACAACAAGGGTGAAAAGTTTTCACGATCAAAACCAAATCAACTATTATATTAAGTGTTAGTTGAAACCAGCGAAGTTATACTATTAACAGCTCAGTCGAGTCTGTGGAGTGGGTAACTTTGCTGAGTAAGCCAATCTAGTTGTCCCTCAAGGACTAAGTTGATTTGTGTAAAACTCTGAATATATTTAAAAGGACTAAATCGAAAATTTGGTTAAGTTTATTCGACCCCCTTCTAAAACCTTACTACTCACCCCTTGGGACCTATAAGTGGTATCGGAGCGGTTGGTTCATTGAGCCTCTTGAACTAGATCTCATTCTTTTTCAAAAGAATGAACACTTGAGTGTTAAAGCTTTTATTTAAAAAGCAAAGTTATTAGCATGGAAGCAAATCTAACTCGCATTCTTATGTTTATTGTGGAAGAGTTTGTTGACTGGAAAATTTGTATGCAGGCTCGTCTATCAGCTATGCATGATGAGATGTGGCTAGTTATTGAGATGGCCCACAAATCCTAAAGGTCAACAACTGTTTGTAAGAAAGAGCACCTCCCAAAGGAGAGGATCTTTGCAGAGCCCATACCGTTGTGGTTTAAAACCTCATTGTGAATGGACCAACGAAGATAGAAAGAGATACAATCTGGACAATGTCGCCAATGACATTCTTTACAAAACCTTGGACAAGGCCATGTTCAATAAAGTCAAATCTTGCAAATCAGCCAAAGAAATTTGGGAAAAACTTACTTTGATATGTGAAGGATCTAATCAAATCAAAGAAAATAAATTAACTATTGTTGTCCAAAAATTTATGAAAATTTCAAAATGACTGTAGGTGAAAGTCTGGACCAGATGAATGCCAGATTTACAGAAATCACCATTGAGCTTTCATCTCTGGGAAAGGAGTACATACAGAAGGAGATGTGTATGAAAATTCTAAGGTCTCTCTAAGCTGAGTGGGAAATGAAGGTAATTGCCCTGAGACATTCCATGGACCTCTCCAAAACATCAAACCATGAGCTATTCTTTGAACTTAAGGCATATGAGTTTGAGTGAGAAGAAAAGAACAAGAATGCAGACATTGTACCCAAGACAAATTTGCACTTATGGCCGATGAAGGAAAAAAGAAAGAAAGCCAAAGGAAACAATAGACCAAGAGGAGATTGCCCTTATGGTAAAAGGTTCAACAAGTTCTTCAATAAGAACTATAAAAGGAACAAGGGTGAATCCTCAAAAGACACTCAACACTCTCCAAAGCAAGGAGAACAGGACCACCCAAGAGAGTCAACATCAAAGAACTCGAGTATCGTAGAGCGATAATCGGAGGGGATAGTAGTGCTAACTCAGAAAGAGCGAGAATCGTGTTGGAACTGAGACAACCAGGACATTTTGCTATGGACTATCCTTATCCACCAGGTCAACAAATACATAAATGAAGAAGATAGAAAGGTCTTCGGAAACGGAGACAAAAAAAGAAGAAAGCCATGTTGGCTGTTGGGACTGCTGAAACAGCTAAGTGCAAGGAACCAGAAGACTCGGATAATAGTGAAGCAGACTACTCAAGTGACACTGAGGAAGAGGCTTTGATATGCATCATTGCCAAAGAACAAGATTCAAAAGATCAAGAAGATGAGGTACACTCTAACTCATCCCATTCAGATTCTAGTGATAGTGATTGTGACACAAACACATCATCACCCACATATCTTTATGACTCAATTGGCAAAATGATGAAAGATTTTGAGCACACATCAACCTCACACACACTATTAAATGAGGAAAATAGCCAACTTAAACGCCAAACTCACAGCTGACTAAAGAGTTGAGCACTCTAAGTCACATAGCTGATGAGAATACTAAGTTGAAGGCTGAAATTGCCAAGATCAAAGCAGACCTAGCCGTTATAGAAAAGAGGGAAAAGGATCTTAAAAATGTGATTACTTCATTCACTAAGGCATCCAAATCATTAGATGAACTTATAATGACACACAAAGAAAGTGGGGACAAGGCAGGCATAGGATTCAGTTCCTTTGTGCATGCCCAAGTTCCAAGAGTGATTATGGAAAAAGGATCCTCAAGCAATGAAGGAATCCAAAATCCAAAACACCATATGTTGCACTAACACCCACTCAACAACACAATCACAACCATACTGGCCTTGGATATAAGGAAAAGACAAGAAGCCAATTGAGTATCTTTGACAGACAAATCAAACCAAATTGAAAGGTCCATCAATGGACTCCAAACAGAAATACTCTTGTAAAAAGCTTATTAGAGCCACCAAAAGCCCAGAGATTTCAACAAAGAAAATCATATGATGGGAATCGTAGAAATTATCCAAGCCAAGCTGATTGGAATAATCAAACGAGATATCAACCAAGACTCATGGGATACAAGCAAAAGTGGCAATGATCTCAACCTCATCATAGGTCATTCCTTAGGCAAAGGAGCTATCATCGAGACACATATGCACCCATGCACAAAACCCAACATGCACAAAATTCCACTATTACCCCAAGAAATCAAATGCTCAAACAAACATACGAGGCATAAAGACAAAAGAGACATCCGTATGATCCTAAAACCCCAAGCAATTTGCTAATGTGCATTATGATTATGGAATCGATAGATTGCAACCTCTTATAGTCAGATCATCTGGTTATAGGTTGGTTGGAACATCTTATAACAATAACCTCTGAGGACCCAGACAAGTATGGGTACCTAAAAACTAATTTCCTTGATTGCAGGTTCAAGAAACAATTGAGTGCCAAGGAACCTGGTATATGGATAGTGGCTGCTCTAGACATATGACAAGAAACAAGAGAAATCTATCAAAATTAAGGAAATCAAAGGTGAAAAAGTCATATTTGGAGGAAATAAAGCTCCGGGAAATCAAAGGCACGGATCCATAAAGAAAAATGGATTGGAAATCACGGATGTTGCATATGTTGAAGGCCTCAACTTCAATATCTTTGAGCATCGGCCAACTCTGTGACAAAGGCTATAATGTGGGATTCAACATGGGAGTTTGTGAAATCAAAGATGCTGAATCAAATGAAATTGTGCTTCAAGGAACAAGGCAGAAAAACATGTATGTAATGGACTGGTCAACTGCTACACCAAGCACATGTCTAACAAAGAGATCGAATAAAGTTGGTTGTGGCATAAGAAGGTAAGTCATCTGAACTTCAAGACAATCAACAAGCTTGCAAGGAGTCATCTTGTGGAAGGATTGTCTGACTCAGTATACAAGAAAGAAAGCATTTGTGATGCATGCCAGATGGGAAAGCAAATCAAATCATCCTTCAAGGACAAGCCAAGTCCTTCTTCAACCAGGATATTGCATCTTGTTGCACATGGACTTATTTGGTCCTATTGAGCCAGCCAGTATCAGTGGAAAGAAATACACCTTAGTGGTGGTGGATGAATATTCAATATATAAGTGGACAATTTTCATGTGTAAAATGAAGGAAACATTGCATAGATTGCCTCAGTTGATGAGAAGAGTTCAAAAAGAGAAGAGTCAAACCATTACTAAGATAAGATATGATAGGGAACTAAGTTTGTCAATGAGATTATAACTCGAGGATTGTGTTGAAAATCTCATGATTTATTAGGTGCAAGAACTCCACAGAGAATGGAGTAGGCTGAAAGAAGGAACATAACTCTTAAATAAGTTGCAAGGACAATGTTAGGCAAGTGGATTGCATAAGAGATTTTGGTGGGGCCATCAACACTACTTGCTACACTCGGGAATAGGTGTATGATTAACGAGGCAATTGTCCAAAATCCCTATGAAATTTGGATAGGAGGAAACCAAATGTTGGATATTTCAAAATCATTGGATGTAAGTGCTTCTTCCACAACAATGGCAAGGACAACTTAAATGCTTTTTGATGCTAAAGGCGATGAATGTATCTTTTTAGGATACTCACCGAGAGTAAAAAGTTCATAGAGTCTTGAACAAAGGACTATGGTTCTGAAAGAGTTTATCCATGTTGTGTTTGATGAACCCAATGTGAATGGAGAAGACATAAATGAGTTAGCTGAGAAGGAGAATCAGCCAACTATGAAGAAGAGTCCCTATGCTGAAGCAGGTGTAAGAGAATTCATCCATGTTGAAGATGAGATAGGTGAATCTCAGAGACATCTGGAAGGTCTGCCGCTAAATGATGATGAAGAAGTTGTTAAAGACAACTTAGCTGCGAGACGGCTGAATCAAGAAGACTTACTCCAACCTGATGTGAGATGGCTGAGAGACCATCCACCTGAGCTAATTATTTGAAATGTTAGAGATGGAACAAGAACCAGATCCAGAGCCCAACATGATGTTTGATAAATGGTTTTATCATGATTTTGATGATTTTGTTTTTACACCAAAACAATGTTTTTAAAGGTTGTCCAAATACTCCTAAATAATTTAAAATGGTTTTAATATTTTCCGGAGTATTTCTTCTAGTTTATTTTCGACAACGCTTTTAATGATTTTGTGTCAATGTGTTTTTACATCAAAACAATGTCCCTAAATGTTGTCCAAATACTCCGATCGATTTAAAATGTTTTACTATTTTTTGGAGTATTTCTTGAAGTTTATTTTCGATTTAAAATTGGACAACACTTATGTTTCAGCTCGACCGGTCGCCCTATAGGGCAACCCGCACTGTGTTGAGTTTTGGAACAGAAAAGCGACGGAGACAAAATTGAGGGCGACCGGTCGACTCGGAGGTCGGCCGGTGAGGCGACCGATCGACCCTAGGAGACAGTGCACAGGCGCCCCTCGAAGAACAGATCAATTTGTTTCTTATTTTTGGTCTCCTCGACCGGTCCAACATAGGGGCGACCGGTCGGACCCCGTCGACCGGTCCCCTGTGTAAATTTCGCGAGAAATTCAATTTCAACTTATCTCTGTGCGACCGTCGTCCTCATGTTTGACACAAAAATATGACCGTTTGACAGCAGACATCTTTTTCCTTAATTTGTGGGATTGATTTCTAACAACTCTTTTCTTGAATTGTCTTGCAATTTTTCTGAGAATTCATGTCCCCAAGAGGAGCCTATCATGTACAAGACATCTTCTATAAATAGAGGAAGAATTGAAGCAATACAATAAGAGAGAAAACTTCAACACAACAAGATACACTCAAGAATACACTTGTTCTTGCATTGTCTTATTTCTTGTTGTAACTTTGCCTAGCTATTCACTTTCACATCCTTGAGGTCTAGGCTTTTCTTGATTACACTTGCACTCTATTGTATTATCAATTATCAAGTTGTAATCTTGAATTTTTGGGTTATCATTCAACACAAGATATCCTTGTGAGTGTTCTTGTGGTAAGAACACACTTGGGTGATCTAGGTGTTAGGTGTGAGAAGATTGTGGTAATATTCTTGTTAAGGTGTTGAAGAATTTGGTATTCTTCAAGGTTGAAGATTCTGGTAATCTTCACAAGGTGCCGTTGGAGATTGTGGTAATCTTCAAGTGAGATTGTGGTAATCTCAAAAGTGGTGTTGAAGAAGAGTGTGGTGCTCTTCAAGGTGTTGTTGTAAGTTGGTGTTGTATTAATTTTTGGTAAATTAATAAAACCTTTTTTTCTTTTTGAAATCCATCCCTGGATATCTTTGGGGTGGTAGAGGATTAGGCCCTAGGTGGGTTGAACCTCTATAAATCGACGCGTGTTGTTTACATTCCGCACCTTTATTATTGTATTTGAGCATTTGGTTCAAAAAGAAGGCGAAATTGAAAAGATGGAGATAATCCATTCACCCCCTCTAGATTATCGTAGTCGCTTGGACTTACACATGAATCCATGTTTACTTGTGTCATTTACCGGATAGATGTTTCTCAGCGTTGGATGACACACATTGGATTCAAAGCTATGCGAGAAGGGTGAATCGGTTTTAAAGGAACAAAGTTTGGGAATTGGTTTAAAGGCCTACCCACCAAAATGTTATTGGTACAAAGTGGGTATTTAAAAACAAGATGAATGATGAAGGATTTGTTGTAAGAAACAAAGCAAGATTGGTAGCCAAAGGGTATTGCCAAGAGGAATGTATAGATTTTGATGAAACCTTTGCTCCTATTGCTAGATTTGAAGCAAAAGGATGTTTCTTGCTTATGTTGCTCACAAGAACTTCACTATGTATCAAATGGATGTGAAGAGTGCATTTTTGAATGGACTTTTGGAAGAACAAGTCTATGTTGAGCAACCTCTGGCTTTGAGCGAAAACTATTGGAGATAAAGTCTACAAGCTCAAGAAAGATTTGTATGGGTTGAAACAAGCACCAAGAGCCGTGTATGACACATTGTCTCGCTTCTAATTGACAATGGATTCACAAAAGGCAAAGTTGATAGAACACTCTTGAGAATTCAAGATGGGGAGAGTATCTTTGCTTTTTCAAATCTATATGGATGACATCATATTTGGATCCACAAATAAAGAGTGTGACAAGTTTTCAAACCTCATGCAAGGGAAGTCTGAAATGAGCATGATGGGATAGCTAACTTTCTTCGTAGGCCTTCTAGTCAAGCAATTGAAGGATGGAACCTTCATAAGTCAAACCAAATATACCAGAGATTTGATGAAGAAATTTGGTATGGAAGCAAAGTCATCGAAAAGATTCCCATGAATACATCAATCAAGATGGATATGGATGCGGATATGGCAAAGTTGTTGATCAAACAATATATAGTGCTCTCATTGGATCATTGCTCTTTTTAACAGCAAGTAGACCAGACATCACCTTTACTGTAGGTGTATGTGCTAGATTTCAATCTGCACCAGAAGAGAGTCATATGACCGCAGCAAAAGAGAATCTAAGGTATTTGAAGGGATGCCAAGTAGTTGGCTTATGTATCCAAAGGATGGAGGAGTCAAGCTAGTTGGTTACTCGACTCAGACTATGATGGATGTAGAGTGGACAGGAAGAATACATCAAGTACTTGTCTAATGCTTGGAAATAGATTAGTTTCTTAGTTCAGCAAGAAACAAAACTCAATAGCTACATCCACAACTGAAGCAGAGTACATAATCAGAGCAATTTTGTTGTGACCAAGTTCTATGGATGAGGCAACGGTCGAGAGACTATGATTTAGAAAAAAAGGAGATTCCAATTATGTGTGATAACACAAGTGCTATTGCAATTACACAAAATCCAGTATTGCATTCAAGAACAAAGCACATTGATGTCAGATATCATTTTATAAGAGATCATGTTTAAAAGAAAGACATCACTTTGGAATACATCTCAATCGACAAGCGATTAGGCGACCTATTCACCAAGCCATTATGTGAATCAAGATTTGAAGAGCTTAAGAATGAGCTAGGTTTGATTGAGCTGAGCTAGGAGACTCGAAAGACTCAATCAAGAGAGTCAAGAAAAGAGAGATGAAAATCAAAAAAGTTTCATTTTCCAACAAATGAAACCAAGAAGGGAAATCAATTTGTGTCGTTAGGCGAAGATAGGTGAGTTATTTATGAGTTAAGTGAGAAAATGCGGTCGTTTTATGAGCAAGAATGTTTTTGGGCATTACGTCATTGTTGTGAAAGAATAAAACATGTACACATTTAGCCAATGATTGGATATAAATGTTGTTGCATTTAATGCGGGAAATTTATGCGATTTCAAGCTTTTAAACTTAACCGTTGATCTTGATCAACCTTTTCAAATTCTAAGAACCATCCCCTCACGCCCCTTATATACCAATATTCATTTTTCTCTCTCCTCACAATGAACTCGTCTCTCTCAAGCAAATTTAAGTTTCTTTTCAACTAAAGCAAAACCCTAGTTCTTACAAATTCGATATACAAGTTTTTCACCGTTCATTTTCAAGAAATGGCTTCAAACTATGATTTTGTTAAGATGGTGAGAATATCCACTGGTTCTACAAGTGGATTTTGAGGTTTGTTGAAATAGGGGAGTTGACAAAGCTCTAGCCCGAAGATTGATACTAAGTTAGAGAAATCTAGTCTCAAGGATTTCTCACCATGGAATTCTCGAAAACATACCTTGAGGAGGTTACAATGTTCTACATGAATGTTGGGGTTCACGATGGAGAGATAAGGTCATCTGTCCATAACAAAAACATGAAAATTAATGAGAAAGATGTGAACCTGGATGCGGATGGAAGGAGATTGCCAAGCCGTGAGTTTGCTTTAAGGCTGTTTTTACATAGCCAAGAAGTCGTTGATCAAGGACGACTATCACAAATCGATGGATTTCGTGTCCAAATACATGAACATGAAGTTTGGCGGCTTCAATCACTTTGCCGGATGAAGTCATTGTCATGGCCGCTATAATGGAAGAGAATAAGGTGAATCAAGTTCATCTTCAATCGAATCTGTCGAATATCATGAATAAGACCATAAACGATGTTGATCTGTTTGTGAGCTCGTTGATATGGCCTTGTGATTTGCCATCCGATGGAGGTGAAGGGGATTCCCCTCGGACATAGGAAACCTTTCCACGTGAACAAGAGGATGTTCAAAGCAAACCTTTCTAGTGCTCGGAGAGCAAGCACATGCAAGAAGAGCCGACACCAACGAAGGTGTGATTTGCCATTTTTCTTGATTGACCCAAGTGCCTTTGATATCACCCGAGCTTCATTTTTTCCAAATACAATTTTTTCTCCTCTTTCTTCCTTGAAAATTGTCGATGATTTTTATTTCCAATCATGTGTCCGGCAATGTACCACTATCCATGTACTAGGTTACATAACACTCGGTTTTTCTATGAACCTACAATTAAGGAAATCAAACTTTAGGTAACCATGCCTGTGGGTCATGAGGATTAGCACTATATGGTCATCCAATAAATAACTTATTTCCAAATGATCGACTCTAAGGGGTTGCCACCTTTCGGTTCTATAACCATAATGAATTTTAACAAATTGTTTGGGTGTTTTTTCTACATACAACCTGTCTCTTTTATCTTTATGCTTATGTGTGCATGTGAGCATTTGAATTCTTGTGATGAATTGGAAAGTGTTGTGCTCGGTGTTCTAATGTCTAGGTGCTTGAGTGTCTTGATATGCATGCTGAGGAATGATCTCGATTTGATCATTAGGGCTTTGCTATTTTAGTTTGTTTCCATCGAGAGTCTCGATATTTCATGGGTGGGTTCCAATCAGCTTGTGTTGGGTATTTTCTACCATTCCATCATTTTCTTCCTTTCTTTGAAAGTTTTGGGGCCTTTGGTAGTTCTGTTTTGATTTAACAGAATACTTCCTGTTAGAAATCTGCCGATAGAATCTTTTGAATTTATTTTCAGCAGTCTTGTTAGAGAACTCAGTTGGCTTCTTACATTTTCCTTTATATCGAAGGCCACCATGTGTATGTGTGTGTGTGTGTGTCTTTGGTGATATGTGGGTGAAATATATAATGTCTTCGACTCTTTTCTTCCCTCATTGTTTGAGGATCACTTTTCTAAGACCACTCTTGGAATTTGTGTACTCACAAAGAAGTTAAAGCTGTCGAGCTTTGTCTCCAATTTCTTTTTGTATCATCATCTACTCATCCAATGTTTTAGATGACATGCCAAGTGATGCAATAACATTTTTAAGCTCTTGTTGTCTCTTTTCTTTAGCAGTACACTTTTGCTTTGACCTTTTCTATTTCAACTTTTAACTCTTTGTTCTCATTAGCTCAAAGCACTCAGTTCTTCAGTAAGTTGTGAGTTTTGACATTTGAGTTGGCTGTTTTCCTCAGTTATGAGTGTGCATGTGCAAGGATTTTATGTGCTCAAAATCTTCAACATTTTGCCTAATGAATCATAAAGGTTTGTGGGTGATGATGTGTGTGTGTCATGATCACTATCATCAAAATCACAATCACATGAGTTAAGGATTACCTCATATTCTTATTGTTTGGCCATGAGGAGATGAGTGCATCTTCCTCAGTATATGATGAGTAGTCAGCTTCACCGTTGTTTGACTCTTCTGCTTCTTTGCACTTGGCTATTTCAGTCTCAGCCATCATGACCTTATTTCTTTCTTTTCTTCTTTCCCTAAAGATTTTTTTCTCCTCATCGTTCATGTACTTTTTGATTGGTGGATAGGAGCAAGTCAACTACAAAATGACATGTCTATCTACATTCCAACACAATTCTTCTACCTTTTATCACTCTCTTGGATGTTATCTCCTCTTTTCCTTTAGAGGAGATGAATGCCTTCTAGAGGATTCTCCTTTATTCCTATAATAATTCTTTTTCAAGAATTTGTTGAATCTTTCGACCATCAAGGTAATTTATTCCTTATCAAAAACATCCTTTGAGTCTGTTGATTTAGACTTGTCTACTACCAAGGCAACAGTCATGGGAGCATCAGTCTCATTCACTCTTTCCTTCGAACTCAAATTCATATTCCTTCAAGTCTAAAAAAAATCATGGTTTGACATCTTTGTGAGGTTCATTGAGTGCCTCATTGATATGGCCTTCATCTCCCACTCAATTAGTAGGCCTTTAAGATTCTTCATACATATTTTCTTTGTGTGTACTCTTTTCCAAGCGTAGATAACTCATTTGTTATCTCTTTGAATCTTGCATCTAGCAGGTCCAATGATCTCCAGACATCATTTTGAAACTTTCAAACTTCTACACTGCCACTGTGAGCTTATTCTTGTTGATTTGCTTTGTGCCTTCACAAATTAACGTCAATTTATCCCATTTTCATTTGTTGTTTTGCATGATTTGACCTTATTGAACGTGGTTTTGTCAAATATTTTGTATAGAATGTCCTTTGCAACATTATCCAGGTTGTGCCTTTTTCTATCCTCAATGGTCCATTCACTCATTTGCTTATCAACCTCAACTGCTCTTGCAACAGTTGTGCTCAATTTTTTCATCTTAATTGGTCCGTCTTCGATGACAAACCACATTTCACTTGTATACAAATTTTCAAGTCATCAAATTCTTCAATATAGAACATAGGAATGCAAGTTAGATTTGCTTCCATTATAATAACTCCTTAAAAACTTTGAATATCTAATCTTTGTTGAAAGATTTTAAAAACAAAAATCTAGTTCAAGAACTAACCGGCGGAATGTTCTTTAAATTAACCACTCTAATACCACTTGTAGGTCCTAAAGGGTGTCAAGTAAAGTATAGAAGGGGGGTTGAATAGACTTTATAATTTTTTTGATTTTGCAAATCAGAGTTTCCTCAAACAACTGGGTTGAGATTCGGCAGGAGAGTTAACCACTCAATAGTTCTCTTGAAAGAATGGTTGATAGAGTAACTCACCAAGAATGATAAATCGCTTATAAAATCGATTTTCTTTTAAGTCGATGGAAGACTTAAACCCCTGTGAGTTTTATCAATCAACACTCAGTGTTTTATAGAGTTATAAATACAATTTTTGATAGAAAATGAATAACATAATATAAATTGCAAAAATGTAAGTGCAAGAATGCAATAGTTATTATATTTATAGTGGTTCGAGGATGGGGTAATTCTTCTATTCCACTCGTCTCCTACTCCAAGAGGAATCCACTAAGTAACAGTGACTTTAGTTACAAAGTAATACAACTCTAGTAACATTGATCACACATCCAGCTATATTACGACTCAACTCTTCACCGACACACTGCCTAGTTATTTCAGCTCTCTTCGAACTTGCAGGATTTTGTTCACACAACCCTCCTACAACTCTACGAGTATTGGTTCGACAAGAACCGCACTACACTCATTCAATCCAAAGCAATGTAGACCCCAATTTTGTTTTCACAAATTTTATCTTCAACTCGAATGACAATTTCAATCTTTCACTTTGAAAATGTAGGATGAAGTGTTCTTGATGAAGCTTAAGGATTACAAATAAGATTGATAAAGATCTTTGAACTTTTCTTGTTCACAAAATACTCTCTTGTGTGTCTCTCCGAAAAACCCTCGGCTTTTATAGTGACAATTTGAATTTCGTTGAAGATATAGACAAAACTGAAATCCCATCGTTAGGCATTGGCATGTCCTTTCGTGCATCTTTGATGTTGACCTTTCCTTGTATTCTTATGCCTTATGCGGCTTTCTGAATGGCAATCTGCAGTGCGTTCTAATAGGCTAATCCTTCTTGCCTTCATAAATGTCGGACATTTATGGTCAAACATCATACTCCATTGATTTCAAAGTATATTTTCCTTGGACACGATTAACGGGCTTCTTGATTGACCGCCTTCAACTATTTACCCCTTGATGATTGATACATAAGTCTTCCGAGAAAGTGTTACGATGTACCCTATTGTCGGTCTTGTTAAAAACTTGGCTGGCATATTCTGCTAAGAGTCGTCTATCAAAAAACTCAACTATGAATCAACTGAATTTTCACAAATCAGCTACAAGTCTTGGATGTATTCTTGAAAGAAGTCTTCTCGCAATTCTACTTAGTCGCTTTAGTCAAGCCTATATTCTATCGATTACAAGTGTAGTAATTGCATGGAAGTAGGGTACCAACTTTCTAATACAATTTTTCTAAGCATCATCAAAATCCATATAGTAAATTTCCTAACAATTAGTAAATTTATGCATTGTTTGAAAATTTTAAATTTTGATTCTCGTGATTGAAACGTATTAATCGCACTGCTGTTGTGTGCTTGTTATAATAGATCTTATTGAACTATGTGCGCAATAAGATTGATTTATTGCTATCTAGATTTGTTATGGCTTCTTACAGTGTGCTTGTTGTAACATTGATTCTTGATGTAATATGTGTAAATTAAGAAAAATAGGTTATGATGATTATGTGTGTATGTCCCGAGTCTTATGAATCAGAATTGTGCCACAACGGAGAATGTTATTTATGTGACATAATATCCTAGCATTTGACCAGCCCATTTACAAGCATGTCTCCAAGGCCCAAAGAGATCCTAGCCAAAATACAACCATCCAATTCGATTTGATGAGACCCTAGTTACTGGGTCATGCGGGACCCGACTTAATGTTCGCGGATCTTGGCCCTCCTCATCTAATCCAACCATTTTGTGGTTTTAATCATGACCCTTCATTCACACTTTATTTGGCTGCCCTCTCCAAATCCTAATCTCATATCTCTCTCCGCGGCGCTCTTGAACTCATTCTCAAACTCTGCTTCTCTCTCTCTCTCTAAAAAATCAGAGTTATTTTCGTGAGATATTGTGAGATTCAAGTAGAGGTTGTCTTCTTGTCATTTTTTCCCGCTTTTGAAAGGAAAGTTTTGGTGATTGCTTAGGGTTTCGGAGATGGGGTATTTTGGGTCCTCATCCTTTGCGGATATTTGGAAGGTTTTGGGCAGTGCTCCTCGGTAGCCACCTTGTTTGTTTCACTCAAGTTTGCAAGTGACAAATGTGAGGGAATTTTTACACTTTTTTTGGAGCCTATAAGCTCTTGAAGCCGATCTGTTCGTAGTCATTCAAGTCATAGTATCAAGTTAAATGTGTCTTCTTGTTCTTTGCTTTCGGTATTTGTTTAGTTTTTGTATCTCTTCCTATTTATTTTTCGGTTCTTCTTTGCTTGTATGAAAAGGAAAGTGCTTCCAATGAGTTTTGTTATTTTAAAGCAAGGACTTGTATTTTTGTTTTTTCTTTAGAAATCAGCTGTAATCTCTAAACCCTTCCCCATAGGCTAAAATCATTATAATAATTATAGAGTTGGTCTCTAGTCAGACAGTCTAACAGATCTAAACTGTCAGATGGAGCCCAACAACCAACTCAAACATAACCCGATCCAATCCAAAAAAACAAGTAGAAAAAAACTCAAAAATTTGCCCCAATTACTCTGTACATCCATCGCCTACACCATCCCACTGCAGTAGGATCACATGCCCGACGCCACCTGCTTCCCAATCACCCTCTCATCTTCATCGCATATGAATAGCAAACAAATCTTTCTCGACCTTCTCCTTCAACCAATGGCGAATTTCCCCAATCTTTAAGTGCAAAACAATTAGGGCTCGTTTTACTTCAAAATTGAATAGGTTTTATGGTTTCTCTGACTTTTTTCTTATATGATTGGATGACATCTTTGTAAATAACCAAGGGATATTTTGGTTTTTGGTTTTTGAAATTATATATAGTGAAGGTGGAAAAAAAGACTCGCTTCTAGAATAAGTTAGAAAACTTATGAGAATGTGCGGCAATCCGACTTGAGATTTTCGTGGATAATTTTGATTCTCGACGAATTAATAAATTGTCGGTTGAGGGTATTTGCATTGAGTGAAGAAATACCAAGATATTCAAATATTCCTGCAGCTCTCCATCAACAACAAAAAAATGTTTTTTTTATAATACCTTTTTATGGAAACTCTAATACCTTTTGTTGGGACTACTAATATTTTTTATTAGAAAAACTAATACTTTTTAGGGGAATTATTATAATGTTTTTAGGGGAAAAACTATTATTTTTTCAGGAGTACTACTAATACGTTTCACAAGGACTACTAACACTTTTGACGGAAAAAACTAATATTTTTAGGGGGACTATTAAATATTTTCAAGTGAATTATGTTGTAATAAATTTCAGAGGTACTACTAATACATCTTAGATGAAAACTTAATACTTTTAAGTACTATTGTGATTCCATATCACATCAATATTACAAAAACTTTTATTTTTAAGTGAACTATATACTAAAACTTTTCAAAGTAACTGCTAATATTTTTCAAAGGGACTACTAATACTCTTCAGAGGGACTGCTAATACCGGTCCCCTGAATATTACAAAAATAATACCGGGTTAGTTTTGAGATCCGTCTAATGGATTTTGGCCCGTTAGATCATCTGGTAGGTGTTTTTGTCCCCCCTTTAATGTATATCATCCAATATTATTGGAGTTGAAACCCTAAACCGGGTTTCAAAAAAAATATTAAAGAAACCTTAGTTAAGACCATCTCTAACCAACAATTTTTCTTTAGTTCAACTTTCGAAAACTAAAATAGTGCAATTTATGCACCAAATTTAAAAGCCATCTCCAACCGATCTATTTTATTAAAAATTTAATTTTATTAATATTTTGCTGACAAATACATACTTGTTTAATTAAAGAAAATAATTTTTTATTATATTATATTTAGTTTATGTTATATAATTATATGTATTAAAAATTTAAAATAATTAGTCGCAATTTGCTTGTTAGTAGAGAAATAAAAGTGCAGCATTGGACATGATAACTGGTGTGTGTAAAATATACGTGCATTTTGGGGCTTAAAATGATATATATTTGATGCATTTGCACGCATATTTACTATGTTTTACTTGGTTTCCTTAAAAGGACATGATACTGCGTATTCTTGTAATTCTTGCAGGAAACGGAGCTTAAAAAGAAAAAAATGTCAGTTGGAATGCCCGGCTAAGATTAACGAATGCGAAGAGAAGATCAAAACGACAAAAAGTGGACAAAAACACTTCACACGGCCGACTGGGCCAGTGTGGTGTCACACAAACCGTGTGGAAATGCTTTAGTGGGGAACCACACAATCGTGTGAAGAAGCGCAAAAATAGAGGACGAGTCGTCGGCCCGCACGGCGGACCATGTGAAGTCACACGGCCGTATGGGAAAAGGATCGCATCGCACCACCCGCTCGTGTGATCTCACACAGCGTCGCGAAGAAAGGGGCCGAAGGACACCACACGGCCTGGCCGTGTGGGACTCTGTTTCGACGCGTTTTTCAGAGTTTGCTTCCCGTTCCAACTCTACAAGTATCTCTCTAAGCATCTATAAAAGGGACCGAAGGCTTGCACGAAAATATACAAGTTCATACAGAGAAACCACATCAAATAACACAGGAACGCAAGAATCGAGGATCTTCTGAGCAAAGATGGCTAGGTCGAGAAAAACGCCACAAGGCTTTCGCATCTACGAGAGCACAAGAGCTTCGAGGGCTTGGGAGAAGAACCCATCCTGACAAGAAGGGGTTTTCTTCTATGTCTTAGAACTCTTGTTTGTGCTTAAACGATATCTTAATGTTGATTTGAATTTATCTATAAGTTTGTAATCAATGTTTGGTATATCTTTCGGATCTTAGGGGCATAATCGAAACTGTGGATTCCTGTTAAATATGATTATTTATTTTCTTAATTAATTCATGTTTTCTATTTTATGAATTCGAGTGCTTATTTATAATTGTCGATTATCTGATCAATAATTTGCATGTCATACTTCTTAGTCCATAATTCGGGAGGTGAGTTCTAACGAGACGAAAATTAAATTCAGACATAAACAGGGTAATGTACATCGAGAGACTACTTACTGCTTTGTGGGGAGTATTTTAATTCAAAATCTTTTGGGAGTTAATAATAGTTGTGATGGATCGGAGACCTCAATTATTATTAATCTACAAGTTTATGCGCCACCCTGAGGGGGAATAAATATTTTAGGAGTTGAACTCATAAAATTGCATGAATTGGTTTTTAAAACTTTAATTGTATTTAATATTGAAGAAACATATTGAGATTATGTGCCTAAGATTGCTCCTATAGATGTTGAAAATACTTGTGGGGTTCGCAAATTTATTTATTTTTTCCTTTGATTTTTGATTTTTATTAAATAATCAATATTCATCGCTTCAATAAAATTGGAATGCGATGTTATTATAGCCTAAGTGTTTTAAATATCAATCCTTGAGAATACGACCTTGCTTGCTATTATTCTATAAACTATACTTTACACTTGCAACAGCGATTGCATGATCCAAATATTTTTGGCGAACAATAACATTAGTAAAAACTATTAATTGTACAACCACAATGGACAATTGATAAATTACAAGATGATGACTATTTAATTATATGAATTGATATATTCTTCTCACAAATGATCAATTAATGATTTCCATGCAAATGAGCTTTTTTATCCTTGCTAGTGTAATATATTATAAATAACAAATCAATAATTAGATTTTATTTAAATAATTATATGCTTATATAAAATAAACATAAATACGAAAATAAATTTTAGGTAGTGGATAGACGAGTCTGGGCCTACACAAGGGAGTATCCTACAACAAAAGGAATAAGAGGCAATCGGAGATCACACCGGGTAAATCTCGCATCATAACAAGTATGATCTCTTTACTATATAAAACTTTTTATCAATTATAGGATTGAGTCCTACCTCGACCGAAGGAATGAGTGAGAAGGAAGATTTTGAACCGTATTAAAAATATTTATGTATACATAAACAATAATATATTAATGTTATTGAAACATATAGAATTAAATAATGAATTTCCATTATATTTTTATCCATCAAATAACATTAAATCTATAAAAGAAAAATGATAGCGGTGGAGGAGGTCATTTCACTTTATTTTGGTGTTTTTTTAGTTGGATAGCGACACATTGGAGAAGCTCTACTTGCGAAAAGAATTAATTGAAGGCTGCTAATCTTCCTAGGTTTGTACTATCTCATAATAAATCCATGCAGCCTTTTAGCTCTAACTATATTTCCTTTTTCTTAAGGTACACCATTGCTTCATCAATGCAATAGCTATATTGGGAATTTTCACCCTAGGTTTGGTGTGCTTTAAAGTAAAATTTACACAACTTTATAGACCACTTTATAAAATTAAGGACTCTTTTTTTATATTGTAGATTTGTCAGCTTTATTTCTTTAGGTGTAACAAAAAATTCATTTCAATAATTAAAAGTTTCTTTTGTAAGAAAATATAATTAAAAGATTATATTTATCATTATATATATACTCCTATTGAAAGTAACACTTTGTGAATTTGTGAAGCACTAATGTTCAACTGGTAAAACTGTTTCTCGATAGGAATCTTACATAATTAGCAAATAGACTAGAATGGGTAAATTGTAAAACGACATATATCGAATTATTGAGATTCCTATAATTTCATTTTACCTTTTTTGAGTCAAGATCCCAAAACATATATAATTGGTGTAGCCTATATTACGTGCAAATTTCAAATACCTGCATAATGCAGACAAAATTAAGAAAAGGAACAAATACAAAAAATTCTCCAAGAAGACAAAAATAATAATAATAAAAAATAAAGAGAAAAGAAGCACACAACAAAAACAACAACCATTACTATGGGATGGCTATCCTTCCTAATCTTTCCTCAAATGACATCTTCATAATTCTCAAATCCCTTACCACTTAATTTTGCTTACAAAGTATATTTTTCCAATGATAATAATATTCCATGTGAATTGTTGGATATGACATACCCTTAATTACATAATACTTTGCCTTAAATTTCGTGTTTACAACAGATAAACGCCACAAGAAACTAAATCATTGAAAGTGAACCCACTAATTAAGTTAATTAATTGCAGAAGCTTGTTTACATTAACAACAAAATTAAACAGACACAGAAATGAGAAATATAATTATTAAAAAAACTATTTCATTGCCAAAACCCAAAGTTCAAATTAAATGACACTACTACATATATGAAATAATTAAACATCTTTCACAATACTCGATATATATATATATATATATATATATGATATTCCATCATGAAAAAGCATCAAATTTGGATTTGGGGCGAGGTGTTTGCTGAAATGACTGTGAGAAGAAGATAGAAGAAAAATCCCAAATACGACAGCGAAGAAGCAGCTGTGGCTCTATTGCAGAATTTGGCGAAATAGCCACACACTGCCATCCAACCTGTGTGGCTGTTTCCATATTTCCCCACGTAACCGATTGCTGTCGCCGCAGCGCATCCGGCCATTAACAGCACCGTCATAGTCTGTCAATTTATTTTTTAATTTCCCACTAAATTAGTATATATAGTTTTATCATGTATATCTGATTCTTAATTTGAAAAAGAAAAAAAAAAAAAACGGTACCAGATCATGCAAGAACATGTAGAAGTGGTATGTTGGATCCACTGCCTTTTTCCCCAGGATGAAGGCAACAAACAGTGACAGCACAGTGGAGGCACATGCTACCAGATTTGCATATGCAAAGAATCTGAATATATATCCGTAATAAATTTTTAGTCATGCAAAAAAAGAATAATAACAAAAGGCTAAATATCTATTGAAAAGAAAATATTTTAATTATTTTTGGGACTGATCTTACTTGAAAGCTGGAGAGTAGCTGTATCGGGCGTCGACTTGGATGCCGAAAACCAGTTGAGTTTGCTTGGTGGTGAGCATAATCCATGTTGCAGCAAGAGTTGTAGCAGTAGCCAAAATCCTGAGGGTAATTTGGGCTACAAAGAAGATTTTTTGAGTTTTAAGAGGTGAAATATTGTGGGATTTGCCATTTGTACTAGGCATTATAGGTGAAGGGCTCTCTCTATCTTACTACTTTCTTGAATGGTTTGCAACAAGTTATTGAATACTCTGCTAGTACTAAGAAGTGAATAATGGTGGGTAGTTTATCGTATTTATAGAGGGGGAGAGGAAGAGAGGAGTTAAAGATTTCAAGAAAAAGGAAGTCATAGAAAAAGAGGTAGGTTCAGAATTTAATACACTTCATTATGTTTCACAAGGTGGAAGTAGAGGTAATTATAAGGCATGTTTCATAATTTCTTTTCCAATTTTGTTGTGTTTTAATTTGTATTTTCATAATGTGTAGTACCTGTTGCACTCGATGATATTATTTACTGATTGATTATTAAGTGTATGTAGGGGTGAAAATTCTTGTTATAATGTGTCGTTCGTGTTGTCGCACTATTGTGTTTTCGTGTTATATATCTTAATCAATCTTAATAATAATTGTAATTTTATCTTAACTTACAATTCCGTGCTTTCGTGACATGTTTCTTGTCGTGTCGTGTCTTATCTTGTCATTTCTCTCTATAATTCGTGTTTGTAATCGTGTTATCGTCCAAACACGTTGTGTCATTATTCAACTAACGGAACACTTTGCATCTGAAGTTTCTAAGTCTTAAAAACGTGAGGAACGATTTATTTGAAATGCGACTTGCTCAAATAAGACAAGTGTCATTCATCCATACACCATTATATTGACTATCGGGTGAAACATTTCAAAATTTCAAATATCTACTCATACCGTATGTTGTAATTGATTTAAGAACATATTACACATTGGCATGTAGGTATTAGGTACTGTATAATACGCATAAACGTCAAATGAAATATTTGAAGAACCGTATTGGATGAAAGAGTCCATCAAAATAAAATTGGATGAAAGAGTTTAGAGGAGAAAATATTAAACCCCCCGAACTATGCAGTTTTTTGCACTTTACTACATGAACTAATTTTCTTTACACTTTACCATACAAACTATACAAGTTTTGCACATTGCCCTATAATGGTCATCGCCGGTGGAATATTCTCCGAATATTCCGGCACGTGCCCTCCACGTGAGGGCAAAACCGTCTTTTCCTAAAATTCAAATAGAAGTAGTTACACTTTACCATCTGAACTTTGTTAAGAATTTCTTGCCATATGAACTTTGCACAATTTTCACTTTGCCATATCAATTTAAGGAAATTAAAATATTATGTGTACATACATTTATTTATCTTTTTTTTAAAAAAAAATATTCGTAAAAGAAAATTTAATTAATATTTACCTTAGTAAAATATACTATCAATGTTATTATTTTAGGTTTAGGTTTATGATTAAGGTGGGTACAAATATTATTGATATCAATTTATTTTTTAGTGGTTTAGACATCTTTGAATTGTTCTAAGGTTTAGAAATTTTTTATATTGATTTCACCCTAATTTTATAATGTGATGTTGCTTTAGATATGTACTTTTAATTCTTAGTTCAATTCTTAATTACATATTCAAACTTGATTATAGTGTTAAAAAATTATTTTTATTTCATAAATTAAAATAATTACACGCTTGGCTAAACTTTTCTTGTGAGACAACTTTGGCCGATTACCACACTACATTGCTCTCGTATTCTTACAAATAGAGGTTAAACTCAATAGGTATTTGGTGAACGAACAAAAAACCATAATTAAACAGAAAATCCGGTATGCATCTTGTGCTGAATATTGTACCAAAATAATCAGTCCAACTCAAACTTTTACCATACGTGTACAATATATCTGCCTTGGATACGAGAATATTGTACAATATGTCCTCTTTTTGGCCAAATAAAGCACTTATATACGAAATGCAAGCACCCAATATGTGTACATACATTTAGTACAAGTTTACACCAAGCATTTTTATGTATAAAGGCTTATATGAATAGAATTACAAAACGGGAAAATAAGATAAAATAACAGCAATATGTTAATTTGTCCATTAAGTTTGTTTCAGTTTACTTGAAAAGTAGTGTACTCAACTATCAAAAATAGTTTTGCTTGTTAATAAAGCAACCATACACTCTGATTATATATATATATATATATATATATTAATATTTGTACCATTTAAAAAATATTTAAAAAATATAAATTATCTTTATATTTTATAATTGATGTTTTAAAAATTTAGGTAGCCACCTTGAGTTAGGGTAATTCGAAACCGGTGTCTATATATGGTGAATAGACATCGCTGGTTCACACCAGTTTTAAACCGGTATCGTTTAATTCAAAGACATCGCATCAAAATCGCTGTCTTGTTTTTAGAAGCAGTTTTAAAAGGATTTACGCAAAGACACCGGTCCAAAGCTGCAAAAAATCAATATAAATAAACAATTCATTATGAACTCCAATTCTGGCAACCATCATAAGTTCACTACCAATTAAACATAAAATCCATTAATACTAAAGTCACCAATAGCCAAAATCCAACAAAAGTACTAGTAGCGAAGTTTCCTTTCAATAAAACAACTATAAATTCATAATCCAATTCCATCAACCAACAAAAAGACTATATAATTCAACTAAAAGCAACAAAATCCATATGATCAACATAGCTCATGTCATTCAAGCTTTTAAAAATGCTCATGCTTCTCCTACTCATCCTTTAACCTTTGTTTTTCATCACGAAGCTCATTCTTCTCAGCCTACAAACATACAAACAGAGTGGAATGATTTAGCCATTAATGAAAAAAATAAATAAAAAATAACCAATTACATTCGAAGTTGGTCCATGAATTGTTAGTGAGTATACTGTTCATTGAATTTCAACTCAACACAAACATTTGTTTGCTCATCAATTGCAATTTCAACAACAATGAAAAAGATATATTAATAGATATAACATACCTTAATGGGTTCCCAAGTGTGTTGCTTTTTTCCTTTTCTTCCATTCTTTTCATTGAACAATTTTAATGCCCTTCATACACATAAGAGTTGATAATTAAAATTAAATCAAGTTTTGTAGATTTGTTTTTTTAGGTAAAAGTTTTGAGATTAGCAGGTATGAGCTTTTACCGGTTCACAACATCTTTCCAACTGTCTAAGCAAATTCGGGGACAAGAGGATCCAATACGTAAACCACCTCTTTGTTAGGGTCGATCACAATCAATATCCAATGATAATTACACACAAATACATAATTAAGCAAGATGTTATTCTTCACTTTATGAAAACATGCATATAAAATGTTAAATTAGTTGTTACTTACCCTATATTGCAAGGCGCCAAAACCACATGGTTAGCTGATGTGCCGTACAATCTAATCTGCCAAAGCTTGTGCCCTTCTGTCCAATTGTTCTTGGAGATAACCTTTATTTGTATTTGTTGTTTCCATGTACCCTATCTTATATGGATGCACAAATCTGATATAATTATCCACAATTTCTCTTTTCATCCTTTTATGAAGATGCCTAACATTTTAAAATAAAAAACCAAATTAGTACAATAGATTATGAAATATATATGTATATATATATGGTTAGGATCAAATGTGGCCGGGGGCTTACCGTGTGGCAGTGTGGATTAATCCAATCCATGCACACTTTTTATTCGATGCTCCGTGCTATTAATAATAATAATCGATTTATCAATTAATTAATAGGTGGAAAGGACATAATAGTAACTAGCAAAATGCCATAAATCACGCCCCTACAATCAATGGATTGATTAATATCACGTTTCCATAACTGAATTGTGCACCATTTTAATAGCTGAGTTGCACACCATTTAATAACTAATCGTACACCATTTTATATCTAACGATGCATCATTGTATAACTAATTACCAAAACAGAACACAAGGCTTTCCGTTCACTGGCTCTGTCAGCTCACATTTCTATTACCAAAACAACAAAAATGTGCACATAAAAATTCCCATAACATTACCTGTTTGGGTTGATATATTACCTCAGGAAAATTACAAAATTGGTCCTGTACCTATTGGGGTGTTGCAAAATTAGTCCTGTAACTTTTAAAGTTGCAATTTTATCCTATGACAATTTTGCCCCTTAGCAAAAATAACAATTTTAATTATGTAATTTTTAAAATTTGGCAATTTAGTCTTTTATTTTTTAGTTGTGGTAATTCCGATCGTATTATTGAAAATGACCAATTTTGGCATATTTTTATATGTTTTTGTATTTTCATAATTAGGAAATAATACATGTAGAGCTCGTATCTCGGATTTTGATATGGATTCATAAATCTAAAATTCTTCCATCATTAGGCAGTGATAAATAAATTCCACTCATGTAAATAAAATACAGGTTCGGATACTATATATTTCAAACTTGATCTTAGGTATATTGATTTTTGGTTGTCAAGGGCATTTTGGGAATAATTAAAATATTGAAATAGCCCTTCGGACCAAATTTGCATCAACTTAAAACTTATAGGACCAGAATTGCACAAATCTAAAACTTAAGGGACCAAAATTGACAAAAAGGCAAAATATACAGGACAAAAATCGCAACTTCAAAAGTTACAGTACTAATATTGCAACACCCTAGAGATACGGGCCTAATTTTGCATTTTTCCTTATTACCTCAATAATAAACTAAGTACTCAGTTCAGCTTATCAAAAACAGGTCCTTTGTCTAGCAAAGAGGAAATTCAACATGTCAAACTCAAGTAGCAGCTCAAACCATGCAATGCCAGGAAGAGAGTTGTCAGGTCTAAACGGAACCATACACACAACTCAAACCTTTGCACACATGAACTTTATAAAATCAAATCCATCTGTGTATGTGCAGATGAGAACAAATACCGAATTCTTTCCATCTATGCCTAAGTACTTCCAAAAAAAAAAATTGGAAATGACATGCAATAGTCAATATAGATACCCTAAATGTAGATATGAATGAGCCTTCTTAAGTTCTTAAAGACTAGGATCGAAAAATCTTTTCTAGGGAACATCTTAGACAGAAGTGAAATGAGATTCTGTTGAGCTTTAATATAAAATTACCGTCCGAAACAAATCTACTTCTTAAGATAAAATAAAGGGCAAAATACACTTTGCCCCCTCAACTAACATCATGTAGCACCTTAACACCCTTAAAACTATTAATTTCTCAACTGTTAACAAAATGTTTAGAGTATTAGTTGCAGCATATAAACCCCTTAAGCTCTTAATCATAATTCTTTATCCCTCTGCCCTATGGAAATTCACTAGATTCAAAACACCATTAATACCATATGCCAAAAAGATACATTAGCCAACAATTTAAGAAACTCCTTGAAAAATGCACAGGCTCATTTCATATGATTAAGGAAATATAAAAGATGCCAATAATTTCCACTTTTAACCTGCATTTAAAAATATTCTACAAACATTATCACCAAAGTCGATGTTGTAGAAATCAAGCCGGGAACTCCATTTCTATCTATCTAAATTGGGAGAAAATATCTGAGTTTTTATTTCACCAAAATCTTATTGAAGAAGAATACATGTACATGTATTTATAGGCTCTGTAACCCGCCAGATTCAAACTACCGAATAGCGTGAAGACACGTGTATCAGTCATGTGAATTAAGTAACCACGAAACGTGACCTGTTAACTAATGAAGATGCTAAACCATAACCAACGCTTTTACACCAGAAATAACAGAAAGAAAGAACCAGCAACTCAACATCCCCCCTTCAAGTTGGAATGTGGGAGAAAGAACACATTCCCAACTTGATCAAAAAATTAACGCAGTCCTCCAAGAGATTTAGTGAACAGTGCAGTGATGGAGAGTAGAAATATCTTTGAGGCAAAATCATTCCACTTTGTATTGGTTACACACGATATGGCAATCGATGTCGAGGTGCTTTGTTCGCTCGTGGAAAACAGGGTTTGCCGTGATATGGAGAGCGCTTTGTTATCACACCGCAATGAGATAGGTAATGCAACATGAATGTGGAGATCTATACTCAAGTTAACCAACCACCGTAGCTCACAAATCGTAGCCGCCATGGACCGATACTCCTCTTCCGTCAAGATTTGGAGACCGTCTTCCGCTGGGTCTTCCAAGACACCAAAGACCGACCAAAAAAATACAATACCCGTAAGTGATCTTCGAGTAAGCAAACAAGTGCCCCAGTCGGCATCACAAAACGCTTCAAATTGACAAGATTCCCCAACTGGGTAAAAGAGGCCCAAAGCTGCAGTACCCTTCAGGTAACGAAGGAGATGCACGGCCATATCCCAATGTGATTGAGTAGGAGCGTGCACGACTTGACTCAACTGCTGCACGCCATAAGATATATCTGGTCGAGACAAATTCAAGTAGAGAAGTCGCCCTACTAATCGTCGAAATTTGCCTACATCTGTCAACAGTGGACCACCTTGTGTTGTGATATTATAGCCCTGCGGGAAAGGAGTAGCTGCAGGTTTACAACCCATAAGTCCTGCATCCGTGAGCAAATCCAAGATATATTTCCGTTGACACAGATGTGTCCCTTTCCCACTACGCAAGATCTCCAATCTAAGAAAATATTTTGCATTCCCTAGATCTTTAATGGTAAATAACCTATTAAGATAATCTTTCAATCCCTGAATATGTTCTTCTGAAGTTCCAGTAATTAAGACATCATCCACATAGATAATAAGAGCCAAACAATCTCGAACATCATGCTTAATGAACAAGCAATTATCATGTGTTGACTGAACAAATCCAAACTCCACCAACTTCTGGGAAAACTCTAAGTTCTATTGTCTTGACACCTATATTAAACCATAAAGGCTCCGTTTAAGAAGACAAACCTCTCCTTGCTTTGCCTTAAAATATCCGTTCGGGGGCAACATGTACACTTCTTCATCAACATGTCCGTGTAAAATGCGTTGTTGATATGTATATGATGTAAACTCCAGTTGTGATGAGTAGCCAGGGCAATTATCATCCGAACGGTGACAAGTTTAGCAACCGGTGAGAAACTTTCCATGAAATCAATTCCCTCAATCTATAAATATCCCTTTGCAACAAGGCGTGCCTTGAACCGATCAATACTACCATCAGGATTCCTTTTTATCTTGTAAACCCATTTTGAGCCAATGGCTCTCTTCCTAGGTGGTAAGGGTGTCAGTTCCCAGGTTTCATTCTCCTCCAAAGCCAAGATCTCCTTATTCATTGCATCCACCCAGGCCTTATTCTTGGCAGCTTCCTAATATGATGTAGGTTCACTTATAGAATCAGTGATTTGAGCCAAAAAAGCTGAATAAGTTGGTGAAAAAAAACCAACATGAGCATAAGGAAAACAATTCAGATCATATGCATTTGGATTCTTCACAACTGAGGTCACATGAAAAGGCTGTATGTGAGTAATGGAATTAGTCAAATAATCTGTCAACCACCATGGTTTGTGCTTGATTCTATGTCCTCTGCCAAGGGGTGTAGCAGGTGATGAGTCTGAGACTGGAGTATCACTCACACATGGCTGCTGATTTGGTGCAGAACCAGTGTCATCATCATATTCTGAAAATTGTATAGGCAAAGGGACCTCAACAACTGAGTTATTAAGTGAATGGAATGGAAATTCAGACTCAGATTATAAAGTCTATACCCTTTGATGCCTGTGATGTAACCCAAAAACACACAGGCAGATGCTCTAGAATCAAATTTCCCTTTAGGTGGCCCAACCTTGGAGGCATAACACAAACAACCAAACACTTTAAACCTTCCATATTTAGGCATCTCATTACGCACCAGTTCATAAGGGGACTTCCAACTCCAAAGTGCACTTGGCAAAGAGTTTAAAATGTGGATGACCAAATAGAGTATATGGCCAAAATTTCTTAGGCACCTTGGATTGAAACAACAATGACCTAGCTATCTCCACGATGTGTCTATGCTTTCTCTCCACAACACCATTTTGTTGTGGAGTGTACGGACATGACCTTTGATGAAGAATTCCCTTATCTGCAAACAAACTCTGAGTTTCAACACCAAGAAACTCAGCTCCATTATCACTTCTCATTGCCTTCACAGATGTATCCAACTGTGTCTTAACAATCTCAACAAATTGTTTAAGAAATTTAGGCACCTCTGACTTATATTTCATTAGATAAATCCATGTAGCCCTGGTACAATCATCAACTATGGTGAGCATGTAGGCAGTATTTGTAACTGAAGGCTCATTATAAGGACCCCATATGTCAACATGCAACAGATCAAAGGCTTGTTTAGTTTGTATTGAACTAAGTGGAAAGGATTGTCTACATTGCTTTGCCTCATGGCAAGTATCACATACTTCCTTAACACCTTTATTACAAAACGACTTAAGAAAAGTAATATGCTCTAAACAACTCAAGGAAGTGTGGCCCAGTCTCCTGTGCCAAATCTTCAAGTCTCCTGTATCATCACCACTGCTGCAAGAACCAGCAAACTCTGCAACCTTAAAAATATAAAGGCCAGCCATGGCCTTCCCTACAGCTTTCATTTCACCACCCCTAAGGCCCTGCAACCAACATTTGTGTTGTGAAAAAACACATTCATATTCATTTCCTTCCAAAAGTTGACTTGCGATAACAATTATTATATTTGAAGCGGGAACAATTAGAACATCTCATGAGTGTCAACTCAGAGGATAGCTTCACATCACCAGTGTGTGTCACTGACACACTTGTGCCATCAGGCAGATGCACCTTCACAGGCTGAGGCATGAGAACTGATCTGTTAAATAGCTCAGGAAACGAGCATATGTGTCTACTAGCTCCAGTATCCACTATCCAGCTCTCCTTGTCAATTGTGCTCAACAATGACAATGCAAAATGAGTATTAAGATCTGTACCTGAATAATCGGCATAGTGTGAAAAGGTGTGTACGTCTCCTGAGGTTGTGGTGCCTTGTCCTCCCAAATATTTTGCCACTTCCTTCTGAATCATAGTTGCAAAATCAGGTAGATATGCTCCTTTCTTAGTTTCGTGTTCTCCAGTTGCATTAAAAGTGTGTTCGAGTATTTCCTTCAACCATATTAATCGATTGACCATCCTTTGCTCCTTCAATTCCTTGTACCATCACGGATATCCATTGAGCTTGAAACAATCCTTCATCTCATGGCCATTAAAACCACAGTGATCACATAACAACTTTGCCTTTTCCTCCTTACTCCTTCTCTGCTGACCTCTCCCTCTCCCATACATTTGAGGATTTCCCCCGCCTCTATTCAATCCCTTTCCATAAGTAGATCCTCCTTGTCCAGGTATGGATCTATTTCCACCTCCACACACCAGCATACCAGTAGTATCAAGCGGATCCAACAACTTGTTATGTACTACCTTTTGTTTTTCCACTTTCAATATCATAGAGTAGGCCTTATTCACTCTAGGAAAAGGATCCATGAACAATATCTGATTCTTCACAGGCTCAAAGCTTTCATTTAATCGCATAAGAAATTGTAGCAGCTTAATCTCCATATCATTACCACATATAGCTCTTCCCGCACCACAAACACATTCAAGAATTTGAACGATACATGCATATTCATCCCATAGGCATTTCAATTTAGTGAAATAAGCGATCCGCGATGAGATTGACCTTGCGAAAAAGTTGCTATCTCCTTTTGTAATTGATACTTCAGAGGTCCATTGCTTTCCCCGTACCTTTCCGCCAACTCATCCCACAGTTGTTTGGAACTTTTCACATACATGAATGCCTCTACAATATCTTTTGAAATTGCATTTAGCAGCCATGAGATCACCATACAATCGACCTTCTGGTATTGCGCGTATGCCTCTATTTCGTGTTCGGTACAATCACTATTCCATAGATGAAATCTAGCTTAGATTTTGCTCCCAACGCCAATCGATCGCATCGCACGGCTCGATGAAGATAATTTGATCCATTGAGAGGAGTAGTTAAGAGCACCATGCCAGGATGATCTGATCCGTGAAGCGCAAGAGGATCAAGGTCCTTGGTGTACACTGACACCGCCTTCGAAGTGCCTTCGTCATCTATGACGTTGTTGATCAATCTAGGTGTTCTAGCCATGAGTTCGAACACTGCTCTGGTATCATGTAGAAATCAAGCACGGAACTCCATTTCTATCTATCTAAATTGAGAGAAAATATCCGAGAGTTTTTATTTCACCAAAATCTTATTGAAGAAGTACATGTACATGTATTTATAGGCTCAGAAACCACTTGATTCAAACTACCGAATAGCGTGATGACACGTGTATCGTCATGTGAATTAAGTGACCAAGAAATGTGACCATTAACTAATGAAGATGCTAAACCATAACCAACGCTTTTACACCGAAAATAACGGGAAGAAAGAACCAAAGAACTCAACGGATGTTGGCTCTAATATTTAAATCACCTACAAATCATTAGATTATTCAAGATAATATGAAGAAACCAAGAAAGCTGGACAATCATTACACAATGTTTTTCATAGAAGAACAATATTTTGTTTATGTAACTAGTGAAAATTTAAGAGCAAGATACACCCAACCTTCCATGTATCATTAAGAAAAGCTTACAAGGAAATAGTTCGATCACTTGCTATCCACTACTTGAACAAAGTCATGGCAACAAGCCGCTGCCAGTGGCTATTAACGCATCACCCGAAGATGCTACTTGAGAGGATTTCACTATTTTAAGTCAGTTGTACAAAGTGTTCGACCTTGAGGATAAGATCGATTTTGAGGAGGGGTAGTGATAGGCGAAAGCGTAGTGGTTTTGGACAATAATCACATTTAGAAACAATTAGATAAACACAAAAACCCAATGAAATATGCAAAAAGGGGGCTAGTGAATCAGAACAAAATGAAATTAAACCCTAAATCGAAAACCAAATTTAATAAAATATAGCTATAATAACTAAATGTTGATTTTTCCGGCTCTGGAACAACGGTTAACAGGCGACACAATAACGACGACGAATCGTACAGGGTAGGTGGTGGCGGAAGATAATGACATTGAGGATGGGGAATTGTACAAGGTGCGCGAACGGCGGAGATGAGGCGCGGCGGCGGCGGCGGCGATGAGGTGACAGCGGAGGTGGAGATGAGGCGACGGTGGAGGCGTTTTTAGTTGAGCAAAAGTTTGGTTACTGTTACTGCACACTTAGACGATAGATGATGGACTAATTAAAACCTGACCCAAATAAAAGGTAAATACACCGGTTTGTTGGACCAGTGTAATAAGCAAATGATTAGACACCGGATCCACAATCCGGTGTGGAAAGATCTGGTTTCTAAAATATTAAAGACACCAGTTTTAGAACGATGTCAAAACAACTGTTGTCTAATCTATAATAATTTATATAAAAAGACAGCGGTTTCGAAATCCGATGCCAAAACCGGTGTCTATTTGGGAATTGTTTTTACAATAGACACCGGTTCTAGGAAACCGCTGTTTTTTTTATCAAAAGACAAAGACTAATTAGACACCATTTCTTACAAAACCGCTCTTATATATGGGAAAAGACACAAGAAAAGTCTTAGAACTGGTGCCTTTTTGGTGATGTCTATCAGCAGTTTTCTTGTAGTGAATATTAAAAGGAACTTTGACATGAAAGATATGATAAATGCCGACATGATCATTGGGATGAAAATTGGCAGAAAGGATGAAGTAATTGTCTTGTCACAATTCCACTACATGGAGAAAGTGTGCTCAAGATATTTAATGCTTATGGTAGTCCACCATAAAAAAATTCCATTGATCTGAGTACGAATTTGATAACTAATAAAGCTGATCCAGTAGTTAGTTGGAATATTAATAAAAAGTTATAAAAAGTTTCATGTACGTTACAAACTATACACATCCATATCTTGCCTATCATGTGAAATTGTAATTTAATTATTGTATTTTAATAGTATAATAATTACATAAATCTTGTTATGACTTGGGTTCATACTTTGAATTTTTAAATAATTTTGATTTCATAACGGTTGAAGATATTAATACATGTGTTTTCTCAGTCAAATTAATTTTTGCGATAAAGTGATATTGGATGAAATCTCGTTTTTATGAAATTTCAAGTACGGGCTTTCGAAAAGATTAAGTAAAAGAGCTGCGTGGGTTTGAGTCTCCTGCTTAGGAGTGGTTTTTTTCTCTCTCTTGGGATAAGAGTTAGGGTTCTATACTCCAAACCTCTATAGATTCTTTTGTAGTTTCCCTCCATCTTCTAACATCATTTCATCATAGCAATCTTTGAAGTGTCTTTCATCATCCCAGTCTCTCATGTTCCATTTGTTTTTGTCTTTTACTTTTTATTCCTTTACTCTCCTTAGGTGCAAGATAGGATTCAGTTGCCTGTTAGCTTCCATGTCACATTCTTTCTATGAGGTATCTTTCTAACCTTCGCTATTTTTGTGCTTGATGTTTTGTGTCCGCGTGTTGGTGCTATTAAAATAGGTGTTGGAGATGGATTTGGTTGAGTATCTTTTGGGTTGGAGAGGGGTTTAGCGACCGACTTGCAGAAATTTTCCCTTTTGGGGGTGGAGGAAAAGAGGATCTACATAGAAGAGGAAGATGTTAAACAAAGTATTAATGAATGCAAACTTAGTCTGTTTGAGAATGCATGGGACAAAAAGGGAAAATTTTATGGGTCTGAAAGTACATTGAGCTCCATTTGACAAACTATGGAATTGTTTCAAATTAGAGAACTTGGTTTTAACCTGTACCCGTTCGTTTTCCATCACGAGGATGATAAAACCAGAGTTCTAAAGGGGAAAATGTGGTCTTCTGACAGCCAATATATCATTTTGAAGCAGTGGAAACAAGGAATGAATATTCAACCGGAAAATCTCAATGTGGTGGACCTATACGTTCAAGTTTGGAACGTGTCAGTTCACTGGCTCTCCACCGACATGGGAATGAAATTAAGGAAGTTTTTCCATTCAATCTCTAATATCACAATACCAAAAACAAGGAACCTCAAAGGTAGATACCTTAAGATGTTGATCTTCGTTAATGGGGATGCCCCCACCTGATAGCTCAGACAACGCCAAACTCCAGCAGCGTCAAAGGGACCACACGTTCAGAATGGATCAATCTCACAAGAACGATATGGAGTTGCTCAAAGCTCAATATAAGACAGAACTTCAGAAAATGGAGGCCAACATGCATAAGGAGTCATGGTGCTCCAAACTGAGATGAAGCTGATGGTAGCTGAGACGAAGGCTCTGCGATCCGAATTTCGAGCAGCGTACTCCAAGAGTCATGATAAGCAGGACATGACCAACAACAAGATTTATCTACTCCTTTGGTGGAGTGTTCCCTCAATTGGCTCTACCCCTTAGTGATGATGGCAAAAATGGGGAAGATGAAAGTAAAAAACAAATGAGTTATAAGGATGGAAGTAAGAGGAAGCAAGCAGCAAGGGGGAAGGCAGTGATGCGAAGAAGTTGCCCTTCAAGATTATGTTTGCTAAGACCCCTCAGCAATGTGAAGTGACAGCTTCCATTCTCAGCCAACTACCTTAAGAACTGTCTATTGAAGAAAAAGCTGATATGGCGTACAAAAAGTCAAGACAAGCCATTGAAGCTGAATTTGAGAAGGTAGCTGAGAAACATTCTGGAAGGATTGAAAATTGAAAGCAATGTATGAAAGCCCGCAGCTGGACTGTTAAAGGACTCCCCAGCTGTGAAACCCCCTCATGAGATCACATTACCTGATGCATGATCTGAGCCGAGATCCCTAGAGGAGTTTCAAACTCTAACTACAAAAGGATATTTCAAGAACATGACTCTACCCCAGGCGTGGGATTTGTATTGGGAGAAAGGACTTGACTTATGCAAATCAGCTGATAGGCAATAGAGTTCGAGCAGTCAACAGACTGGCAAATCACCCGTACAATACACTCCTACAGGAGGAGCTGAGTCGCAGCGAGGAAGGTGAAGGTTTGGCAGTGGTGGAAGAAGCAGATGTACTCCATCACAGTCAAGACCAAAGGATGTTAGATATGTTGATCTGCAGAAAAAGAAAACCACTGCTCTAGGTTTGATACTCTTGCGAATATAGAAGTTGAAAGGAAGAATGAAGAGGCTAGGAGGAGGCAAGAAGCTTAAAATTAAAGGCTCAACCGAGAATGGGAAGAGAGGCAGAGAAGGGAGGACCCGCTGCCAAACGAGCCTACGAAAAGAAAAAGAGGGAGAAAGAAGACAGAAAGAGGAGAAGAGCTGAAGAAGATAGGAGAAGAGCTGAGGATGAAGGGAGAAGAAGGAAGCAGCCGAGGCATTGAAGACGATTGAACCCCTTCAGTGTATCGTACTCAGCTGTAAATACACAGTTGTAAGTATTTTTGTAATATCATAAAACTCTGATACCTGTTGTAAAAGTTTCTTTAAGGCTTTTATACATTTGTAAAAGATTTCATAGCTATGATACACTTGTATATACATGTATAGCTCTGATACTTTGTATAGGTTATACTTTGTAAAAGCTTTGTAAAATGTGTGTCTGTAAAGTACAAGAATGATATGTTCAAATAAAATTGACATATTCTAGACATACATTCTTTGTTTCTGCACTATTTACTTTGTTGTATTTATTTAAGTTTTGGCATCATCAAAAAGGGGTAAATTGTTTGCAAAATTTATGTTTAGATTTTGATGATACCATGTAAAACTTAGATAAGGATGTTGGCACCCCATTTTCTATGTAATTCAACTTGTAATAGATAAGGCTGAATAAGCTGAGTAGGAGTCAGCTAAGTTGAAGATTACAAGACTCGACTGAAGATCGAAGAGAAGACCCAGCTATGAGACAACTGTGTAAAGGGTGGAGAAGTGGCAATCAAGTCAATAGAAAGTTGAGTCTGTCAGCTGACAGACAGTTAAGTCGTTCCTTAAAGGTTGGAGCTGACTCAAGATAAAGGGGTAAAGCAGCTGTCAAGTCAAGTCGACTATGATAAATCCGTTGCACAAAAGTCAAGGACATTACTTATTGTAGTAATACGTCCATGCTTCCATGTCTAAAAGTGTTCATCCCAGAAGTGTGCAAAAGGAATGAACTAATGGGAAGCACTGAGCATGTGGCAGAACCTGAAAAACTGAACACTTTATTAAAACAAGGAAATATCGCCATCACAAGCTGCAGATCAATAAAAGACAATCCAAAGACCAAGAAGTGCTATTTGAAAATTGCATATGTCTTCAACGGGTAAAATTTTAAATGTGCACTATAAAAGGCTGAGTAAGGAAATATGAGAAGGTTGCAAATTTCATAAGACTATCAAGCATTCAAGCAAGCAATAACTTGCAAATTCTCTCAATCTTTTCAAAGAAATCCTCAAGCCTAATATCGAAGGAATTCAATCCAACACATGTAGTGAAGGAAAGATTACTTCATCAGTTGAAGATGAAAAGTTGTTTAAAGAACAAAGGGGTCTACTATCCAAGCTTGAAGGAGAAGTAGTAAGTTTTAGGTTCGAACCAGAGGCTTTAGACTCGTTGGAGGACTGTGTGAACAAATCCAAGAGTTTGAAGGAGTTGAAGTAGCAAAACAGCTGTTTTGTGAAGAAGCTGAGTCACAGGAGCAGCTGGCTATGTGATCGAAGCTGACTCGGACTGTGACCACTTTGTAACCAAGATCTTGTTACTTAGTGGATTCCTCTAGGGGTTTGGAGAAGAGTGGATTAGAGGAATTACCCCATCCTCAAACCATTATAAAATTTTCTTGCGTCTGATTTACTTTACAACACATTTAATTCTTGTATTTATTTTATATCTGCTGCTAAGTTAAAATTGATGAACTCTGCTGATAATAACTATTGCTAAAACAAGTGTTGCAAAACAAGTTTAAAATCATAAGGGTGAAAAGTCTCACGTTGAACAAAACCAAATCAACTGTTATTCTAAGTGTTAGCTCAAAGCAGCTAAGTTATACTATCAACAGCTCAGTCGAGTCTGTTGAGTGGGTAATTTTGCTGTGTAAGCCCGCCTAGCTGTCCCTCAAGGACTAAGCTGATTTGAGTTAACTCTGAAAATACTTTAAAAGGACTAAATAAAAAGGTTGGCAAGGTTTATTTAACCCCCTTCTAAACCTTATACATCACCCCTTGGGACATACAATCTTGTGCAATTGTCTATAAAAGTAATAAAATACTTTTTACCACCTCTCGTTTGCACAAACTTCAAATTACAGATATTACTGTGAATTAATTCTAAGGAATTGTAATCCTTTCAACAAAGTTATATGGTGTTTTAGCGAACTTAACTTCAACACATATTTGACATTTATGATTAAGATCAAATTTCAAATTAGGCAATAAATTTAAATTCATCATTCTACAAATATATTTAAAATTTGCATGCCCTAATCTATTATGCTACAAATAAGAATATTCAAGCATATAAGCAGAACTAGTAGTAGCATTATTAGTGTTTGCTTTTGGTACAATAGTAAGGACGTCCATCTTGAACATCCCATCACATAGGTAACTTTTCCCCACATAAGTACCATTTCATTTCCTGCTAGATTGATAATATCATTCTTATACAGAACCAATGATTTGAAATAGACATTGTAATCTAACAAAGACAATATTATATACATTAATCGGTGTATATAAAAAATATTATCTGCCAACGTGACATTACATAATCAAATTTGACAATCACCCAAAATCATTTAATGTCAAATAAATTGAAGAAACTTGAAACATAATATTGTGCTTAGATGGCATCATACATACATGAACACTAGCGTAAACACTTTCACAATAAATTAGTGAAAGAATATTAAGAATAGCTAGCCTTTTGTTTCAATGCAAAGTGAAGCTTGAGAAATCAAAATTATCAAAATAGATACTGACAATTCACCGAGCAATTAAACAAAATATGTTTTTCATAGTTATACCAATTCAGAAACACGAGAATAATAAAACAAAATCTATAAGATTCACAAAAAAACTAAGACATGGAATATATAGTTGGGGAAATTACACAAAATACCCTTAATTTTTAAAAAATGACAAAAATACCATAAGAGGACAAAAATACCCAACCGGTCTTATCTCTTCACCTTTCTGCCTAACTTGTTCATCTTTTTACGTTCTAACCTAGGGTTAGTTTTTTCCCACACAATTTCTCTGCAACTCAAACCAGTCCCCTTGTTTTTTGCTCTTGGCACCTCGTCTCTTTGCTCCACTCTTTCATCGTTGGTTTTTCAATTTCTATCATTCTCGATTTCTCTCACGTTTTCATCATTAACTTTCTCTTCTCAGAACTTCCTAAAACTACGCTTGAAGCGTTTGGGATAGAAAATGAACAAGCAAGGCTTAGTCATAGAAAATCAACAAGTTGAAGCAAAAATGGTGATGATGATGACATCGACATTGAGATTGTATCATTCTAAGTTATTGTTCGAATCTTAATGATGTTTAAATATGTTTAAGTTTTTTTTTTGTAGTATGGATCGGAACTATTTGTATTTGATTAGCTTTCTAGGGTCTGGATTATTATCGACTATATTGATTTACTATTGTTTCCTTCATGTAGTATCCAAGTAGTATTGGTACGGATCTTCATTCAATTATTTTAGTACTGCTATAGAATGTGGGCAATGAATTTCATCCATTTGAAACTTGTTGCATGTGGAAGTTCTTTTTTCAAGGTCCAGAACAAATATTTTGTCAGTCTCTATGACTTTAAAGATAAAATCATTTGATCTCTTCACCTGAAACATAAATGAAACATGTAAGAAATAATTGTGAAACAGAGGATCAGGTGATAAAAGTTTGTAGTAAATTACTCTTAAATTTGGAGAAATGGTGTAGTATTTCCCCATATACTCTTCAACTTTTTTTGTCATCCTTGTAAATGTTGATCTTGCTTCATTCCGATGCCTGCATGCCAAATCTTGAACTAAAGATCTCACGTACTCTAGCAAAGTTGTTACTAGTAGGTCTTTCCCCTCTACAGTTGTTATATTCAATAATTCTACGATATTGGAAGTCAATATAAAGTATCTTTTGGTCTGACAGTGGAGTCATGTCCATATCTCATTGCCGATGATGGACAAGTAAACTCTAATTTTATGAATTGAATTTGTTGTTCCAAGATTTTCTTTAGGGTGATGAAAGTGAATTCCATTGGAATCAGTATTCTTGTTATCTGAAAGTTGATATAATCTCTATTTTGTTCTCGTTGTTCATTTTGGTATACCACTGCTGAGATTTTATCCATGCAACTATGGAATTCAATGAAAATTTGCCTATGTAAAATATATAAGAAACATAAATGAAACACATATGAAACAATGTTTCATGTATGGGAAGAAGCAATGTGTTGTATTAGGCAAAACATTGCCAATAGAAACAATTGTGAAAAATAAAGAAGCATATGTGAAACAATTACGTAATGTATTGCATACAAATTTTTCAGATTCACACGATTTTTTGTAGATATTCATGAGAAGCAATTTTTGTAGAATTTTGGATTATAATTCGAACAAAATAAACAATTTTAACTCAAAATTGTCAGGTTGTTGGAATTCTCATTCAAAATTTCTGGTTCAATTCAATGTTTCATCCAATACATATTGAATTCTATATATCTATCTGTAAAATCATGAAACTGATCGAAATAAAGTTTTTTCAGATTAAGATAAACATATCGTGTTGCAGTGACCTGGTTTGTTCTTCTTCTTCCTCCTAATTTGCAGTTTGATTGTTATCTTGAACATGTCTCTTCTTGCCTCTTTCTTTTTGTAGTTTGTGTTTTGCTTCTGGTTTTTTGTTATGTGTTGTGATGGAGATTTGAATTTTGAGCGTTGATCTGTTACGCCGTGATTTTTGGAGCAGAAATATGCTCCTATATGCTGCAGCGTATATTTGTCCTTTTTTTGAACGGGAGCGTATCTGTAGGGAAATTGTTATGGATGCAGCGTATTATTTTGAAAACAAGCCTTACACCAATTTCAGAAGATCACAAAGTAGGACAACAATTTTCTAGAGCCCTCTGCGTATACTATAATTAGTCAGATTATGCACAAACTGAAATCTAGAAACTCACAGTTGCCAAACATTACAAAAATTACCCAAATATAATATGCAAGATAAAAGCAGAGGAAATCTCGTCTTAAAATTGTGGGGATATATCACGTGCGATATTATATTCCAAAATTAAATCAGAAAACTTACCTGAATTCTAGAAAAATGAAATTATAGAAAAAGTAGAAATTTAGACCCAAGCTAGAGTTCGACTCTATGTCTTTTAGACGAATTGCCCCGCTACGGTACCCACGGTTGAATAGCAAACATCTCCCAAGATACAACGATCTCCTCTTGCTATAGTAGCACTCCAAACAAAAAGAGACGGCGAACTTCGAATGTTTTGTACTCTATCTTTTTTATCGAAAAAATTTTGACAGAAAATATGCTAATGAATGTATGCAAAATGCTTATGAAAAATCTACAGATTCTTGGGATATATATAGATTACCAAAAGTCACAAATGAAACAACACAACTGTTCGAACAGAGTGTCCATTTATTCAAACAGACACGTCAATTGGTTTCAAACGAAACAACTCAACTATTTGGATAAACCTTTTCATTCGAAATAGCTTTAAATGAACAGTCACACCTTTTGGCAACAATTTCTCTTTCACCCGGAAATATCTATTATATTTCCAACACTTAGAATAGACAAATCAACTGGCATTAGGAGAGCAATTCGGCCAGAATCATGATCATGGACGAGGGTTTTCAAAGAACAATACTTATGCCAAACGAGTACTAGAAGTAAAATTTTGTTTTGCACCACCAACAAGATGCTTGATTTTTTCGAACAAAAGTACCAAAAAATGCAATTTGCGCCCATACACGACCACACGGTAAAATCATTTATGTCCCATATAACAAGGGCAGGTTTTCAAACGAGAAACATCTCAAAATTAATAAAAAGCATCGTCTATCACACACTAATGAACTACCATGAAAATGGTGGTCTCATTTTCATTCAATGCAATTGCTTTCTTATCATTTTTACGTAAGTGACCCATGTTTGACCAAACAAAATTTCACCCTTCAAATTTCCCCACTAGATGAAAAAGTCCTTGTTATGATTCTTGTCCATCTCTGGCTCCATAAAATTTGGATCATCTATTTCGTATGGTGTTTATCTCTTATTTCAAGATCATCAGTAAGCGCTACATACTTAGCATGTAATGGCGATGTTAAATATTAAAATAAAATACCAATCCGAAAAAAGATTGGATTGAGGATCCACCAAATGAATTGAGATTTCTTATTCCACATTCTTATTTCACTCCTTATTCCATTGTATATTGGAAGAATGTCACGTGTACAAGATAATATCACAACTCTACACGTATTATTCATCAGTCTAGTGGAATGTATAAAGAGTGAAATAGTAAGTGGAATAGGAAACCTGGTCCCACCAAATGTGATGTCTCTCTTTTGTTCCATGCATTGATGTTCTATAGACTGATTTTAAATGTTATGATGACACCCGAGCCGAGCTGGAAGAAATTAATCCACATCATCAGTCCAGCACACGTCCAAGTAGGCGACCTACGGGTGACGTCAGCAACGGTGCGCGGTGACACGTCACGAATTAGGCTCGCCCGCTACCGAGCCCAACCGCAACACGGCTGCCGAGCCCCGAGCCCCGAGCTCAAATTTCGACGGGAAACGCATGCGCGACAGACTTATAAAAATAATCATACGCCCATGCTTAACGCTTTATTGGTATCAGAAACTGCCACATGTTAGAGAATTATAAAGAGAAGTCGACAAGTGGCAAGTTTTGACTGACATGCACAGTTAGAGAGGGACATGTGTCTTTCTTTAATTATTTTATTAATTAATGACTAGTTAGTGCAAAGATGACTATTGTAAACCCACTGACTCGAAGGGGTATAAAAAGTCTGATAGAGAGGAGAAAACAGGAGGACGATTGTAATAAAGATCGACCCCAATAATCCGGCTCGGCATTATGCAAAAAAGGCAGAATTAGCCAGAAATAAACACACGTTACGCACGTTTACATTTCCACGTGTTAAATCTTTTAACATATTTCTGCTTGTTGACCAAAACGCACGTCAACAAATTGGCGCTAGAAGGAGGGCCGTATTGGTCCAGTCAGAGTTCCAAGCAAAAGCAAGTTAAGTAAAAACCAGGTAAAGTTTAACGATTAACCTTTTTATAATAGACAAAATGAGTCAACAATCGAAAATGCCCGTTTGATCAAGAGCAACATTTGAACAACCAAACTGGCCAGACTACGAATGGCCAAAATATGCTCCAAACAGAAGCGGGGAGCACTACTTTATTTCCTTTCGCTCAACTAATTGCCAATCCAACTTTTGTACAAAAATGAACCAACTCATATCACAAACTCTCACTACTACAAACTCTCAAGCACCTCCTCCACTCCTTGCAAATACTAACCCACTCAACCCACAACTAAATGTTAATATTAATCCTCAAATGCCCGGGCTTCCTCATGATGAAGCCCAAGAAGCCAGTTCAGGTAATGAACAACGCGTCGTCGTGATGAAGCGGCGAGAAGATGAGGAAGGGCAAAGTCGTATAAGCGAGTCACTACCGGAGCCAACACGACATCGCCATGCCCACTCGGTGTTCGCCAGGCGACCGGGAGTTGATCCTTTTCTCCTACGATCGATAAGTTCCCGCTCGGGTTTCGGATGAGCGGGAGCGGCTTAGGGTCAATCGGATCAAGGCCCTAGCCTATAGCGAGAACGGGATGTAGAAATACACCGCCTGCATCGTCGTTTGAATGAATTGGAAGGCGGTCCGGAAGGCGAACAGTCTCGAAGACCGCCCCAAGCAATGAACCAACCAGCTGTTATGTCGCCATTTTCCCCTGGAATCCTGGCGACCCCATTACCGCCAAAGTTGAAAATCCCCGTCGCCTCTACAATGGGGAAACCGACCCGACCACTCACGTTCACAAGTACTTAGCATGGATGGAACTCAGTGCGGTCCTAGTGATGCCATCCTCTGCAGGGCCTTCCCACTGACTCTGGGCGACCGAGCCCACCGTTGGTTTAGGACCCTACCGCAGGGATCCATCCGGGCATGGGGGGATCTGGCCTCCGCCTTTACGACGCATTTCTTAACGTCTAAAGTCCGAGCCGCACCTAAAGACTCCCTCGTGAACATCAAACAAGGGAAGGACGAGCCCCTGAAAAGCTATATTTCTCGGTTCAACAAGCAAGTTCGAGAGATGGAACTGGTGTCGGATGATGCCATTTTGATCGTAGCCATGGCTGGACTGGCCCCCGAGACTTGGTTTAACTACTCCATCCATGAATCGGGGGCGACCTCGTATCAAGAATTTCAGGTCCGCGCTGAACGCCATATTTGCGCCGGAAGAAGCTATGGCAAGTAACCGCCCGAGCACCGGCCGGGGCATGAGAAAGACGGAAGGAAAGAACCGGCGATTGGGCGGGTCGGGATTCGGCCATTCTCGGAAAACCCGACCACCGGATTTAGGGCTCGCCAGAAGCGCGAGCCAAAGTTGCCGCATCGAGGAGTACTTTGACCCACACTCCATCACCATATGGAATGAAGTCAGGTCTAAATTTGTTACCTCCGGCTCGGCCTTTGAAGGTCGAGCCGACAAAATTAGATTCACGTCGATATTGTGCCTATCATAAATCAATAGGTCACGATACCGATGAGTGCCGAGATCTAATCAGAGAAATTATGCGGATTGTTCGGCAAGGCGGTCTTAAAATATACGTTCATGAACTACCGCCCCCACCGGCACTGGCTCAAGGTGTCAATCCGGAGCGCGTAACCAATCCAGCTCTCCTGCCGCCACCCCCTGCCGAAAACCAGGGGAGGGAGATCCTCATGATGTCGAGTGTCAATCGAATCAATACTAACACAGCCGAGGATAGACGCTCCAATAGAAAAAGGAAAGCTGATGTTAGACGGTAAATGCCGAAAGACAAGTTCGGGTGGCGGAAATCAAGGAAGGCCAACCCACCGGCTACTTTGTGTTCTCGGATGCGGATGCCGACCAGGTGGTCCATCCTCATTCTGACCCCCTGGTCATTACTGCACCGATTTTGGGTATTCCGGTCCACAGAATTTTAATCGACTCCGGAAGCTATTCGTCAGTCATTTATGTCCGAGCATTTCGAAGATTGAACGTGGACAATAGTTATATCCGTCCATGCAATGATAAAGCGTGCGGGGTTTGGAGGAGGAAGGATAGTCCCGCTCGGGAAGTTGATTTGCCCATCCAAATGGGACAAGGGTTGCATAAACGGACCGTCATGACAACATTCAAAATAATCAATGCCGATTCGAGTACAATGCTATCATTGTGAGGCCATTGCTTTACCATATAAAAGCGGCCGTTTCAATATATCATTTTTGTATAAAATTCCCAACATCCGATGGTGAGGCTATACATAAAGGGAATCAAAGTCACGAGAATGCTCTCTCAAACTCCGACCGGTAGAGATTAACGTGGCGGAGCGAGGACAAACCAGTGGAACCACACAAGGCGATCCCCGCCCAAGGAGTAGTACGAGCGGAAAGTGGTGATCGTTCGGGAGGATAATCCAGGTCGTCGATCCGGAAGGAGCCAATGATGGAAGAAGCGCGAGCCGGCAATCGAAACGAAACGCGTGCCATCAAGATGAATTACCCCTGCGGTCAAGGAGGGGCAAGGCAAGAAAAGAAAACGGGCGAAACCAGTAGAACAGGTTGATACAATCAATGTCGGAAGGCCAAGCGAGGGGCGCCAACTACGTATTGGTCATGATCTCCCAGAACCATATCGAACCGAGCTGATTGAGTTTTGGGAAGTAATCTTGACGTCTTCGCATGGACTCATGCGACATGCCCGAAATTGACCCTAAGTATGCGTGCCACCGCCTCAATATTGATCTAACGTTCCACCCATTATCCGAGAAAAGCGTAAGCGTAAGCTCGGCCCGACAGACAAGCAAAGCACTCGAGGCCGAGGTTAACAAGTTGATAGACAATCGATTCATCCGGAAGCCCTCTATCCCGATGGGTTGCCAATCTGTATTGGTAAAGAAGAGCAATGGCGATGGCGCCCGTGCGTGGATTTTACCGACTCGAATAAGGCATACCCTAAGGGCAGTTATCCATTGCCAAATATTGATTATATGGTGGATGCCACAAAGATTTTGAATCGATGAGCCTCATGGATGCATACTCGGGTTACAACCAAATACGAATGCACCTAAAGATTTAAGAAAATACATCATTCTTCTCTCGCTTCGTGGAATTTACTGTTACAAGATGATGCCCTTCGGGTTGAAGAATGCTGGTGCGACCTACCAAAGGTTAGTGAATAAGATGTTTGAAAAAATGATAGGTCACACTATGGAAGTCTATGTAGATGACATGTTGGTAAAATCACTGTACATATCCGATCATCTAAACGATCTTAATAAAATGTTTGTTGTTTTGAGAGAGTACAAGATGATGTTAAACCCGAGAAAGTGTACGTTTGGGGTCGGCTCGGGTAAATTTTTGGGGTATATGGTCAGCCAAAGGGGAATCGAAGCCAACCCAGACAAAATAAAAGCCATCATTGATCTAGAACCCCCGAACTCTGTAAAAAGGGTACAAAGCCTAACAGGCCGATTGGCCGCCCTTAACCGATTTGTTTCGCGATCCACGGACAAGTGCAAACCTTTCTTTGAGATTATAAAAAAGAGTAAAAATTTTGAGTGGACTGAGCGAGCACAGACTGCCTTTGAATCCCTCAAACAACACCTTTCTTCAATTCCTATATTGCAAAAGCCTACCCAAGGGGAGGACTTGTATTTGTACCTGGCGGTATCCGAATACGCTATCAGCTCGGTGTTAATCAGGTTAGATGGTTCTATTCAACATCCGGTCTATTACACCAGCCAAGCGTTACATGACGCCGAGCTCCGCTATCCACCAATGGAAAAATTGGCTTATTCGCTAGTAATCATGCGGCCAGCGCGAAAACTCCGTCCATATTTTCTAGAGCACAAAGTTATAGTCTTGACGAACTACCCACTCAAGCAAGTACTACACCGACCCGATACTTTACTTCGGTCGGATGATCAAATGGGCCGTCGAACTCTCGGTTTGATATTATATACGAACCACGTCATCCGCAATAAAAGGACAGGCTTTAGCCGACTTTGTGGCGAATTCACACCTTCCATACGATTGGAAGTTATGGAAGACCAAGAATGGAAATTGTTCGTTGATGGCTCTTCCACCATAGGTCGAGTCGGGGGCGGAATCATGATAATCGATCCAAATGAAAAGTGCTCTTTGCTCGGCGTGCGATTTTTCGTTCCCCACAATGAACAACGGCCGAATACGAGCAACTTCGGCAGGCTTAGAGATGGCGGCTTCTATGGGCCTAAAACCACTATTGGTACACAAAGTGATTCTCAGCTGTCGTTCATCAAATCAACGGCGAGTACGAAGCGAAAGAGCAAAAATTGCACAATATTTGGATTTGGTCAAGAAGAGATTATCACACTTTAAGACAAAAGTCTTACATGTGCCCCAAGCCGAGAACATGCGGCGGATGCCTTAGCTCGGCTCGGTTCGATCCGGGACGGATGCCATCGCGGATGTCACTCACACACAAACTGTCTTCTGCCCCATCACTTGGCGCAAAGAAAATATATACAATCAAACCGCCGAGCGGACTGGATGACCCCAATTGTTCGGTATTTAGAGAAAGGAGTTCAACCTGAAAACAAAGTCAAACCGAACACTACGAACCCAAGCGGCTCGGTTTACACTAGTAGACGACATCCTATACAAACAAGGATACTCCGTCCCACTCCTACGGTGCCTTTCCGAGACAGACGCAGATTATGCACTTCGAGAGGTTCATGAGGGAATATGCGGGAACCACGCTGGGGCGGCGTTGGCCTATAAATTAATACGGCAAGGATACTCTTGGCCATCCCTAAGAAAGGATGCAACCGACCTCGTCAAAAGATGCGAGAGGTGCCAAAAATTTGCACCGCAGTCGGATATCATCCGAGCAACTTACCTCCGTATTTAGCCCATGGCCGTTTGCCAAATGGGGAATGGACCTCATCGGACCACTCCCCCGGCAAAAGAGGCGTCAAGTATGCCATTGTGGCGGTGGATTATTTCATAAAATGGGCGGCGGAGCCTCCGCAAAAATAGATGAGGAAAAGATTGTGAGCTTTGTATGGAAATCCATTATCTCAGAGATTCGGGATACCACATTCGATTGTTACACAATGGGAAACAATTCGATAACCGAAGGTTTCAAAATTTTTGTGAAGGTTTCCGCATCAAAACCATTTCTCAACTCCATACCATCCCCATCGAACGGACAAGTTGAGGCGGTTAATAAAATACTCAAGTATACCTTGAAGGCGAGATTGGAGAGTCTAAAGGTAATTGGCCGGAGGAACTACCTGTGTACTATGGTCATACGAGAACAACGCATCGAGCGGCCACCGGAGAAACGCCTTTTCTTTAGCTTATGGAGCCGAGGTGATTCTGTTGAGATTGGAGCCCCTACCTTGAGAATTGCAAATTTTTCTCAAGACGCAATGAGGCCGCGCTCAGCGAGCCGAGCTAGACTTGCTCGAAGAAAAAGGTGCGATCTTGAGATGAAAAACGCAGTGTATAAACAAAGGAGTGAAAGGTACTACAATTCGAAAGTAAAGGAAATAAGATTTCAGGTCGGGCGATCTTGTGTTGAAAAAGGTAACGGCGTTCAACCCAAAACATTGAAGCCAACCTGGTGTAAGTCCAAGCGGCTACGATAATCTAGAGGGGGTGAATAGATTATCTCCATCTTTCGATTTCGCCCTCTTTTTACAATCGAATGCTCAAACAAAATAATCAAGGTGCGGAATGTAAACAACACACGTCGATTTAAAGAGGTTCAACCCACCTAGGGCCTAATCCTCTACCACCCCGAAGATATCCGGGATGGATTTCAAAAAGAAAAAAATTTTATTAATTACCAAAATTAATACAAATTCAACTTACTACACCTTGAAGAGCACCACACACTTCTTTCAACGCCACCTTTGAGATTACCACAATCTCACTTGAAGATTACCACAATCTCCAACGGCACCTTGTGAAGATTACCACAATCTTCAACCTTGAAGAATACCAAATTCTTCAACACCTCAACTAGAAGATTACCACAATCTTCTTACACCTAACACCTAGATCACCCAGTGTGTTCTTACCACAAGAACACTCACAAGGATATCTTGTGTTGAATGATTACCCAAATTCAAGATTACAACTCGATAATTGATAATACAATAGAGTGCAAGTGTAATCAAGAAAAGCCTGACCTCAAGGATGTGAAAGTGAATAGCTAGGCAAATTACAACAAGAAATAAGACAATGTAAGAACAAGTGTATTCTTGAGTGTATCTTGTTGTGTTGTAGTTTTCTCTCTTGTTGTGTTGCTTCAATTCTTCCTCTATTTATAGAAGATGTCTTGTACATGATAGGCTCCTCTTGGGGACATGAATTAAAAAAAATTGCAAGACAATTGAAGAAAAGAGCCATTAGAAATCAATCCCATAAATTAAGGAAAAGATGTCAACTTTACATTTTCTTTCATCAAACTTAAGAGCGGCGACGATCGCATAAAATAGGTTTGAAATAATCATATCAACATTTACACAGGCGGCCGACGTGCACCTCGACCGGTCGATTAACCACAACCTGGCAACGCACTCAACAAAAAATGAAAGGCAAATGTTCTTTTTCAATTTTTGCTCCAGTGCATGGCGCCCAAAGGGTCGACCGGATGCCGATTGCCTGTCGAGGGCGTCGGTTGACCTCAAAACAAAAGTGTTGTCCAATTTTATATCGAAAATAAACTTCAAGAAATACTCCGAAAAATAGTGAAAACCATTTTAAATCATTTAGGAGTATTTGGACAACCTTTAAAACTATTGTTTTGGTGTAAAATCAAAATCATCAAAATCATGATAAAACCATTTATCAAACAATCTCCCCCTTTTTGATGATTACAAACCAAAACAATTTTAACGAGGTCGATTTTGAAAACAAAACAATTTTACCGGTTAAAGAGAACTATCCGTTGAGAGCGACAACATTCCGTGCAATAAACACAAGGATGGGAGTAGAGATTATCAAGCACATATAGCAAATGCTCCCCTATCAACATGCACAACAAGAGTAATATAGAAGCAACTTAACCATAAGCTAAAATCTTAGCTTTTCGATATTGAGCTTAAGTATCAATAACTTAAAAGCTCCCCTGTCAAAGAGACATCATTAGAAACATATATACGTCCATACTACAACCAATGGACCAAGAATTATACACAACTTATGGCTTTAGGAAGCCATAGCTTATAGCTTCTATTAGTTAAGCTTATCTTAGCTTCTTTGAGCTAACGAGCCAATTTCTGTTTCTCCCCTTTGGAATCATCAAAAAAATGTTAGGATGATAAAAACATCATAGAAGTATATCAAAGTGCGCCAAAGAAATGGTTTATCAACCATTGAGCAATTTAGGCTTAAACACCAAGGAAAATGGGAGAAATGTATCATGAAGAGTTCATACGCTCTTTTTATTTGCCAAAACATGATCTCAATGAGTATTGAAGACTTTTGGAAGCGAGAGAATCATGTAGAAGTTGAAAATTTCATTGTGACATTTCATCGAACACATTGTGGGCGTGAAAAATAAAAAGAGTTGTATATAGCCCTTGTAAATGATCCAAGCCAAAAATTGCATCACCAATTCACATCAAACATTATACAATACAACATAATAACTAAGCTCATCAAGATCATAAGCAAAAAATATCAAGAAATATACAAGAAAGCCATAAACTCAAAGTTCAACCCAATTGAGCAAAGTAAGGAAAATTCTTACCATTTGATCGGAAAAGATGAGCAATGATGATGATAAACATGCTATATAAGGTCGAAGATATGAATTGAATGCATGAAAATCAATTTTGAGTGAAAATTGTGTGCATTTGGCAAAGGGGCGAAAAAGGCAAAAAGAAGTGAAAATAACAATTCTTTGAAGACGAAACGAACTTAAACCAAAAATTGGCCTAGGCGACGACCGTCGGCGTTGAGGGCGACGGTTGCCCTCAACCCTTTCTGACCATACATGTCTGAGTTTTTCCAAAATCCGAATTTTCAACCAAAAATCCATTTTTCGCCCCTAAGTTTTAAAAACGTGCAAAATGCAAACGTAGACCTCATTCAATATACATTATGTCATAATCAAGCTCGAAATGAGGTAAAATACTCGGCGGTTAACGATCAAAAAATCCGCGAGTTATCCTTGAGACGGAATTAAACACATCTCAAGTTTTTGTTAAAAAAAAATCACAATCCCTTAAAAATATATCGAATCTCAATATGTTTAGTTTGATTATGACGAACCAAATTTTGAATATGAATAACCGTATAATAGATCTTGAACTTGTTATTCAAAAAAAAGAACGTTTTAAAGCTTTGGATACAACAAGTCATACGAAGAAGTGCCTTTCAAATATTTGAAAATTTCTTTTAATGGCACTTTAATGAGATTTGTTGGGATAGTTTTTGAAGTCGAGCATATAGACATAAGGCATATGGAATGTCGAGTCTATAGAAATAATACAAGAAAACATACCTCGAATTTTTTTGTCGACCGACATGCCTTTCTCAACCTTTGTCAATCTTTAGCCATAGAGGTTGAGATAGTTCTTCTTTCTTCAATGCCTAACTCCTTCAAGAGTTCTTTTGAAATATAACTATCTTCTTGGCATTGAATGATTTGAAGTCCAAGCAAGAAATTGAGCTCCCCCATCATGCTCATCTCGAGTTCACCTAGTATCAACTTAGAAAAATATCTTGCACAAATATTCATTAGTAGCACCAAAAATATTCTCATAAATATGCACAAGTTTAAACAATCTTGCCCTTTTTCACAAACAAAGAGAGTAGTATCAACTTTACCTTTTGTAAAATCATTTAGCAAAAATAGCTAAGTCTATCATACCATACACGGGGTACTTGTTTTAAACCATACAAGGCCTTAAAAACAATCATTTGGCCTAGAAAATTTTTAAACCCCAGAGGTTGTTTTATATAGACTTCATCTAGAATAAAACCATTTAGAAATTTGGATTTAACATCCATTTGGTAAAACTTGAAATTTTCTTAAAGCAAGAATGGGCAAGTAAAATGCAAATAGCTACAAAATGTGCTATGAGTGCAAATGTTACACCAAAATCAATTACCTTCTTCTTGAAAATACCTTCGAGCTACTAACCTCGTCTTAGTTCGACCAATATTGCCTTGGTCATCGAGTTTGTTCCGGAATACCCTTTTTGTCTTCTTCATCACTATCATCATAGGGCATCCAATTGATCTAAGGTGTTCATAGTAGAATATTTACATCCAAATATTTTGAGGTAACTAATATTTGGAGTACTTCATTTCTCATCTACACAACTTAACAAAATCATTAACGGCATTTCTTATATAAGCAAGAAAAAAATAGCCCAAGTGTAAAAACATGCCTCAATCATCAATCACAAAATATCTTGCAAAAGAGCATAGTAGGAATAGACAATATATATATAGACCATGAAGCAAGAAACACATACTATGCATTTAGAAGATCATCAAGAGTCTAATAAATCATGCAAGTTCAAATTAGCTTAAGAAAGCTACAAAAGGTCTCTTTTGAAATTTGAAAATCCGATAGCATATAATTGAGACCTCATTTAAAAGAAGTATTTGAACAAAAGTTGACAAAGCAAATATGTGCAATCAAATATCGAATAGTGCCTTTTAAAAAAATCTAAAAATCCTCTTAATGGCACTTGTATGAAATACTATGAAAAGCAAGCACATAGGCATATGGCAATACATATATCGAGTTCTATAAGAGTAAGAATAACACAAGTAAACGTCTCGATAATTTATGCCTTTCTTGACAAATAATGACGTAGATGGCCATTTGTGAAAAATGTAAATCCTACACAATTCTTAAAATAAATCTAGCACAAATCATTATGATAAAAGTCTAGGCTAAAAGATATCACAAGTAAGCTCATGCCATAAAAATCCATAAGAGATGATAACACACTTTAGTCTACAAAAGTGCACAAGAGTTTTAAAAACATCATATAAGGTCTTCTTTTTTCAAAAAATATTTTAAAAGCACAAATATATATTGAAGACCTTAATAAATACTTGAAAACTCATTTTGCACTTATTACACAAATAAGAGCATGCATAATAACAAAATAAAATGCGTATTTAACTAGGGAGATACGGGTTACCAATTACGCCATTTCCATGGGTTGTGTCGTTCCCATTGTTGATGGTATCTTCCCTTTTGAAAATCTTCTTGTTGATGATAGTTTCTCCAATTGCTCCATTTCCAAGCATTGTGGCCTTCCCATTTTTGAAAGTGTCTTTCTCTTGGAAAATCATCTTGTTGATGATGTTTTTGCCATTTCCAAGGATTGTGTTCTTCCCATTTTTGATTATATCCTCTTCTTGGAAATTGGCTTTGTCGAAAATAGTTTCTCCTTCTTTGATCAAATGAAACGGTCATTTGATGTCTTTTTGGCGATATAAATTTTCTTGATCATTATTTCAAAACCTAATATGACATTGTTTTGTGGTACCCTCATGTGTTTGGGTCCTTTGGGATTAGTCTTGAGACTTTTAGGTCTCTAACAATAATTGGAGCTATTTCTAGCCCGACAAGTATTTACCGTATGACCCTTTTTACCGCAATAAAAGCATGTAATAATTCTAGGAGCATAATGACCAACGTGCTTTTAGAGACTTGATTCTTTTTCATGTGATTGACACCCTTAGGCTTATGATCAAGTTCTAGTTTCGAATAATCACAACAATCAACAATATTGGTTATTCTATCGGTACTCAAGTTGGATTTAGATAAATCATTTTTCAAGCAATTTATATCCTCAACAAGAGTACTATTTTCTTTCTCAAGGTTTCCAACCTTGTCAAGAGTGGTGGTGTGAGCACATGATAGTGATTCATAGGAAGTAAATAAACTATCCTTATCATTTTTCAAAACAATGAATTCCTTTTTCAAATTTTTGTATTTAACAAGTAAGTTTTGGAATTCATCTTGTAGTTCATCATAATCATTTTGTAAATCACTATAATCATTTTGAATGACAATATCATAGGAAGTAGAGGTTTAAGACATACCTCATTTTCTTCATTGATGCCCATAAAACAATATTCAACTTCTTTATAATTGGAAGTTGTAGGAGGCTTATTCCTTAGATTTGAGCTTGTATGATCTTGAGAAGTAGATGCTTTTGTTTGACTCCTTTCATTTGCAAATACTCCATAGATGGCTTCTAATTTTTTCCATACTTCATGTGCCGACTTTATTCCTACAATATGTTCATATTCTAAATTAGTACATGAACAATACAAAATATTTAAAGCCTTACCGTTTAAGGAGATGATTTTCTTTTCTTCATCATTGAGCTTTTTGAGGCCTTTTGAGGTGTATGGTGTATCTTTCGTCGTGAATGGATTCTCCATTAATGACGGTGTTCCAAATGTCGAACCCGCAACCTTGTAGATAGCATTCCATTCTTTCTTTCCAAAAATTAAAATTCTTGGAATCAAATAGTGGTGGCTTGGTGGTGGAGTGCGGATAGATGAGCTTCGTTCAAGCCGTCGATCGTTTCTCTTCACTCGCGATGTGAAACGAGCTTTCCAAAGAGTTTGGCTCGATACCACTTGTAAGTCCAAGCGCTACGATAATCTAGAGGGGGTGAATAGATTATCTCCATCTTTTCGATTTCGCCCTCTTTTTACAATCGAATGCTCAAACAAAATAATCAAGGTGCGGAATGTAAACAACACACGTCGATTTAAAGAGGTTCAACTCACCTAGGGCCTAATCCTCTACCACCCCAAGATATCCGGGATGGATTTCAAAAAGAAAAAGAATTTTATTAATTACCAAAATTAATACAAATTCAACTTACAACACCTTGAAGAGCACCACACTCTTCTTTCAACGCCACCTTTGAGATTACCACAATCTCACTTGAAGATTACCACAATCTCCAACGGCACCTTGTGAAGATTACCACAATCTTCAACCTTGAAGAATACCAAATTCTTCAACACCTCAACAAGAAGATTACCACAATCTTCTTACACCTAACACCTAGATCACCCAAGTGTGTTCTTACCACAAGAACACTCACAAGGATATCTTGTGTTGAATGATTACCCAAATTCAAGATTACAACTCGATAATTGATAATACAATAGAGTGCAAGTGTAATCAAGAAAAGCCTAGACCTCAAGGATGTGAAAGTGAATAGCTAGGCAAATTACAACAAGAAATAAGACAATGTAAGAACAAGTGTATTCTTGAGTGTATCTTATTGTGTTGTAGTTTTCTCTCTTGTTGTGTTGCTTCAATTCTTCCTCTATTTATAGAAGATGTCTTGTACATGATAGGCTCCTTTTGGGGACATGAATTCTGTAAAAATTGCAAGACAATTGAAGAAAAGAGCTGTTAGAAATCAATCCCATAAATTAAGGAAAAGATGTCTGCACGATTACATTTTTTTGTCAAACTTAAGACCGGCCGCACATAAATAGAGTTTGAAATAATCATATCAACATTTACACAGGCGACCGGTCGACGTGCACCTCGGCCGATCGACCAACCACAACCTGGCAAGTCGCACTCAACAAAAAATGAAAGGCAAATGTTCTGTTTCAATTTTTGCTCCAGTGCACCGTCGCCCAAGGGGTCGACGGTCGACGCAGATCGTTTGTTGCCTGTAGGGCGACTTGACCTCAAAACAAAAGTGTTGTCAATTTTATATCGAAAATAAACTTCAAGAAATACTCCGAAAAATAGTGAAAACCATTTTAAATCATTTAGGAGTATTTGGACAACCTTTAAAACTATTGTTTTGGTGTAAAATCAAAATCATCAAAATCATGATAAAACCATTTATCAAACACCGGGAGGCCCATTTCGGGTCAGCCACGTCTTATCTGGTGGGGCGTACCAGCTAGAATATTTGAGTGGAGAAAAATTTATGCATCCATGGAATGTAGCATACCTGAAACGGTATTATCAATAAAGATCTCGGTTTATGATCTAGATAGGATTCCTTGGAATTATCCTTTCATCTAATATTTCGTGAGCTCTCTAAAGGGAAACAAAGTTTTTACTCACCTCGGCTATGTGCCGAGGATAGTAAGAATCACCTCGGCTTAAGCTGAAGGCCGAAACGTCATCTCAGGTACGTCCTTTGCACGATGAAAAAAGGGCAACACGCCCACAAGACGGATCTATCCTTACAAAATAAAGACTTGGTTACGCACCGAGCACAAAATAAAGACTTGGTTACGCACCGAGCACAAAATAAAGACTCGGTTACGCACCGAGCACAATACCAAGACTTGGTTACGCACCGAGCACAAAATAAAGACTCGGTTACGCACCGAGCACAATACCAAGACTTAGTTACGCACCGAGCACAAAATAAAGACTCGATTACGCACCGAGCACAATACCAAGACTTGGTTACGCACCGAGCACAAAATAAAGACTCGATTACGGTCCGAGCACAATACCAAGACTTGGTTACGCACCGAGCACAAAATAAAGACTCGATTTACGCACCGACGCACAATACCAAGACTTGGTTACGCCGAGCACAAAATAAAGACTCGATTCACGCACCGAGCACAATACCAAGACTTGGTTACGCGCCGAGCACAAAATAAAGACTCGGTTACGCACCGAGCACAGATCAAAGACTCGATGTACACACCAGGCGCAAAATGAAAACTTGGTTTATACACCAAGTACCAAAAACAAAATAAAGAGCAGGTTCATATACCTAGTACGAGAATCAATTGAAGCAAGTAAAGCCCCTTATTCATAAGCACTGGGAACCGTGCCCCGTACTTGGGAATATAAAAGGAAAAAGAAGACAAGCAACAATCTTACAAAAAGGAAAAGAGCCAAGCATATGCAAAAAGCTTGAAACACGTACACAGGTGAGGAAAATAACAGTTTATTTCTACTTCAAAAGTATTTACATATGGAAGGCCCGAGCCCATTACATCTTAAGGCACGGCCAAGTTACCTACCTACGATTACATATGAAAGCATGTAAACAAAAAGAGACAAACGTCAAGACTGAGCAGGGGTGGAATTTCGACGGCACCGCTGGAGGCGACTTCTTCCACATCCGGAGGAGAGCCCTGAGCATTAGGAGCCTCGGCAAAGTTCGGCCGAAGAGCATCGAGATCAGCCTCCCGGGAGGGCTAGATCTTCCTCAAGCCGAGCAACAAGATCGCCCGCCTTAACCGAATCGAGAATTTCTCGAGGCTGGTCGCGTGGCCGCAGTTAACATAAATGCATACTCCTCTCGAGTCTTTGTAAACTTCAACGGCCTGTGTACGAGCCGCCTCAATTTGCCGATGAGTAGTCTCTTCGGCTTCTCTGCTGCCAAGACATCGGCTAGACGCCTCTCCATTTCCTCGGCAAAGGCAAGCAAGACGTTCCAACTCGGCAACCTTAGCCCTAAGCTCCTCTTCAACCTGCGGGCCGATCTCGCTCCGCCTCGGCCCTCGCTGCGGTTTCTCTCTCGGGCCCGGGCCAAGCCTCATCATCGCTAGGGTCTTTAACGATTCTTGTACCCCTTGAAGGGTAGCATAGGCCTCTTGCGTCCCCGTGCCGCCTTTCCAGATCGGCATATTTTTTCTATAGCTCGCGAGTACCCCGATCGCATGCCATAGAAGCCCAATCATCCGCCCGACATTGCCATGGCATACCAATTTGTTCTTCGGCGCTTCTCGAGAAAATTTCTCGATGCCTTTGTCCAGGCATGAGCCGACACTCATCGCGGCCCGACCGCCTCCCAAAAACTCTCGATTGTTCCTTCGTCGGCGTGGCACATCGAACGAATTCCACAAACCATCGAGGCGTAGTCCAATCATTCCCTCGCAATATTCATCCCTCACTTGACTTGGAGGGATGAAGTGACCTTCCCTGCCGAGGTCATCCGAGAAAGTTCGCGACCTCCCTCTTCCGGGGGTCTGTTCGGATATTCCGACACCGTTCGACCAACCCCTTGATCCGATCAAGCTCCTCTATCACAATTCCTCCTCTTCTCCTTTGAAGAGGAGGCTCCACCGCTCCGACACTCCATCACGGACGTTTACCGGCCGGATATCGGCTCTCCGAGCCGCCTCCGCATTTATAGGGTGACCGTGATCGCCGAGTTCGCCGAGCGGCCGTGTTCCTCACACTACGAAGGCGTGCACGCAAATCCAAGCCGCGCCCTACAAAAACAACCACCGTTAATAGGTCAAAAGAAAATGAAATAACATTTCAAAAGGAAGTGTAAAAATACAATGTTTACCTCGGCGGCAAAACTTACACTAAGGCGGCTCGGGAGTCCGTGTTTGCCCAACGGGTGCGGACGATCTGCCCATAGGACTAACTGTCGCAGAGACGGTGCGGCTCGCTCTCTGTCCTCGCGGCCGCTCCTCCGGAGAATGGGGCCGTACTTCTTCATTACGGGAGGGTTCTCACGAGGCTCTCTCTCAACCTCCACCTCCCGCTCGCCACCTCGTCCCCGAGCTACCCCCTCGGCCTCGGGGTCGGGCAGTGCGAGCAGCCTTAAGCCACCGCGGCCAAGTTAGCCTCGGTAGCCAACCTCTCAATCCGCCTATCCATGATGCCCCGAGCCTGGATGTTTTCCAGCCTTCGAATAAAGGTGGCCGACAGAGGCCCCTTTGATGCCTTCCCCCTATAAAGGTGAAAAGAAAAGACAATTAGAAAAGGAAACAAGAAAACAACAAAAGCGAGAGAAAGGAAAAAGATAAGACTTATCAGAATCGAAAACAAAATTTGATGGGGGATGAAGAACGGTCTCCCTTTCTCCATCTCCCACGCGAGCTTGCCACTCGCCGCTCACCCAGAGCCATTTATCCTTCCACTCCTTCAGAGAAGAAGGGAGACCTTCCACCAAGCCGTCCGGATACCCCAGTCGGGTCTGTACATAATACCACCCGGACGGCTGACCCCGAGATGAAGGAGTCGCTCGCCATACAAAGAGCTCGTTCATCTCCTTAAATTTGGGGCGAGGATATTTTTCCAGGTGAAACATCACCAGGAGGCCGATGATCCTGCCCCAAGAAATAGGGTGCACCTGGGTCGGATGCATGCCCCACTTGCAAAACCACCGCGTAAGGAAAGCCGGCAGTGGAAATCTCAAACCGTATAGAAGGTTGGCGGCAAATACAGCCATGCAACCCGCTGGTGGGTACTGGGGAACTTCCGTGCCGTCCGGTACCCAAAAATTGATACCACTTGGAATATGGTACCTCCGCCGGAACTCTTCCACCTCCCGAATCATCAACATGCTCGGGATATCGTTTATATCACTCGGCGTCCTCGACACGAAGACGAGGGCCTCCTCCTTGCCGGCCGTCGCCATTACGGTGGCCCATGGGCCCTAGTGGCCTCTCCGGCCTCGAATCACCGGATGGTTCATCTACCCGCTCCACGTTATCACGCTCCGGCTCCGATGGGTCCATATTTTCTTCTTCTGGTTGGTACTGTCTAAAATCAACACTTGGCGATTCTTCACCGGAACTCTCTTGTGCCAGTCCGGGCTGATACACCGTTCCTTCCCTAAAAACGGTCACTGGTGTCGGGTCAAAGATAGTATGCGTCCGCTCCAAAGACGTTCCACCTCGTGAAGAATCTGGAGAAGATATCTGAATAATGCTCGGGCTATGAGACGAAGATCGCCGTGCTGGTGAGAAATAAACAGAAGGTTCAGATGGAGGATCTTCGATTTCAACCTCTACACTATAACTATGACTCCTACTATCTTCAAAAGAAGACATTTTATAGGTAAAGGGAGAGTGTTTCGAAAAATACCTAAGTTTGAAGTCTCTGAACTGTGGAAGCCGACCCGAAAATTCTGCTCGGTATTAGTTACTCTAGCTCAAAGGTTAATGGATGCGAAAATGTATAATGGAGGAAAAAAGAGGTATTTATAGATGAAGTTCCTCGATAAACGAAATGTTTATTCGAAAAGATGCACCTTTTAAAAACTCAAAAGCCGTCAAACCTGTCAGAGAACGTCGCGTCCCCACGCCCGCTGACAGAACTGACGTACCTTTTCGATTCCTGCGCAAGATTGGTCCAACCACAAGATGCCACGTGTCTGTCATCATGGCAACCCAATTAATGCGCCGTTTCAGGCATTAATCACTACGCGACAGATGTCAGGAATGAACAAAACCTTTGAGAAATTCATTTCCCCATTAAATGTTCATCATTAGCATTAAAGTTTAACTCCGATTTCAGAAATTCTTCTCTAGGAATTAAACTTGGGGGCCTTTGATGACACCCGAGCCGAGCCGGAAGAAATTAATCCACGTCATCCAGTCCAAAGACACGTCCAAGTAGGTGACTGCGGGTGACGCGTGGCGGTCTTGGGCGACACGTCATGAATTAGGCTCGCCCACTACCGAGCCCAACCGCAACACGGCTGCCGAGCCCCGAGCCCCGAGCCCAAATTTCGACGGGAAACGCATGCGCGATAGACTTATAAAAATAATCATTCGCCCATGCTTAACGCTTTATTGGTATCAGAAACTGCCACATGTCAGAGAATTATAAAGAGAAGTCGACAAGTGGCAAGTTTTTGATGACATGCACAGTTAGAGAGGGACATGTGTCTTTCTTTAATTATTTTACTAATTAATGACTACTTAGTGCAAAGATGACTATTGTAAACCCACTGACTCGAAGGGGTATAAAAAGTCTGATAGAGAGGAGAAAACAGGAGGACGATTGTAATAAAGACCGACCCCAATAATCCGGCTCGGAATTATGCAAAAAAGGCAGAATTAGCCAGAAATAAACACACGTTACGCACGTTTACATTTCCACGTGTTAAATCTTTTAACATATTTCTGCTTGTTGACCAAAACGCACGTCAACATGTTATGAGTTGGCTTTTTTTCCCAAATGGAAATTCCCATTTATTGATGGAAGTTTGTCACTCCTTTATTATTTCTGATTCATTTATTGTTTCCATTTCCTTTATTTTTTTGCCTCTTTGGAAATCTATAATGGGGAACTCCTAATCTTTTGTCATATTGATACTTGCGAACTTGCTCTGTTCTCAAATATAGGATAGGATGCTTCTTTTTCAAATATTATTGCTCATGAGCGCCATTTATTTACCTATTTATTTGTATTTGTTGGAATTTTTGTTTTGGTAAAATGGGTGTTGACCCGATTTTAACCAAATAATTAAGTGGTTTCTATTAGTGAAAAATGGAATTAAACTATTTGTAAAAATTCTACTAAGAGAGTAGATGAGAATAGCATTTGGAATTTCTCAAGACCAATTCCGGGTGAATGAGGAATTAATGTTAGAAGTTAGCCACTTAATACAAGAAAATGGTATGAAAAATAGAAAATGTGGGGAAGAAGAAATGCTCCATCTCACATAGGAAAATGAGACAAAGTTTGCTCACTTGATATATCCCAAGTTGGACTTATGGGTTTGGGCCCTTGGGGGCACCCAAGTTTTTAAAGGGGTGGGGACCTATATTCTTGTGGGTTTTGTTCAAAGCACACACGTGCGCGCGCGCCGCTGTCGACCGGCTCTGCCCGGCCTGACCCGGGTCTGGGCTAGGGCTTCAAGGCCCTTATTCTTTTTGGACCAAAAACGTTTAAAATAAATAATTAATTCAATTTTTAATTAATTAATTAATGGATTCCAACTGGGAAGTGTTCGCATCCGCGCACGGGAGAATGCACGGCCCGTGCGTCAAGTCAAACTCATTCGCATCCTAGCACGGGCGGACGCATGACCCATGCGTCGGGTCGTGCGTCAAGTCGAAACTTTGTCAATCTGTTCGCATTCGAGCACGAGCACACGCACGGGCCATGCGTCTGGTCGTGCGTCGATGCGAAAGGCTGAGCAGATGCGTTTGTACAGTGTAAACATGTATTTTCGAGCTAAAAGACATGGTGCTTGTTTGGGAGCACTTATGGAAACGTCCATTTTCTAAATGGACTTATCTAGAATGGACTTTTTAAAAAGTCTCTCATTCTCACTTCTCTAGAATAAACTTTTTGGAGGAGTTACTTATCCAAAAGTCCATTCCAAAATAACCACCAAACATGAAAATTTATTGAAATGAACTTTTAGATCCAAAAGTCCATTTCAAAAGTGCTCCCAAACAAGCACATGATCTTTTCATACGGCACCTTGTTGCCTATATATTTTGGACCCCTGCAGATGATTTTAGACATGAAAATCATATAATAATAAACGGTCATTTTGCATTCGAGCATATGGACATTCCTCCCATTCCAAAGCTTGAAAAGTCAGAAACATATTGTTGTTCACTATGTTTCGGGTTTGCAAGTGCTGTAAACTTGAAATCGAAATAGTCGTTGTATCTTAGAGACGAACGCGGGAACTGTTAGCACTTTGTATAAGGGGTGTTTTTCGTCTTGCGGAGACTGAATCGAATTCAGGCCTCGACTATCCATACACTTCAAACACTTAGCCATATTCTGAAACGGAAATCTTTCCATATTTTTACCAAACAATCACAAGACGAAAGAGACGTTTCTGTTCAAGACGATGGCTTAAATATCATTCACACCGATGGCTGTTGCTCCTGCTCATGGCGAAAAGCCGCCCAAGTTCTCCGGCGTTGACTTCAAACGCTGGGAACAGAAGATGTTGTTCTACCTTACCACCTTGGGGCTGTCCCATTTTCTGAAGGAGCACCCCCTACCGTTGGCGATGAAGAAATCGACAACAACCGGAGAATCGCTATGGATGCTTGGCATAACAACGATTTTCTGGGTAGAAACTATGTTTTGCATGGGCTAGACGACACCCTCTATAACGTCTATAGCACGTTCAAAACGTCCAAAGAGTTGTGGGACTCTTTGGAGAAATTTATTTTATCGTCGCAAATTTCTCGAGTACATGATGGTTGACACCAAGACGGAGATCAGCCAAGTTCAAGAGATTCAGATCATACTTCACGACTTGGTGTCTAAAGGGATGATTCGGAACGAGTCCTTCCAAGTGGCTATAATAATCGAGAAATTACCGCCATTGTGGAAGGATTTTAAGAATTACCTCAAGTACAAGTGCAAAGAGATGGGGCTTGAGGATCTGATTATTCGACTTCGGACCAAAGAAGACAACCGAAAATTAGAAGTGAAATCCAGTAAGTCTAGAATGAAGGCCAAGGTCAATCTTGCTGAATCGAGTACTAGCAAGAAACACAAGCACTCCGGGAAAGATAAGGGAAAGGCCAAAAAGTTCAAGGGGAATTGCTACAACTGTGGCAAACCGAACCTCATGGCCAATGATTGTCGTCACCCGAAAAGGGCAATCAAAGTGGCAACAAACAAGCCAATGTGATGGAGGACAAGTTGGTTCTAATCGACATGTCAGAGCTCGATCTCACCGCCATTGTGTTTGAAGCCAATATGGTGGATAACCCAAGGGAGTGGTGGATAGATACCGGGGCTACTCATCACATTTGTGCCGACAAGGAGATGTTCTCCTCCTACACTCCGATAAATGGAAATAGGCTTTTCATGGGAAATTTTTTGACTTCAAACATCATGGGGCTTGGCAAGGTTGTGCACAAGATGACTTCTGGAAAGGAGCTTACGCTTGTAGATGTGCTGCATGTCCCGAACATCCACAAGAATTTGGTGTCCGGTCCTTTACTTAGTAAGGTCGGGTTTAGACTAGTGTTTGAGTCCGACAAGTTTGTAATGACCAAGAATGGTCAGTTTCTTTGTAAGGGCTACCTTGATAAGGGCCTTTTTAAAATGTCTGTAATATCTGTATTCCACCAAGAGGCGAAGAATAAAACTATTACTTCTGTTTACTTGTTGGATTGTTCTAATTTATGGCATGATAAATTAGGACACGTAAACTTCAACACAATTAAAAGGTTAGTGAATTTGGAATTAATACCTACGTTTAAAACCGATTCACAAGACAAATGCGAAATTTGTGTTGATGCAAAATTGGTCAAAGCACCATTTCATTCGGTAACGAGAAGTACCAAACCACTCGAGTTAATTCATACGGATGTGTGTGATTTAAAACTTGTGCAAACTCGATGTTGGAAAAAGTACTTCATAACGTTTATAGACGATTGCACAAGATATTTCTATGTGTATCTTCTGAAAAGCAAAGATGAAGAGCTTTTAAAACTTATAAGAATGAAGTTGAAAATTATCTTAATTTGAAAATTAAGATGATTCGAAGTGATAGAGACGGAGAGTATGTTGCTCCGTTTGAAGAATTTTGCTCAGAAGCGGGTACAATTCATCAAACGACTGCTCCCTACTCACCTCAATCAAATGGAGTTGCGGAATGCAAAAATCATACTCTTTAGGAGACGATGAATGCGATGTTGCTAAGTTGTGGCTTACCCCAAAACTTGTGGGGGGAAGCCATACTTTCTGCAAACTACATTCTTAATAAGATCCCACACAAAGGTAAAAATGAAACTCCATTTGGGTTATGGAAGGGACGTAAACCGTCATATAAATACCTCAAAGTGTGGGGGTGTTTGGCTAAAGTTGAAGTACCTAAGCTGAAACAAGTTAGAATCGGTCCGAAGGCGATCGGTTGTGCTTTCATTGGATATGCTAACAATAACAACGCATATCGCTTTTTGGTGCACAAGTCAGCTATTCCTGATATAAATGAAGGTATGATCATTGAATCAATGAATGTTGTATACTTCGAGAATATCTTTCCAAACAAAGAACGGGAAAAAATAAAGTTCGAGTAAACGAACTTATGAAACTGCAAGGTTACCTCAAAGTGATGATGAAGAGGAATCAAGATGCAGTAAAAGGACAAAAGTAGCTAAGTCTTTTGGTCCTGATTTTCTAACTTATATGTTAGAAAATGAACCAAGAACTATTCAAGAAGCATTGTCTAGTCCAAAAGCTCCTCTCTGGAAAGAAGCTATCAATAATGAGATAGATTCCATCATGCAAAATCACACTTGGGAGTTAGTTGATCTCCCACTGGGTTACAAACCTTTGGGATGCAAGTGGATCCTTAAAAGGGAGTATAAAGTAGAAGGATCTATTGACAAGTATAAAGCTCGTTGGTAGCTAAAGGGTTTAGACAAAAGGAGGGATATGACTTTTTCGATACATATTATCCTATTACGAGGTACGCCCATTCGTGTTCTCATTACTATTGCAACTTTGCATAACCTTGAGATACATCAAATGGACATTAAGACTGCCTTCTTGAATGCTGAACTTGAAAAGGAGATTTATATGGAACAACCCGAGGGGTACGTTGCACCCGGTCAAGAGCGAAAGGTGTGTAAACTTGTTAAGTCACTTTATGGACTAAAACAAGCACCTAAGCAATGGCATGAAAAGTTTGACTTTCGACTATGAAGTCAAACAATTTAAAGATTAATGAATGTGATAAGTGTGTCTACATTAAAGGTACTACAAATGATTACGTCATAGTATGCCTTTATGTAGATGATATGTTGATTATGGGAAGTAATCATTATTTAATCATGAATACTAAGAACATGTTAAAGAAGAAATTTGACATGAAAGATATGAGATTATCTCGATGTTATATTAGGATTAAAATCTCTAGAACTTCAAATAGAATTGTCTTATCAAAATCCCATTATGTCGAAAGCATACTTAGAAAGTTTAATGCTTTTGATAGTCCTCCGCTAAGACACTGTAGATTTAAGTCTATACTTGGCCAAGAATAGAGGCGACCAGCTTTCTCACCGAATATGCAAGGGTAATTGGCGATCTTATGTACTTAACGAATTGTACACATCCGGGCATTGCATATTCAAGTGAGTAAACTAAGTAGTTTACAAGTAACCCGAGTACGGATCACCGAAAGCCGAGACAAGGGTACTTAGATACTTAAACTATACCATGAACTATGGAATATTTTATACGAGATATCCGGCAGTATTAGAAGGATACTGTGATGCCAAATGGATATCCGATACGAAAGACTACAAGTCCACAAGTGGATATATTTTCACAATAAATGGAGGAGCGGTGTCGTGGAAGTATTCTAAGCAGACATGTATAGCTCGATCCACTATGGTATCGGAGTTCATTGCTTTAGATAAAGCTGGAGAAGAAGCAGAATGGCTTCGAAACTTCCTAGAGGATATTCCTTATTGGAATAAGCATGTGCCTACTGTTTTGATACATTATGATAGTCAATCAGCAATTGGAAGGTCACAAAGTAGTATGTATAATGGTAAGTCTAGACATATTCGTTGAAGACACAATACCATTAGACAGTTGATTTCGAATGGGGTTATTTTGGTTGACTACGTGAAGTCAAAGGAAAACCTTGTGGATCTGCTTACAAAAGCCATAAATCGAGATCAATTGTATAAACTATTAAGGGGAATGGGTTAAAATCCACAAACTAAAGGATGTTCATAGCGGCAACCCAACCTTGTGAATTGGAGATCCCAAGACCTTGGTTCAATGGGACAACTAAGTTATGAATGTTCAGCTGAACACTTGGAAAATGTGTTAGCTCATTCTCGAAACATCCAAGTGAATGAAAACCTCTTGAATGTGGTAAGGTTAAGTTTTAAGACTTTTAATAATTCCTATATCTTGAAAGGTGGAGTATGACATGATACTCTTCAATAGGATATCACCTATATACGCGACAAGTAATGGCCGCTTCAAAGAAATGCTTATGAATCTAAGATATGGTCCAAAGTCGAAAATGGACACAACGTGAGAACAACAAGTGTTAGAATTGTTATTGTGTAAAATCTTGTTGTCTCGGTTTACACAAACGGCTGAGTAATTCAAGAAATCGCGTCACTAAGCAGCCAGTAAATCTGATAGTATTTTACTAAGGAAGGTTCAAAGCCACAAGCTACTTATCCTGATGCAATGACAGTTCGCCGAGACTTTCAAGAGAATCTCCATACACGCATGCATTAATTTCATTCATGTGGGGCATTGTTGGAATTTTTGTTTTGGTAAAATGGGTGTTGACCCGATTTTGACCAAATAATTAAGTGGTTTCCATTAGTGAAAAATAGAATTAATTATTTGTAAAATTCTACTAAGAGAGTAGATGAGAATAGCATTTGAAATTTCTCAAGACCAATTCCGGGTGAATGAGAAATTAATGCTAGAAGTTAGCCACTTAATACAAGAAAATGGTATGGAAAATGGAAAATATGGGGAAGGAGATGCTCCATCCCACATAGGAAAATGAGGCAAAGTTTGCTGTCGTGCGTCAAGACGAACTCATTCGCATCCGAGCATGGGCGGAAGCACGGCCCGTGCGTCGGGTCGTGCGTCAAGTCGAAACTTTGTCAATCTGTTCGCATCCAAACACGGGCACACGCACGGGCCGTGTGCCTGGTCGTTCGTCAATGTGAAAGGCTGAACAGATGCGCATGTTCAGTGTAAACATGTCTTTTTTAGCCATAAGACATGATCTTTCCATACGACACCTTGTTGCCTATATATTTCGGACCACTGCAGATGATTTTAGACATGAAAATCATCAGATAATAAACAATCATTTTGTATTCGAGCATATTGATATTCCTCCCATTCAAAAGCTTGAAAAGTCATAAACATATTATTATTCGCTGTGTTTCGGGTTTGCAAGTGCTGTAAACTTGAAATCGAAATAGTCATTGTATCTTAGAGACGAATGCCAAAACCGTTAGCATTTTGTATACGGGACGTTTTTCGTCTTGCAGAGACTGAATCGAATTCAGGCATCGACTAGCCATACACTTCAAACACTTAACGATATTCTGAAACAGAAACCTTTCCATATTTTTACCCAACAGTATTTTCATGAAGGTGAAAGTAGCACATTTTTTCATGAGCAAGTTATTATGCTCTGTTCAATAAATTTTACTCTTAAACTAATGCTACTTTTATTTTTAATAAGTTACAAAGAGAATTGATCATGTATGTATTATCTTGTAACAATAACAGCAAGTTTATTTTTGAGTTATTCTACGTTTTTCTATGAATCTAAATATTTATTCAAATCATTTCAACGATAAGATCACAAATGAAGATTATTCATGCCTCTCAATAAAGTTTAATGTTGCTCATTAAACTTTACAACTATAAAAGCTCCTTTGAAATTTTTCACCGGATCCATTTTACTATGCACTTCCGTCAACAGATTATGAAGGAATGACTTAGTATTAAGATCGGATTTTTGCGAAAAAAATAATAAAAAAAATTAACATGTCTAATATACAAACTTCATGCGTGTGATAGTAAATCATAAATTAAGAATTATTCATGTCTGGCTCTCAATAAATATTGATTGAAATCTTGATGTAAACTCCGAATTCATAGTCAACTGAACGACTATAAAATCGCCTCTAGAATTTTTCATTTGATCATTTTTACTCTGCACTTCACTATTGGTTTCGCACCTTGCCACCGGGTCAATTCGCTGCTGGAATGATCTTTCGCCAGATTTTACCACTCATTTCTTGGCATCTTGGGTGCGAGCTGCCACGAAGGATTCTCTCGTCACGATCAAGAAGGGGAAGGTTGAGTCGCTAAAGAGTTACATTCAAATGTTTAACAAATAGGTCCGTGAGATGGAGCCTGTGTCAGACGAAGCCATGCTCATGGCCGCGATATTGTGACTTTCAGCACAGTCTCGATTTCGCTTTTCCATCCATGAACAGGGGGTTAACACGTTCCAAGAATTCTTCATCCGAGCTGAAACACACATCTGCACCAAGGAGGCAATGGCGGGCCCCATGGGCGACTAGAAGCAGCAGGCCCCCAAATATGATTTCAAAAAGGACTCCACCTCGGGGTCTGGTTCCAGCTTTAAATCCTTTTCCGATAGTTCGGCAACGGGCTATAAATCTTTCTAGAAGTCGAGCCGAGATTGTTGCTATGAAGAGCATTTTGACTCACCCTCTATCTAATATCTTTAAGTAAATTCGAGATCTAAATTTGTTGCCGCCAACTCAACCACTAAAAATTGACCAGTCAAAGCTCGATGATTCGAGGCACTGCTACTACCATAGATCCATTGCCCATGAAACGGATGAATGTCGCGATCTCATCCGCGAAATCATCTGCATCATTGAAAGGGGAGGTCTAAAGCGCTACCTTCGGGATCTGCCCCTTCACGACCACTACCTATTGGAATAAATCCCGAAAAAGTGGGCAGCCCGGGCCGCATTCCACCAATGAATGAAAATCATGACCAGGAGATCTTGACGCTCATTAACAAAAATCGAGCAGAGGACCGCTGATCCATCCGCAAAAGAAAGGCTGACATCCGAGAAGCCCCCAATGCAGGCCAACGAGTCCAAGTAGCCAAGGTCAAACAAGGCTTGCTCACAGGACACTTCTCATTCTCCGGTCAAGACACCGACCAACTAGTCCATCCTTATTCGAATCCCCTAGTTATGACAACTCCCATACTTGGCATCCCTGTCCATCGCATTTTGGTCGACTCGGGAAGCTATGCGATAGTTATTAACATAAGAGCTTTTGGGAGAATGAATGTGGATGATTCTTTCATCTGTCCCTACAATGATAACATCCTTACTTTCGGGGGAGGAAAAATTGTGCCCATCGGAGAAGTCGACCTACCTGTCCAGTTCGAACAGGGGGCAATTAGAGAACTATAATGACCATTTTTAAAATCATCAACAGTGATTCAGAATAGAACGCCACCCTCGGGCGACCGATCCTCTACCATTTGAAAAGCCATTTCGATCTATCATTTTTCCATCAAATTCCCCACTTCGGAGGGATAAGGGGTTCATAAAGGTAATCAAAGGGAGTCTCGGGAATGTTCACTCAAAATACGACCAGCCGAGATCAATACCATCGAGAAAGGAGAGTCGAGCAACTCAACTAATATGACCGAGCAGAATATGCAACCAGAAAATGTTCCAAAAGTTTCAACTAAACTAAACCCGGGCAGGCGACCAGGAAAAGAACCAATGGAGGACCTTGAAGAAGATCTGCTCCTTTGGAAAAAGGAAGGGCAGAGTAAGAAGAGAAAGCACACCGAGCTGGCTGAGCAAATGGACATATTAGATGTTGGTAAGCTGAAACCAGACCGACAACTCAGAATCGGTTAAGATCTTTAGGAGCCTCTTAGGTCCGAACTCATTAATTTTCTGGAGAACAACTTGGATGTGTTTTCCTGGCCGCACACTGATATGCCCGGGATCAATCCAAAACATGATTGCCACTGTCTGAATATTGACTGCAGGCCAGTAATACAAAAAAAAAGAAAATTGGGACCAGACAGACAGGCCGCCTTGGAAACCGATGTCGGCAACCTTTTGGATAGTCAGTTCATCCAGGAGGCCAAATATCCGAAGTGGGTGGCCAATCCAGTCTTGGTCAAGAAGTATAATGGCCAATGGCGCCTTTGCATTGATTTTACCTACCTAAACATGGCTTATCTGAAATATAGCTATCCTCTGCCGCACATTGACTACATGGTTGATGCCACCTCAGGCCATGAACTCATGAGCTTCATGGATGCCTACTCAGGGTACAACCAAATCAGGATGCACCCAGACGATGAGAAGAACACTTCATTTTATTCTGCTCGGGGTTTGTACTTCTACAAGATGAAGTCGTTCGGGCTAAAAAATACGGGGACGACCTACCAAAGATTAGTGAACAAGATGTTTGACAAGTTTATATGGCAGACGATGGAAGTATATGTAGACGACATGCTTGTAAAATCTATGTATGCATCTTATCATATTTCTGACCTGAATAAAATATTTACCATTTTGGGTGAGTATAAGTTGATGTTGAATCCGAAAAAATGCACATTCAGGGTAGGGTCAGAATTTCTTTTGGGATACATGGTGAGTCAGAGAGGAACTGAAGTTAATCCTGATAAAATAAAAGCCATAATCGATCCCAAACCACCTAACGCAATCAAAAGAGTACAAAGATTAACGGGTTGACTAGCAGCATTAAGTCGTTTTGTATCTCGATCTACGGACATGTGCAAACCCTTCTTCGAAATTATCAAGAAAAATAAGAATTTTGAATGGACCGAGCAGACATAGGCAACTTTTGAATCTCTGAAGCAGTATCTGTCCACCACCCCGGTCCTCCAAAAGCCGAGCCGAGATGAAGTTCTATATCTATACATAGTAGTTTCAGAGTATGCGGTCAGCTCAGTCCTGATCCGACTAGACAACTCCATCCAACACCTAGTATATTACATCAGCCAGGAACTACATGATACCGAGTTGAGGTACCCACCGATGGAAAAGATGGCATATGCACTGGTAATCTCATCTCAAAAATTGAGAACTTATTTCGCGGAGCACCGTATCACAGTTCTTACAAATTATCCTCTGAAACAAGTGATGCATCGACTAGATACCTCTGGCTGAATGATCAAGTGGGCGGTGGAGCTAAGTCAATTTGATATTTTGTACGAGCCCCAAACAACCATAAAGGAGCAAGCCGAATATGTAGCCTTATTGGCGGGGTTGGAGATGGCAGTTTCAATGGGTCTGAAGAAGTTAACTATCCACAACAATTCTCAGCACGTGGTCAACTAGATCAATAGGGACTACGAAGCCAAGGAGCCTAAGTTATCTCAATACCTAGAGCTCGCAAAGAACAAAGTCTCTTAAATTAAGGCATAAGTTATTCATATTCCGAGGAATGAAAATGTACAAGTGGACGCCCTAGCTTGACTTGCATCCAATGCAGGCACCGACCAGATTAAAAATGTGACAGATACTCATCTTTCTTCTCCATCTTTAGGCACAACTAAGATCAACACTAACGAGAGCACCGAGCCGACCTAGATGACCCCAATCAATCAGTATCTCGAACATGGTGTCTAACCAGAGGGCAAAAGTGAAGCAAGGACGTTGAGAACACAAGCTGCCCGTTTCACTATCATGGACGAAGTCCTGTACATACATGGCTACTCAGTTCCGTTGCTCTGGTGCCTATCTGAGAGCGAAGCCGAGTACGCCCTCAGGGAAGTCCATGCGGAAAAGTCCACGCTGGGGGCCAATCGCTAGCCTACAAATTGATTCGACAAGGATATTATTGGCCCTCACTCAAATAGAATGCCATCTCCCAGGTCAAGAAATGTGAAAAGTGTCAAATAGTTGCACCCCAGGTCAACCCAGAGCAGATCACCTTGGTATTCAGTCCATGTCCATTTGCCAAGTGGGAAATTGACCTGATCGGACCTCTCCCCACTGGCAAGGGGGCGTGAAGTACGCCATTGTGGCAGTTGATTACTTTACAAAGTTGGTCGAAGTGGAGCCCTTAGCAAAGATAACTAAGAGAAGGTCGTGGATTTCGTCTGAAAGTTAATAGTATGCCGATTTGGAATACCTTATTTAATAGTAATAGACAATAGGAAGCAGTTTGATAACCGAAAGTTTCGAATTGTTTGCAAAATTTTACATATCAAGAACCACTTATCTACTCCATATCATCCACAATCCAATGGCCAGGTCGAAGCAGTGAATAAAATTCTTGAATACACTTTGAAGACTAGATTAGAAGAATCTAAAGGAAACTGTCCTGAGGAGCTCCCCAGGGTACTCTGGGCGTACAGGACAACGCACCGATCAGCCATAGGAGAGACGCCATTTTCTCTAGCTTATAGGGACGAGGCCGTCATCCCGGTTGAGATTGGTGCCCTAACATTTTGAATTGCAAAATTTAATCCTGGTCCGCTAAAGCCAACATGTGAAGGACCTTACAGAATCAATAGAGTTTTGCAGAATGGGGCATATGAGCTCTAATATTTAAATGGAGAAAAAATCAACCACCCTTAGAATGTAATTTATTTGAAGAAGTATTATCAATAAAATATATTCTCGGCCTAGACCAAGCACATTACTTAACAATTTTCATCTCATTAGTCTCACCTAGCTCCACGCATATTATCAAACATCCATCCCATCTTAATAAACTCGGCCTAGCTCCGAGCACATTACTTAATAATTTTCAACTTATCAACCTCGGCCTAGTTTTAAGCACGTTACATAATGTTTGTTAGATTTTGATGATACCATGTAAAACTTAAACTAGGGCGTTGGCACCCCATTTTCCTTGTAATTTGTATTGTAATAGATAGGAATGGAATAGCTGAGTTAAGTCAGCTATGTCAAAGATTACAAGAAGTCAACTGTAGACTGGACTGAAGACTTTGTTGTGTGTCAGCTGAGTATGGCCTAGAAGGAAGTCAATGACTTGACTGAAGGAGAGTCGATTGAGGAACATCTCGAGAAGTGTCGACAAGTCAACTCAAGAAGACAAGTCTAATAGTTGAAGTGATAGTTGAGCCAAACCCATGATTGGAGCAAACTCAAGTTACCTGGGTTAAAGGCAGCAATCAAGTGAAGACAACTGACTTAGATCCATTGATTAAAGTCAAGAATATTACTCGATATAGTAATATGTCATGCTGCCAGGTCTTAAAATGTTTGGCCCAGAATTGTGCAAAAGGAATGAGCCAATGGGAAACACTGCACCTTGTGTCAGAAACCTGCAATGCTAGAAGGCCATTTAATACGAGGAAAGGTCAACATAAGCAAGGCTGCAGACTAAGAAAAGACAAGCCAACGAACACAAAGTGACATTTGAAACTAGCCTATCTCTTCAACGGGCAAATTTTAAATGTGCACTATAAAAAGCTGAGGAAGCTATTGAGAAAAGGTTACTTGAACCACGAACGAGCAAGCATTATAAAAACAACTAACCTGCAATATTCTCAAACCAATTCAAGCAATTCCTCAAGCCTTAAACTCGAAGAAACTCGATTCAACACAAGCTGTGAAGGAGAGATAACTTCAACCAGTTGAAGAGGAAACTTTTGAAGAAACAAAGGGGTCTATTTTCCAAGTTGAAGGATTGTAGAAAGGTTTAAGGTCGAACCATTATCAAGTTTGTTGGAGGGCTTCATGATCAAATCCAATAACTTGAGAAGTGAACTGAAGTACCAAGACAACTGCCCTGTGAAGAAGCTGGGTCGCAAGAGAAGCCAGTTGTGTGATCAAGACTGTCTCCAAACTAATAACTACTTTGTAAACTAATTTGTTACATAGTGGATTCCTCCAGGAGTTGGAGAAGAGAGGATTATAAGAATTACCCCATTTTCGATCCTCTATAAAATATTTGTGTCATTTACTTTCAGCAATTTACATTCCTACATATTTACTTATATCTGCTGTTAGTATACATTTTCTATCCAACTGATAATAAACTAAGTGCTAAAAATCAAGTGTTTAAAACAAGCTTAAAATCAATCAAAGGTTGTTAAGTCTTCCACTGTTAAAAACCAAATCAGCCAAGTTAAGTATTTGGCTTAAGCAACCAAGTTATACTATCAACAGCTCAGTCGAATCTGTTGAGTGGGTAACTTAGCCGAATGGCCAACTTAGCTGTCCCTCAAGGACACAACTGATTTAAGTCAACTCTGTTGAATCATTTATAAAGACTAAAATCAAAAATTTGGTAAGGTTTATTCAACCCCCTCCCTTCTAAACCTTACACCACACCCCTTCGGACCTACAAGTGGTAACAGAGAGGTTGGTTCATTGAGCCTTCCACACTGGTTACCGAACTAGATCACTATCTTTTCAAAAGGTTTTTAAACACTTGTGTTTTCAAAGTCTTTCATTTCAAGCAAAGTTATTATCATGGAAGCAAATCTATCTCGCATTCCTATGTTCATAGTAGAGGAATTTGATGACTAGAAAATTCGTATGCAGGCTCATGCATCTGCATTACATGATGAAATGTGGCTTGTGATAGAGGATGGGCAACTGCAAATACTCAAAGTCAACACAACAGACGAAGAGAAGTTTGTTGCACAAGGAGAAGAAGATGTCATTGGCAAAGACCACCATGGTTGATAAACCAAGGACTGAATGGACAAATGAGGATAGAAAGAGATATAACCTGGACAATGTGGCCAAGGATATTCTCTACAAAACGTTGGACAAAGCCATGTTCAACAAAGTCAAATCTTGCAGATCCGCAAAAGAAATTTGGGAAAAGCTGACCTTAATTTGTGAAGGATCTAAACAAATTAAGGAAAATAAATTAACTGTTGCTGTTCAAAAATTTGAAAATTATAAAATACTTGCAGGTGAAACTCTGAATCAGCTGGATGCCACATTTATTGAGATTGCAAATGAGCTTTCAGCTCTTGGGAAAAAAATACATAGAAGGAGATGTGTATGAAGATTCTAAGAGCACTCCCAGCTGAATGGGAGATGAAGGTCATGGCCCTAAGACACTCAATAGACCTCTCAAGAACATCCAACCATGAGCTATTCTCAGACCTCAAAGCCTATGAGTTTGAGCTGAGAAGGAAAGAGCGAAGAAACAACAATGTACCCAAGACAAATGCATTGTTTCCCTGAAGAAGGAAAAAATGGTCACCAAAAGAAGCCATAGACCAAGAGGTGATTGCCCTGATGGTTAAAAGATTCAACAAGTTCTTCAATAAGAACTATAAAAGGAATAAAGGTGAAACCTCCAGAAGACATTCAACACCTCCCAAGGCAAGGGAGGACAGGCCACCTAAGAGAGCCGAGCATCAAAGAGTCGATAATCAAAGAACATATAGAGCTCATCAAAGAGCCGAGAACCCGTGTTGGAATTGCGATAACCAGGACATTTTGCGATTGATTTGTTCCTATCCACTCAACAAGTATAGTGTAGGTCCCAAGGGGTGTAAGTGTAAGGTTTAGAAGGGGGTTGAATAAACCTTACCAATTTTTCGATTTAGTCCTTTTAAATCTACAGAGTTGATACTACACACCAGTGTCCTTGATGGACAAATAACTTAGTCACTCAAGAGTTAATCACTCAACAAACTCAACGAGGTGTTGATGGAGTAACTCACTTTTGTTAGCTCTAAATTAACTCGACCGTGGTTTTGTTTTCAGCTGAAGACTTAACACCCTTAAGTTTGATTAAGTAAGAGTTTAGTGCTTGGTTTAGTACTTATAATTTATCAAGTGGATAGCAAATTTATCAAAGATATAAGCGATTAAAATTGCAAGAATTAAAGTCTTTGAAATGTAAATGACACAATGAAATTTTTATAGAGGTTCAAGATGGGGTAATTCTTCTACTCCTCTCTTCTCCAACTCCCGGAGGAATCCACTAAGTAATGATCGTTTACAAAGTGGTAATGTACCCCGATACAAGTCTTGATCACACAAAATGACTTGATCCTTTGGGACTCGATCCCCGGGAGACGCCTTGATCACTCACCGGCTTCTCGTACGACTCGCCTTCTTCTTCACAGGGCGGTACGCTTTGCTACTATACTCACTTGCTCAAGCTCTTTGGATTTGATCACGAAGCCCTCCAAAAGCTTAAGACTCGCTCAACCTTGAACCTTCCTACAATCCTTCCCGGAATGTAGACCCCTTGTTTTCGATTTTCCTCTTCAACCGATTGAAGTTATCTTTCCTTCACAGGGTGAGTGTTGGATTGATGTTCTTCGTAATGTAGGCTTGAGGATTGAGAATATTTCATTTTCTAATATGCTTGTATATCTCACATATGTGTCATCTATGTATCTCTTTATCTCTTCTTTCTCAAACAAACTCCTCGGCTTTTTTATAGTGAACTTTCAAAAATTTGCCCGTTGAAGAGATAGGCTTATTTTTGAAAGTCACTTGCAATCGTTAGCTTGTCTTGTTGCGTTCTTGGAATTGCCATTTCCTCGTATGAATTGTTTCTTTCACCTTTTCGTAGTTCGACACGGTGTAGTGCTTCCCATTGTTAATTCCTTTTGCACGCTTCGGGACCGAGCACTCAGAAAGGTGGTATGGAGATATTACTTGTTTAAGTAATTCTCTTGATTTCAGGCAAATGATCTTTTCTGATTATCTCGACTTGACGGCATTTCCTTGCTTTCCTCGGGTGACTTGAGTCACTTCCAATCATGGATGACTCTTCCGTCACTTCAACTCGAGACTTGGCTTTTCTTGAGTTGACTTGATCGATGCTCCACTTTCACCGATCTCACCGCTTCTTCAAAGAGAGTTCCCATCTACTCTTCTTTGCCATACTCACTGCTTGTTTGCAATGAGTCTTCCTTCAAGTCTTGATTGTCTGTCTTCTGCATGTTAGGGCGCAGGCCGACTTAACTCAAAGCGCCTTGGCCACTCTATTCATTACAATGCATTTTACAACAAGAATTGTGGTGCCAACTTTCTATTCTAAGTTTTACATGGCATTCATCAAAATCTAAACAATAAAATTCCTAACAATTTCCCCCTTTTTGATGATGCCAAAACTTAAACCATACAAAAATGCAAATAACAAAGATACATACAGATAGTGTATTGACATAGAATGTATGCGCAGAATCAATCTTTTTATTGATCATATCATTCTTGTACTTAACACAATCAAGTTTACAGGTGTATCGAGTATATAATTGTCTTCACAAAAAAATAAAGAATTTATAGCTTTATTACGTAAGACTTACATTGTATGTATTTACATAATAAAATACACGAAGGGTTGGACAAAGAACACTTCATCTCCTTCATCTCCTTCTTTCATCTTGTTCAAGATCTTCTTTCTTCTTCTCTTCTTCTCGTCCACCGCCTTCTTTTTCTTTTCATATGCCTTCCTGGCAGCTTCATCTTTTCTTATTCTTTCTCGTCTCTCCGCCATAGCCGAGTTTGTCTCTTCTTTTCTTCTTCTATTCTTTTTGCATACTCGGCGTAGTTTTAGCCACTTTCAAATTTGCCACTTGGTCAAGCCCAGCCCAAGAGATCCCTCCTTTCTTTCCCCGGATCTACGATTCAATATTCTTGGGCGAGGCCTAGGTCCTTTCCTCCACTACTCGCTTCTTCCTCTACCTCCTCGGCGTATCTTTGATCGAGGTCTTCTTCTTCCCAAATGAGTGACTAGCAGAGTGACCAGTGAGCGATCGGAAATGAAGTCTGTCGCCCGTCACGCCTTCTTCACATAACGTGAGACCCTTTTCCCAAAGATAAGTCCCAAGCTTGAGCCATGGACATATTTGCAAAATATCCTTGATTCGAGCGCTTTGAATTCGTCAACCGATCGTGGCTCGTCCCAACATCTCAAATGGCATAAGTGTCTCATCTCTTCACTGAATGCCTCTGTTCTTTCAAGATGTTCATGACCCGGGCATCCATTCTTCCTTCCACTTCCTTCATCCCCGCTTCAATTGTTTTTCTCTTTTCACCATAGATACAAAGAGTGTTGGAGTGGCAGAGTCACGAGGAGTTTGCTTGCTTATAATGTCACCGTGAGACCTTGTTGAGGGGTTTGTGCAATCATCAAGGTCATATCTTTTGATGCTTCCCCCAAGAGATTTTCCTTTCTTTTGTTTCAAAATTTCCTCAGCTAATTTTCCTTCTCACTGTTCCTTCTCAGTTGTTCCTTCTCACCGCTCCTTTCTTTTCACTTGATTTTGTTTGCTTTTAGGTATTCCTCTTCCCCTTTTTGGCATCATCAAAGGATAGAGGAACCCCAGGAACATGTCAAAGCATGAACTCGAGCCTGTGGATAGTCGAGTTCTGCTTCAAGTCTGCTGCGTTATGTAAGCAACGACGTGGATCGAGTAGCGTTGGACTCTGCTGAAATCGCTTCATCTCAGCCATGAGAAGGCCGAATTTTCTAGTCATGTGTTCTTCCAAACGCCAGATCATTTGTATTTCGCTCCACGCAGAGCTTTATCTCGGCAGATGAGCTTCATGCATGTGCTCAATATGTTCTCTCAACCGTTTTTGCATCGCATTTTCACTCTCCACACTAGCGCTTTGTTGAACAATGTCCTGAAGTATCTCACTTGTTCCACACGCATTGTTTCTTTGTTGTTGCCACCATTCCCGATTCGATCAAGTTATGCCTCTCAAGTCGGTTGTAAGGGTGGCATCTCTATTGTCCAAATCGATATCCAAAGAGGCCTGATGCCTCTCCATCCGTTCAACCTCGGCAAAATAGTGCCTTGAACACTTCTCGCACTTCACTGATTCTTCATTGAAGGCGATGGCCATGCAACATCAAAATCATAATCACCGGAATAATGGTGTCCGATGGCAAATAGTGCTTGTTCGTTTTCTCGACTCTTTGTGGAGTTCTCGTATCTCCAGTGAAAAAGGAAGATTCTACAAAAGATTCATCGCCGCCAACCGGGATCTGCTTCGATGATGAGCGGTGCGCGTGAAGTTCTTTTGGGAATCGATCCCGATGCAGACTTGAGCCTCGCTTAGTGGATCTTTGGTTCAAATGGGTTTTGTTGTGAAGTAGTCCCGCTTTTGAGCCTCACTGCCTCAACAACCGTTGGTCTCGGTTCTTGAGCCTCGCTGCCTTAACAGCCGTTGGTCTCAAACGATTTTTCCAATCGTGGATCGTCCTCCGCCTTATCAAGAGCGTCATCCGGACGATGATGAGATTTCCATTGGTGGCTCATCATCAAAGTTAAAGGTTTGACGAGTAGTCTTGGGATCGGACTTACTCGCGCTTGGAACACCCGCAGATGAGTCTTTTTGATTTGCACCGGGACGATGACTTTTCTTCTTCTCGCCTTTCCTCGATCCCGGGATACACTAGGATTATCCTGGGAATCATGAAGTGCACTTATCTCCTTCTCGGATGGGTCGATTATAGCAGGAGGGATGTTCTCTACTTCAGCTTCTTTACCCCGGGAAGTCTCAACCTCCTGTGGGCCTTCATTACCTCCAAGCAGTCTCTCTTTGCAGCAATGAGGCTTTGGTCCTCCCATTCGACAAAACACACTGTCTTAGGGTCTTTTATGGTGGCATCCATTGGAGTCTCAACCCCATGGATTGCACTTTCATCGCCTGCAGTGTTAACTCCCAGGGCCGTTCCATCCTCAGTGCCTCGACCGCATCGCAGCAGCGTCATTATTAAACTTTTGAGCGGTTGGCACCTCACCGAGACAATCTCAATCTGCCTGGAGCTTCGTTGATGGCAACTTGTCAAACTTCTTGTGTTTGTATCTTCTCTACTTCGCCTCCTTGATTCGTTGTGGAGTCATCTGCAGCATCCTCCGACCTTGCTGCAGTGGGGGAGTTTCCCCTCAGGGCGCACCACCGAGTGACTTGAATGGGGTCACTCGTCTCCAAGCTCCCTTGTTTCGATTGATTGTTCAGCCGTTGGGGCGGTGGTAACACACCTTCAATAGGGGTTGGCTCGATCGGGTCCCCATTGTCCCGGTTCATCGCCAGTTCCTTATTGCCTTCTTCCGAGTGAGTCGGGGAAGTGGTAGCGAACAACATTGGCGATTTCTTCAACCACTCCCATTGATCAATTTCACTGTGTTCGGAGGACTCTCCTGGTCCCTCCATCAATCTTTGCTCGTGAAGGATTCTTGATTCGTGCAATGCTTGCTGCATTTGCAACTCTTCCGTGGGCAAGATCATTCTCTTGATCCTCATCACCGCCGAGAAGACATCAAGGAGAGAATGTGTGTGTTACGTGGTGCCGAGATAGGGCAAATGCTTGCCTTCTCACGTGCCTCACCTTCCTCAGCCTTGCTTTTCTCTCTCCTTTTCCTTGTAAATGCAGGATATCTAAGCAGATTGTCTTCATCAAGTCTTTGGGGCACGATTTTAGTCCAAGGAAATTTAGCGCTTCCTCTTCTTCTTCTATAAACTCGAGCCGTTGAACTGTTCCCTTGACTTACTCAACTTCCATTTCCTCCACTCACGCAGACGATTTTGGATGTCCGGGTAAGGTGGAGATAGGATCATTACATCACTATCCGCCTAAAGCAGTTCTTCTTCAGCTTCACCGTGTGAATTACAATGTGTCTTCCCGGTTGCCTCTGGCGACGCTTTCAAAGGCAGACTTGGCTGTTTCATCAACTACATCCGGAGACTCTACTTCTCCGGAGTTTTTGGTATCTTCTCTAGCCGAGTAATCGACTCACCGGTTTCTCCATTCCGATCGCTTGATGATTCTTCTTCGTCTCCTTGTTTGTACCGAGGGATTTCTCGGTTCGTAGACGGTGTCCTCTGAGTCTTGGGCGGCTGGGCAGTCTGGCCGGTGTCTTTTTCTCGAGGAGCAGCCGTCGTGGCTTCTCGCCTTCTCCTCTTTGATCGGAGAAGGTATTTGTGAGTCCTTCTCGATCGCTGCTGCAGGGCAGGGGACACGGCCGCCGGGCAGTGACTCACGCGGGCGGCAGGAGCATGTTTGGTTTTTTTCTTGTCAGCAGGACAAGCGCTTCTTAGTAGTCACTGGGCGCTCTCTTCTTGGGTGGAGAGGAAACAATCGTATCTTCGTGGTCACCGATTCCCCTCACCGTGTCGCTCTCTTGGCGTAAGCTCTCTTCTCAGGCGCCGCAGAGGTTTGCTCAAACATCCTCTTGTTAACATGGAATGCCTTCCCATGTCTAAGAGGAACTCCTTTCACCTCCAATAGCCGGCCAATCACTAGGCCATATCCCGGATCCTCCAAATGAGCCATCTTCTTTGAAGGACTTGTTCCCCACGCTTCGGGCAGATCGTTGAGACAAACTCACCAGCTTTATCTTCTTTTCTTCGATGATTGCAAATGCATTACAATCAGCTTTGCCTTTGATTGATTGGTCAAAGTCGCCAAATTTGATGTCGATACATTTGGCAACTATGTCCAACAACTTGTGATAATCCTCCTTCAGCGCTCTCTTGTTTTTGTGTGTATATTATTTTATCAAAGAAAGTCGGACTTGGCTATTTCTTTCCAGGCGTCACCAAGTTTACATCACTTCTTTAATCTCGGATGCTCCTTCCTGGCCGGTAGTGAGCAATGTTCACCAAATCCATGGCAAATAGTCACCGCTTCCGTGAATGAGCAGATGACTTGATTCCTTCATCGTGAATCTCAAAGATTCACGAAATTGTGCGACCTCCTCCACATAGGTCATCGGATATTCTAACGTTAGAAATGGTTTTAGCCCGGACGTTTCCAACTTCTCAACGATTTTCTTCACTAGGGTGTCGTCGGACCATCAAGTTTCATCATTCCGTCAAAATTCACCGTAGAGAGCCGTGTGGATTTGCTTTCCTAACTTGGTAAAGTCATAAGTTGGTGCCATTTCTCGGGATTATTTCAAGGAAAAACTCGAAAAATGATTGGAAGATTGATAGGGTTTCGAGAGTATTTTGCCTTTGCTTTTGAGAGAAAGAGATGAACAGTTTTTAGAAGTGTGAGAGAGAAATGCAGCGAAAATGGTTTAAATATGGTTTATGAAAGGACGTGCGGTGGTTTTTGAATTGTGATCGAAATCAACGGCTTGGATTTCGCACGCCTATTGAGCATTTCATGTCTCGTATTTAATGCGGCAGCATTTATATCCAATCATAAGCTTGGTGTGCAGCTTTATGTCTGTACACATCATCATTGTCCGACGTATTTCTTAAAACATTCCCGCTTAGTCAAAACGACAAATTTTGTCACTTTGCTCATAAATTATTCAAACATCCCTTAGCCGATTTAACTCTACTTCTCACAGTTCTCTTAGTGACTCAAATATCACCGACTAGAATTGGTAGTCATCTTTCCGATACAAATTGATTTATTTCGAGATGATTTACTTTTCACTCTTTTTCACCCTTTGTTTGTTCCATTTCTCTTCTTTGATTCGCCCCGAGTGTCACCAAATTAATTAACCCAACTCATGTTTGAGTTCTTCAAATCTTGACTCACATAGTGGTTTTGTGAAGATGTCACTAGTTGTTTATCGCTTGAAATATATTCCAGGATGATGTCCTTCTTTTCAACATGATCTCTTATGAAGTGATATTTGACATCAATATGCTTTGTTCTTGAATGCAACACGAGATTTTGAGTAATTGCAATTGCACTTGTGTTATCACACATGATTGGAATCTCTTTTTCCTCAATTTCATAGTCTCTCACCTTTGTCTCATCCATAGGACTTAGGCACAACACTGCCCGCAGCCTATGTATTCTCGCCTCGGATGTGGAGGTGGCTATTGAGTTTTGCTTCTAAAATCAGAAATCACTCGTTTCCTAGCATTTGACATGTGCCTCGAAGTTTTCTTCCTGTCTTACTCGTGATCCAAAGATAGTCGTCAATAGCCAATTAGCTTGAATCCACCTTCCTTGGATACCATAGGCCTACTTCTTCGCTTCCTTTCAAGTATCTCAATACTTCTTTAGCTATCGTCATATGGCTTTCTTTTGGAGCAGATTGAAATCTTGCACATACACCTACAACAAAGGTGATGTCCGCCTCGCTTTTGTGAGATGAGCAAGTGATCCAATAAGTGCTCGTATCTTGTTTGATCTACAGTGCTTGCCATCCGCATCCATGTCCATTTTGACCGATGTGTTCATTGGTATTTTTACGTAAGACTTCTCCTCCATACCAAATTTTTTCATTAAATCTCTGGTGTATTTTGTCCGACTTATGAAGGTTCCATCCTTCACTTGTTTCACTTGGAGTCCAAGGAAGAATGTCGCCTCTCCCATCATGCTTATTTCAAATTTACTTTGCATGAGGTTTGAAAATTTTTCACACTCTTTTGTTAGTGGATCCAAAAATGATGTCATCCACATATATTTGAACAAGCAAGATACTCTTCTTGTCTTGAATTAAAGAAAAGTGTTCTATCTACTTTTCCTTTTGTGAATCCATTTTCGCTTAGGAATTGTGACAGGTGTCGACCATGCTCGGGTGCCTGTTTCAATCCATACAGGCTTTCTTGAGTTTGTATACCTTGTCTCCAAGAGTCTTCCCGCTCAAATCTTGGAGGTTGTTGAACATACACTTCTTCTTCCAATAAACCATTTAGGAATGCACTTTTTGACCATCCGATATACAATGAAATTCTTGTGAGTGCATAGGCAAGAAACATCCTTATAGCTTCCAATCTTGCTACAGGGGCAAATGTTTCATCAAAATCTATTCCTTCTTCTTGGCAATATCCTTTGGCTACTAGTATTGCTTTGTTTCTTACCACGTAACCTTCCTCGCTCATCTTATTTCAACACCCATTTGGTTCCAATAACATTTTGATGTATGGGTCTTTGCACTAATTCCCATACTTTATTTCTCTCAAACCGATTCACTCTTCTTGCATAGCTTGAATCCAATGTGTGTCGTCCAATGCTTGGGACACATCTTTGGGCTCTATTTATAGATGAAGCATGTGAACATGGCTTCTTGTTGAGTTCTCGATCTTGTTTTGACACCTTCTCTTATATCTCCAATGACAAGTTCGTGGATGGTCTCTCACCATCTTACATCAAAGTTGGAGTAAGTTAGCCGATTCAATGACTTGCAGTACCGTGTTGCTTTGGGTCACTCTCTTCGTTATCACTTAGCCGCAAATTTTCCAAATGTTTTGAGATTCAAACTATCTCATCTTCTTCCTCAATTGATAATTCCAAACTTGACTTGAAAGATAGGACTCTTCTCGTATGGTTGGATGATTCACCTTATCACCGACTCTTCAATGTCTTCTCCATTTACATTTGGCTCATCGAATACTACATGAATGGATTCTTCTCCGAACCATAGTTCTTTTATTGAGTATTCTCAGAGGTTTTGCTTTCACCGAGTATCCTAAGAAGATACCTTCATCACTTTAGCATCAAAAGCCTTTAGATTGTCTTTGCCATTGTTGTGGATGAAGCATTTACATCCAAATATTCTCAAATATGCAACATTTGGTTTTCTTCCACCCCAGATCTCATAGGAGTCTTTGTCACCGCTCTATTTATCATACATCCGTTTTGGGTGTAGCAAGTGTGTTGATTCTTGACCAAAATCTTTTTTGTAACCCCGTTTGACTAACATGGTCCTTGCCGCTTCTTTGAGAGTTCTGTTCCTTCTTTCTCGCAACTCCATTCTCCGTGGAGTCCTTTGTCAGCCGATAGTTCATGACCAATACCATTCTCAATACAAGATCGAGTTATTATTCCATTGACAAACTCGGTTCCTCTATCCGATCTTATTTTGATAATGGTTTGACTCTTCTCGCTTTGAATCCTCTTCATCACCGTTTGGTAGTTTTTGTAGAGTTTCTTTCTTCTTTGCACATGAATATTGTCCATGTATATCTTGAATAGTCATCTACTACCACCAAGGTGTATTTCTTTCCACTTATGTCAAGGCCGTTCCACTGGGCCAAATAGATCCATATGAAGCGATGTAATATTCTTGTTGAGGATGGGCATGTCTTTTCTTTGAATGACGATTTGATTTGCTTTCCTTTCCGACATGCATCACATATACTCTCCTTCTTGTATACTGAGTCCGAAGTCCTTCTACAAGATGACTTCTGCCACTTGTTAATTGTTTTGAAATTCGGTGACTCGGCTTTTGTGTGCCAATCTTGATTCAAATTGTGCTTTTGCTAGTAGACAGTAATCGGGTGTTGCAATTGACCAATCCACTACATACATATTTTTCTCGTCTACATCCTTGCAAAGACAACTTCATTTGATTCAATATCTTTGATTTGGCATATTCCCATGTTGAATCCAACGTTGTAACCCTTGTCACAGAGTTGACTCGATGCTTAGCAGGTTAAAGTTGATTCCTTCAACATATGAAACGTTTGTGATTTCTAATCCATTCCTCTTGATGGTTCCAATGCCTCTTATTTCACCAGAGCTTCATTTCCTCCAAATATGACTTTTGCTCCTTTAACTTCCTTGAATTTTGACAGATTTTTCTTGTTTCTGTCGTCATGTGTCCGGGAATGTGCCACTATCCATGTACCAGTTCCTTGGCACTCACTGCTCTTGAACCCGCAAACAAGGAAATTTAAGTTTTTAGGTACCCATACTTGTCTGGGTCCTAAGGGGTTAGAATTGTAAGATGATCCAACCAACTTATAGCCAAATGATTTGACTCTAAGGGGTTGCCATCTATCGCGCCATAATCATAATTAATTCGCAAATTGCTTGGGGATTCTAGTTCATACAAATTGTCTCTTTTGTCTGTATGCCCGCATATATGTTTTAGCAATTGCCTTCCTTGGGTAATTGTGGTGACTTTGAGTGTGATGCTTAGGTGCATAGGTGTGCTGATGAAAGCTCTTATACTTTTGGAATGGCCTTTCGAGTTCTTGGCCTTTGCCATTTGGGCTTATATTCCATAAGTTTATGCTTTGATAGTTCACATTATTCCAATCATCTTGCTTGGATATTTTCTACCATTCCCATAATATGTATTTCTTTTATGGATTTTCTGGGATTTTTGGTAGCTCTGCTTCCTTTTTACAGAGTATTTTCATTAGGAGTTTGCTTGAGGACTCGGGCCAATCTCTTCTCACTGTCCCTTCAAAGACACTCAACTCGGCCGCTTTTCCTTTTCCTTTGTAACCAAGGCCGCTTTGCTTGTTATTGTGCTTTGGAGTGAATGTGTGTGCAACATTTAGAGTTTTGGATTTTTCAGACTCTTCATGACTTGAAGATCCTTTTTCCAAAATTACTTTTGAGGTTTGACATAGCACGAGGAATTAAATCCTAAGCCTGTCTTGTCTCCACATTCTCTTTGACTCATGATAAGATCATCCAATGATTTAGATGCCTTAGTGAATGAGGTAATAACATTCTTGAGGTTATTCTCCCTTTTTCTATAGCAACAATTTCTGCTACTAATTTAGCATTTTCAAATTTTTAAACTTTCATTCTCATCACCTATTTGACTTAGAGTACTCAGGCTCCTTAGTCGGCTTTGAGTTTTGACTTTTGAGTAGGATGTTTTCCTCATTCAATAGTGTGTGTGAGGATTTAATGTGTTCAAAATCTTTCATCATTTTGCCTAATGAATCATAAAGATCAGTGGGTGATGAAGTGTGTGTGTCACGATCACTATCACTAGTGTCCGAGTTTGTTGAGTTAGATTGTACCTCATCTTCTTGATCTTGTTCTTTGGCCATCAAGCGGATCAAGGCTTCTTCTTCGTAGTCACTTGAGTAGTCGGCCATCGCTCTCGAATCACCGTCTCTCTTGACTTGGTCAAGCTTTTTTTTAGCGATCTCAGCACATCATTGCCTTTTTTCTTTTCTTGTCTTCTTTCTCTCAAGATCTTCCTTTCTTCTTCATCCCCTGTACTTGTTGACTACAGATATGGACAAATAATGGCATAGTGACCTGGTTGTCTGAGTTCCAACATAGATACTCAACCTTTGATCACTCTTTTCCATTCTTGGATTGTCACCCTTTGATACTCAACTTTTTGATGATCTGTTCTCTTGGTTGGCCTATCATCCCTTGATTTGGAGGGAGCCGAGTGTCTTCTCGGAAGATTCACCCTTTCCTCTCTTGTAGTTCTTATTAAAGAACTTGTTAAACCTTTTAACCATCGGGCTATTTCTTCCGGGTCAATGACCTCTTTGACCTCAGCTCTCTTCCCATCTTTAACAATTAAAGCAAATGTTTTGGGTACATCCTGTCTCTCTTCCTCGTCTTTTTCTTCTCAGCTCAAACTCATAGGCTTTGAGGTCCGAGAATAACTCATGGTTGGATGTCTTTGATAGGTCCATGGAATGTCTCAAGGCCATGACCTTCATTTCCCATTCACCGAAGACTTTTTAGGATTTTCATACACATTTCCTTCAAGTGTATATTCATTTCCAAGTGCATGACACTCATTTGTGATTTCGTGAACCGAGCGCCTAGTTGATCCAGGTTCTCTCCCGAGATCATTTTGAAGTTCTCAAATTTCAGACCACCGATAATTTGTTTTCTTTGATTTGCTCGAGCCTTCACAAATCAATGTCACTTGTCCTGCATTTCTTTAGTTTTTTTTGCATGATTTGACTTTGTTGAACATGGCTTTGTCCAAGGTTTTGTAGAGGATGTCCTTGGCTACATTGTCCAGTTATATCTTTTTATGTCATCATTTGTCCACTCGCTTCTTGGTTTTCAACCATGACCGGTCTAGAGCAACATCTTCTTTCCTTCACCGCAACTCTTCGTCTAAATTGTTTCACCTTTAAGATTTGCGGAGGCCCATCTTCTATCACTATCCACATTTCATCATGTAATGCTTTGATAGATGAGCCTGCATACGAATTTTCCAATCATCAAATTCTTCGATAGTGAACATAGGGATGCGTGTCAAATTTGCTTCCATGATAATAACTATTAATAATAAAAAGAGTTTTGAAGATTTAAGTACTAAAGCGGACTTTGAAAAGTTTAGAGATCTAGTTCAAGAACTTGAAAGGCGGAGGGTTCAATGAACCAACCGCTCCGATACCACTTGTAGGTCCCAAGGGGTGTAAGTGTAAGGTTTAGAAGGGGGTTGAATAAACCTTACCAATTTTTCGATTTAGTCCTTTTAAATCTCTGAGTTGATACTACACAGTGTGTCCTTGATGGACAAACAACTTAGTCACTCAAGAGAGTTAATCACTCAACAAACTCAATCGAGGTGTTGATGGAGTAACTCAAATGTTAGCTCTAAATTAACTCGACCGTGGTTTTGTTTTTCATTGGAAGACTTAACACCCTTAAGTTTGATTAAGTAAGAGTTTAGTGCTTGGTTTAGTACTTATAATTTATCAAGTGGATAGCAAATTTATCGCCAGATATAAGCGCTTAAAATTGCAAGAATTAAAGTGCTGAAATGTAAATGACACAATGAAATTTTTATAGAGGTTCAAGATGGGGTAATTCTTCTACTCCTCTCTTCTCCAACTCCTGGAGGAATCCACTAAGTAATGATCGGTTTACAAAGTGGTAATGTACCAATCACACAAATGACTTCTCGTGACGACTCGGCTTCTTCACGGCAACCTTTACTACTACTCACTTGCTCAAGCTCTTTGGATTTGATCACGAAGCCCTCCAAAAGCTTAATACTTGGCTCAACCTTGAACCTTCCTACAATCCTTCCCGGAATGTAGACCCCTTGTTTTTTGTATTTTCCTCTTCAACCGATTGAAGTTATCTTTCCTTCACAGGTGAGTGTTGGATTGATGTTCTTCGTAATGTAGGCTTGAGGATTGAGAATATTTCAGTTTTCTAATATGCTTGTATATCTCACATATGTGTCATCTATGTATCTCTTTATCTCTTCTTTCTCAAACAAACTCCTCGGCCTTTTATAGTGAACTTTCAAAAATTTGCCCGTTGAAGAGATAGGCTTATTTTTGAAAGTCACTTGCGTCGTTGGCTTGTCTTGTTGCGCTTCTTGGAATTGCCATTTCCTCGTATGAATTGTTCTTTCACCTTTTCGTAGTTCGACACGGTGTAGTGTTTCCCATTGGTTCATTCCTTTTGCACGCTTCGACCGAGCACTCGAAAAGGTGGTATGGAGATATTACTTGTTTAAGTAATTCTCTTGATTTCTCTGTGCAACGGATCTTTTATAGTTATCTCGACTTGATCGCATTTCCTTGCTTTCCTCGGGTGACTTAGAGTCACTTCCAATCATCGGATGACTCTTCTCACTTCAACTTGAGACTTGGCTTTTCTTGAGTTGACTTGATCGATGCTCCACTCACCGCATCTCACCGCTTCTTCATAGAGTTCCCATCTACTCTTCTTTGCCATACTCAAATTTGTTTCGCAATGAGTCTTCCTTCAAGTCTTGATTGTCTTCTTGCATGTTAGGGCGTAGTGACTTAACTCGGCAGCCTTTGGCCACTCTATTCATTACAATGCATTTTACAACAAGAATTGGGGTGCCAACTTTCTATTCTAAGTTTTACATGGCATTCATCAAAATCTAAACAATAAAATTCCTAACATATAGGAATGAAGAAGAAAGAAAAGTCTTCACGGAGAAGAAGACAAAGAAAAGAAGAAAGCCATGTTGGGTTTGAGACCGAGCCGACCCAGTGCAAAAAGGCAAAGAGACTCGGATAGTAGTGAAGCGACTACTCAAGTGACTCAAAGAAGAGTCTATGATCCGCCTCATGGCTAAAGAACAAGATTAAGAAGATGAGGTACACTCTAACTCATCTCATTCTGATTCAAGTGATAATGATTGTGATACACATACTTCATCACCCACAGATCTTTATGATTCATTAGGCAAAATGATGAAAGATTTTGAATACATAAAGTCGTCACACACAATCTTAAATGAGGAGAACAACCAGCTTAAAAGCCAAAACTCACAAATGACTAAAGAGCCGAGTACTGAGTCAAATAGCCGATGAGAACTCTAAGTCAAGGCGGAAAATGCCAAGATAATAAAGCGAGTTAGGCGATCTGAGAAAAGAGGGAAAAATATTTTAAAAATGTGATTGCCTCATTTACAAAAACATCCAAATCATTGGATGAAATTATTATGAGTCAAAAAGAATGTGGAGACAAGACATGCATAGAATTTGATTCATTTGTGCATAGTCAACTCCAAAAGTGATTTTGGAAAAAGGATCTTCAAGTTATGAAGCATTCCAAAAACCCAAAACACCAAATGTTGCACCCACATTCACTCCAAAGCACAATAAAATCATATACCCTTGGTTATAAAGGGAAAGGAAGGAAGCCAGTTGAGTATGCTGAAAGGACAGCTGAGAAGAAATTCAAAGAGTCCTTCAAAAACTCCAAACTTAAAATACTCGTGAAAAGCAAACAGAGCTACCGTAAACCCCGAAAGTTCATCGAGAAATACATATGATGGGAATGGTAGAAACTATCCAAACTATGCTGATTGGAATAATGTGAAACATCAGCAAAGACCTATGGAATATAAGCCAAAATGGCAAAGACCTAAACCTCAGCAAAGGTCATTCCAAAGGCAAAAGAGCTTTTATCATCACACATATGCACCCAAGCACTACACTCAGAAATACCACAACTACCCCAAGAAAGCAAATGCTAAAACAAACAAACAAACAGGCATACAGACAAAAAAGATAGTTGTATGATCCTAAAACCCCCAAGTTCTAATATGCACTTTGTGATTATGGCACTGATAGATGGCAACCTCTTAAAGTCAGACCACTTGGCTATAGGTTGGTTGGAACATCTTATATCACTAACCCCTCAGGACCTAGACAAGTATGGGTACCTAAAAACTGATTTCCTTTTTTGCAGGTTCAAGGAACAGCTGAGTGCCAATGAACCTGGTACATGGATAGTGGCTGTTCCAGACATATGACAGGAAACAAGAAAAATATGTTAAGATTCAAGGATATTAGAGGTGCTAAAGTTATATTTGGAGGAAATGAAACTCCAGGGGAGATTAAAGGCACATGATCCCACAAGAAAAATGGATTGGAAATCACAGATGTTGCTAATGTTGAATGCCTCAACTTCAACCTTCTAAGTATCAGCCAACTCTGTGACAAAGTCTACAATGTAGGATTCAACATGGGAGTATGCCAAATCAAAGATGCTGAATCCAATGAAATAGTGTTGTAAGGATCAAGGCAAAAGAATATGTATGTGGTAGATTGGTCTCATCTACACCAAACACATGTCTGCTAGCAAAGAGCATCCGAATCAAGTTGGTTGTGGCACAAGAAGCTGAGTCATCTGAACTTCATGACAATCAACAAGCTTGCAAGGAGTCATGTTGTAGAAGGATTGGCAGACTCAGTGTACAAGAAAGAAAGTGTATGTGATGCATGCCAGATGGGAAAGCAAATCAAATCGTCATTCAAGGATTCGCCAATTCCTTCTTCAACAAGGATATTACATCCGTTGCATATGGATTTATTTGGTCTAGTTGAGCCAGCTAGTATCAATGGAAAGAAATACACCCTTGTAGTGGTGGATGATTATTCAAGATATACATGGACAATTTTCATGTGTAAAAAGACGGAAACTTTGCAGAAGTTACCTCAGCTGATGAGAAGAGTTCAAAATGAGAAGAGTCAAACCACTATAAAGATAAGATCTGATAGGGGTACTGAGTTTGTCAATGGAAGAATAACTCAGTATTGTGTTGAAAATGGTATTGCTCATGAGTTATCAGCTGCAAGGACTCCACAGTAGAATGGAGTAGCTGAAATAAGGAACAGAACTCTCAAGAAAGTTGCAAGGACTATGTTAGCTGAAGTTGGATTGCCTAAGAGATTTTGGGCTGAAGCCATAAATACATCATGTTATACTCAAAATAGATGCATGATTAACATGCAATTGACCAAGACTCCCTATGATATTTGGACAAGGAGGAAGCCAAATGTTGGATACTTCAGGATATTTGGATGTAAATGCTTGATCCATAATAATGGCAAGGATAATTTGAAGGCTTTTGATGTAAAAGGCGATGAAGGTATCTTTTTGGGATACTCACCGAGAGCAAAGCCTATAGGGTCTTTGAACAAGAGGACTATGGTTACCGAATAGTGTATCCATGTGATTTTTGATGAACCTAATGTGAATGGAGAAGACATTGATGAGTTAGTTGATAAGTTGAATCACCAACTATGCGAAAAAGTCCTTATGTTGAAGCGAAGGCGAAGTAAGAGCATTCAACCCGGATGAAGATGAGATAGTCAATCTCAAAGACAAATGGAAGGTCTACAAAATTGAATGAAGATGAAAGATATGTTCAAGACAACTTAGTCATGAGACTTTGAATCCAAAGAAACTTACTCCAACTTTGATGTGAGATGGCTGAGAGACCATCCACCAGAGTTAGGCATTGGAGATGTAAGAGATGACATAAGACCAGATCCAGAGCACATCACGAAGCTATGTTCACTTGTTTTATTTCCTAGATAGAGCCTAAAGATGTGTCTCAAGCATTGGAAGACACACATTGGATTCATGCTATGCAAGAAGAGCCGAATCAGTTTGAAAGGAACAAAGTATGGGAATTAGTTCAAACGCCAACCCACCAAAATGTTATTGGTACTAAGTGGGTTTTCAGAAACAAGATGAATGAGGAAGGATCTATTGTAAGAAACAAAGCAAGATTGGTAGACAAAGGGTATTGCCAAGAAGAATGTATAAATTTTGATGAAACCTTTGCTCCTGTTGCCAGATTGGAAGCAATAAGAATGTTTCTTGCTTATGATGCACATAAGAACTTCACTGTATATCAAATGTAAAAGTGCATTTCTAAATGGACTGTTAGAGGAAGAAGTCTATGTTGAACAACCTCCAGGTTTTGAGCAGAAAACTATTAGAGATAAGGTCTACAAGCTCAAGAAAGAACTATATGGTTTGAAACATGCTCCAAGAGCATGGTATGATACATTGTCTCAAATTCTAACTGACAATGGATTCACCAAAGGCAAAGTTGATAGAACACTCTTCAGAATTCAAGATGGAGAGAGCATACTGCTTGTTCAAATATATGTGGATGACATCATTTTTTGTTCCACAAATAAAGAGCTGTGTGACAAGTTCTCAAACCTCTTGCAAGGCAAATTTGAGATGAGCATGATGGGAGAGCTGACTTTCTTCCTAGGAGTTCAAGTCAAGCAATTGAAGGATGGAACCTTCATAAGCCAAACCAAGTATACTAGAGATTTAATGAAGAAATTTGGCATGGAAGAGAAGTCTTATGTGAAGATTTCAATGAATACATCAGTCAAGATGGACATGGATGCAGATGGCAAAGCTTTTGATCAAACCAGATATAGAGCTCTCATTGGATCATTGCTCTATTTAACAACAAGCAGGCCAGACATCACCTTTGCAGTAGGTGTATGTGCTAGATTTCAATCTGCACCAAAAGAGAGCCACACGACTGTAGCTAAGAGAATCCTAAGATATTTGAAGGAATGCCAGGAAGTCGGCTTATGGTATCCAAAGGAAGAAGGATTCAAGCTGGTAGGATACTCAGACTCAGACTATGCTGGATGTAAGTTGACAGGAATAGTGCTTCAGGTAAATGTCAAATGCTTGGAAATAGATTGGTTTCTTGGTTCAACGAGAAACAAAACTCAATAGCTACATCCACAGTTGAAGCAGAGTACATAGTTGGCAGCTGTTGTGCCCAAGTCTTATGGATGAGACAGCAACTGAGAGATTATGATATTGAAGAAAAAGAGATTTCAATTATATGTGATAACACTAGTGCTATTGCGATCACTCAAAATCCAGTGTTGCATTCAAGAATGAAGCACTTTGATGTCAGATATCATTTTATAAGAGATCATGTTGAAAAGAAAGACATCACATTGGAATACATATCAACTGATAAGCTGTTAGCTGATATATTCACAAAGCCATTATGTGAATCAAGGTTTCAAGAGCTCAAGAATGAGTTAGGGTTAATTGAGCTGATTAGATTACTCAGAAGACTCAATCAGTCAAGAAAGAAGATGAGAAAATGGAAAATAAGCAAGTTTCACATTTGAGCCAAGTGAAACAGCCCATTCGGGAAGTCAGATGTATCGAGTTAGCTGACAGATTTGTTACATCATGAGAAGAGAGAAACAGAGTTGAGTCACTTTGGAAGAAAAGCTGAATCATTTATGAGCTAAGTGACAAAAATGCAGTCGTTTTATTCGAGCGGGAATGTTTTTAAGGATGACGTCAGCGTAATAATGACTATAAGCATAAAAGCTGCACAGTAAACCATTTGATTGGATATAAATGCTGATGCATTTAATGTGGGGAAATTAATGCGGTTTTGAAGACATAATCCTGACCGTTGATTTTGATCAACATTTTCAAATTCCAAAAACCGTCCTTTCACGTCCCTTATATACAAAATTTCACTTTCTCTCTCCTCACGCAAACCTATTCATCTTCAGCAAAGAAAGTTCATTCTCTCTGCAACTTTGTTCGAAACCCTAGTTATTAAAAGTCAAGTTTCTTAAGTTTTAATCGGTCAAAAGCCTAGAAATGGCAGCAAATCATGATTTTGCTTTGTTATCTAAGAAGATCCACACCGGAGCATCAGTGGACTTCACTGGTATGATCAAGCGGGGGTTGATAGTGCCCTTGTGAAGAAGATAGCTGAGAAGATAGAAAAGTCCGACCTGAAGGACTTTTTAACGATGCAGTTCACGCACACCTACCTGGAAGAGGTGGCCATGTTTAATGTGACGCGTAGGTGCAGGACAATGAAATACGTTCATCTGTCCACAACAAGGTCATCAAAATCACTGCAAAAGACCTTGCTGAGCACTGCTTTTTGCCCACTGAGGGTTTGAAGGACATCGCTGAGAAGGATGTCAACCCAGTTGCAGCTTAGAAGGAAGTTGCCAAGCCGGAGTTTGCTGCGAAGGCTGTGTATACAGCCAAGAAGGAGTCTCTGGAGGATGACTACCACAAACTGATGGACATCGTGTCCAAATGTGTGGATATGAAGTTTGGAAGAATTAATCAGTTGTCCAAGACCAAGCTGATCGTGATGGCTGCGATCATGCAAGATAAAAAGGTGAATTGTGATGGCGATGAGACTACGCCGTGCGCATGAGGCGGCTTGATAATTATTTTCCTTGTTTTCTTAAGCTTTATGTTTGCTGCAGATTTGTTTCCTTATGTTTATTATTTCCTACATTAGATAGAAGTCTTGTTTGAAGAAAACTCTTTAGGTATAAATAGCTGCTTTGTGTTGTTTTCGTGGGTGGTTTTTTGATTAATATTAACTTTGATATTTCTTTATTCTCAAGGAGAAAAGTATTCATCTGCTACTTTGTGTTTTCTTCTGTTATTTGGCTTCTATCTGCGTCAGTTCAGCTGAATCTGTCAAAATGTGATGAACCGGTCCTTCAAGGAAGATGGGACCTTTGGTTGCTCATTGGGATACGGCCTTGTCATTGGCCATCTGATGGAGGTGAAGGGCATTGCACTGTGCCATGGCACGCCCTTCCATGCAAATAAGAAGATGTTCAAGGCGAACCTCTCTGGAGCCCAGAAGAAGGCTCATGCAAGAAAGGCTAATACAAGTGAGGGGAATCAGCTGACCCTGCTGAAGACACAGCTGAGACCTCTCCAGCTCTCTCCCCGAAGCTGAAATCTAAGAAGAGAGATGCATCATCTAAGCCTGCCCCTACCCCAGCAGCCAAATCGAAGAAAGCACCTGCCCCTGCAGCCAAAACCAAAGCCCCTACCCATGGAGCCGAGACACCTGCCCTCGCAGCCGAGATAGAGGAGGAACCCCAAATTCCTTCTCCTATCTTGAAGAAGAAGCGGACTGCCAAGTCCAAAAATGCAGCTGCTTCTAAGAAAACTCCTAGTGAACCACATGTCTTCACGTTTGAAGAGCCTGAAGAAGTGGAACCTGAGATCCAGCTGGTTCCCACTAAAAGAAGACGGTTGTTCAGCAAAGCTAAGCTAGAAAAGACAGCCGAGTCTGGTACTCAGCCGGAGAGGCAAGAGGAGACTGCTGATGCTCAAGAGGAGCATCTCCAGAAATTGTGGATGCCCCAGAGAAGACTGCTGATGCTGATCAGCAGAGGATCGAAGAGAACCCAGCTGTACGGGAAACAACTGAGAAAACTGAAGCAGCTGAGACAACAGAGCCGATGTAAGAACATGTTGTCTCAACTTCTCAGACAGATGTTGCTGAGTCAGAGGAGGAGCAAGCCCCATTAGACCCCATTCAGGAAACAGGAGAGGATGACGATGACGACTTGATTATGTATTCTCCGGTCACCGACATTCGAGACGATTAAGGGAATGGAGGGCATGGAAGTTGGATTACTCTAGGCATCAGTTTGCTCGCCCATAATTTATTGAGGAGTAGGAAGAGTTGCTCAGATTCCTTGAACATGCATCTATCCAATTTGCTCTGAATAAAGAGAGTCAGATGGAAACCCTCCGCCTTATCAAGGAGGAAGAAAAGGAAAAAGGCGAGGAGCATGAAAAGCCTTGGAGAAATCCATGATTTGTCAGTAGACAGGAACTTATGAGCACATCCATGAGTCTACTGATAGTGATGAAGACATGGATCCAACTGCTGCAGTAGAGAAGTCCGAGATGCAGCAGGCTATAACAGAATCACGAGCCATGCATGAGATGAGTCTTCTAGAGGGTCCAAGAGAGTCCTCCAAAGTCTCTCCTAGGACTGATCCTTTGGGAGTGGCGCAGCTGATTGCAACGGATATTGATGCTACCACATCTCCTGTACACTCAACTGATGGCTCTCAGGGACATGGCAATGAAACTGGGACTTTGGGCCCCCAAGCTAAGCCTACCCCTGAAGAAGTAGTTGAGACACCTGCCCTTGCAAACAGTACACTCGGAGGAACAATGAGCCGTGTCTCGGGAAGAGTGACCCCACTGTCATTCATCCACCGTGCGCCCGGTGAGGGGAAACTTTCCCCACCACATCAAGGTCGGAGGATGTTGTGGGAGACCAAACATTGCGTTTGGAGGTGAAGGTAAGAAGAACATGAACAACAGTGACATTAACGACGCTCGGATAGTTAAGTCTGCCTCAGCTGAGATGTCCACTTCTTTGAAGGCCGATGAAGCTGCTGCCATAGCTAAGGCAAAGGATGTAGAGACCCTGGGAGTTGAGATTCTGGGTCATGAAAGTGCAATCCAAGGAGTTGAGAATCTGATGGATGCCACGGTCCAAGACACTAAGACATCTGCTTCTGTCGAAGGGATGGTAGAAGACCCAAAGACAGTTGTGGCTTTCGAAGCAGTTGAGACTGCTGGGGGTATAGAAAGCTCAAGGGAGGTTGAGACTTCCCTGGGTAAGGGGCAAGATGAACAACAGAACATTCCTCAACTTGAAGGAGCTGCTACAGAAGAGGAGATTAACGCCCTTCACGATTCTCAAGAGCACATTGATACTTCATTTTTGGGATCGGAGGATGAAGCCGAGTCCACACACCATGAAGATATTTTGATGGACAAGGCTGAAGATGTTCTCAAATCTCAGAGCCAAGTCAGTGACAAAACGGCTTGAATGAGGTTTAATTTTCATGATGAGCCAACTCCTAAGGCCTCATCATCCTCCAATGATGTTGATGAATCAGCTGAGGACTAGGTTACTCATTTGGAAAAACACACTAAGACAGAGGAAGCTGTTAAGACAGCTGAGCTCAGTCAGCTGAGCAAACAATCTCAAATGCTCCAGCTGGAACCGAGTCAACTACGCAGGCTCCCACATCTGCAGTAGTGATGACTCATATAGCTCAATCGCAGGCTTTTACAGCTGCACCAACATTTGCCGATGACGCTGCCGCAACTGAGGCACAAAGAGCTGAATCATCGCAAACATTTTAAAGTCAAGACCCTCAAGGTGAAGCCTCGAGGATACCATTCATGCGCGATGATGTTTTTGAAGACATGTTCCCATTCAATGCTACACTGTCCGACATGAAGGATGAATCTGCTGCAGAACTCAAGAAAAAAATCGTACAGGAAGAGCCCGTCATTCCTACAGATACGATTGTGCCAGTGGACTTCAATTTTTATGTAGAGTGGCCGACAACTGAGTCAAATCCGATAGCTAAGTTACGTGAAGCCATCAAGAAGATCTACGAAGAGATTGAGAAGATGGAACATCACCAGGCCTCTCTAGATTTGAGATTGAACAATCAGGATGCTACCCTCACAAATTATTTGAGAGGGATAATCATGCGTATAAGGAATGGGCTGCCCAGCAGACAGCCATGCATTCGGAGCAGGTCCGTTACTTCAAAGCCCTCTTTGCTAAAATGCTCGTTTGGAGTGCGGACACCTCAATGTATCAATAGAGGATGAAGGAATATATAGTAAGGACGGAAACTTCCCATAAGTCGGATATGGAGCTGCTCTAGCACTTTCACAAGACTGAGATCGCTCGTCTGGAGAACAATATGAATGAAAAGTTCGGTTTTCTGATGGCGGAAATGAAAACTGTGACAGCTGAGTCCAAGGCTACTCGTTCCGAGTTTCGCAAATCCTACTCCGCAGTAGACTCCAAGCAGAACTCAACAAACAACCGACTGGATTTCTTCCTAAGTGGATTATTCCCTGGGATATCTCTCTCCTTTGGTAATGATGCCAAAAAGGGGGAAGAAAAGGCCCCTAAGGGATTGAAAGAAGAATTGAAGAAAGGAGGTGACACAGCTGATGGGGAAGGAAGTTCAAAGGATCTGAAATTGATGTATGCTAAAACCCCACAACTAGGTGAAGTCACGGCCTCAATTCTCAGCATGCTACCCCTGAACCTACCTGTTGAGAAAGCTGCAGTGGCCATGAAAGATGAAAGAAAGGCCATCGAAGCTACATTTGAGGACGTAGCTGAGAAGCAATCAACTCACATTCAGGAGATCATGAAGCAATATGGTGGTCCTCCAGCCGGAAAGGACTGCGCTGTGATCAAATGCCCATGGAACATTACTATGCCTGATGATGGATCTGAACCCAGATCAATAGAGAAATTCCAAACTATAGAATCAGAAGGCTACTTTCAAGGGATGACTCTGCCGCAAGCCTGGGACTTGTATTGGGAGAAGGGATTGGATTTGTGACAATCAGCTGATAATAAACAGACTTCCAGCAGTCACTCAGCTTGAAAGTCGAAGACTTCAATACAGTAAACTCCTAGATGAAGGGGAGCCGAGTCAGGAAGGGGAACGTGGTGGTGGAAGAGTCTCTCAACCTCGATCAAAACCAAAAGACATAGCATACGTAGATCCATACAAGAAGGGTCTTATATATTGGGCTGGATATGATCACCATGCCAACCTAGAAGTTGCTAGAAAGAACGCTGAAGCTCTTTGAAGGCAAGAAACTGAGAATGAGAGGACTGCTCGCCAATGGGAAGAGAGGAAGCGAAGGGATGACCCTGCTGCTAGGCGAGCGTACGAGAAGAAGAAAAGAGAGGAAGAAGAGAAGAAGAGGAGGAGTCCAAAGGATGACAGGAAGAGAGCTGAAGAAGAATAGAAAAGAAGGAAGCAACAAAGGCGTTGAAGTGTGCTGCGAACCCCTTCATGTATTTTGTTGTAAATACAATTGTGTAAGTCTTTGTAATAAACTCAGTGAATTTCCATGTAATTTTCACTCTGTATGTATCTTAGTTTAGATATAATGTGTATTGACATGTTTATATAAAAAGCTCTGATACCTGTTGTAAACAGCTTTGTAAAGGACAAGAATGCTATGATCAATAAAATGATTATTCAAATCATACATTCTTTGTTACTGCACTGCTTGTATGTTTGTTGTTTACTTATTTTGAATGTTTTAAGTTTTGACATCATCAAAAAGGGGAAAATTGTTAGGAAATTTATTTGTTAGATTTTGATGATACCATGTAAAACTTAAACTAAGAAGTTCGCACCCCATTTTCCTTGTAATTTGTATTGTAATAGATAGGACTGGAAGAGCTGAGTTAAGTCAGCTATGTCAAAGATTACAAGAAGTCAACTGCGGACTGGACTAAAGACTCTGTTGTGTGTCAGCTGAGTATGGCCTAGAAGGAAGTCAAGGACTCCACTGAAGGAGAGTCAGCTAAAGAAAAACTCTGAGAAGTGTCAGTAAAGTCAACTCAAGAAGCCAAGTCCAACAGTTGAAGTGATAGTTGAGTCAATCCCATGATTGGAGCAGACTCAAGTCACCTGGGGTAAAGGCAACAGTCAAGTGAAGACAACTGACTTAGATCCGTTGATTAAAGTCAAGAATATTAGTCGATATAGTAATATGTCAACCTGCCAGGTCTTAAAGTATTTGGCCTAAAATTGTGCAAAATGAATTAGCCAATGGGAAACACTGCACCTTGTGTCAGAAATCTGCAATGCCATTTAATACGAGGAAAGGTCAACATCACCAAGGCTGCAGACCAAGAAAAGACAAGCCAACGAACACAAAGTGACATTTGAAACTAGCCTATCTCTTCAATGGGCAAATTTCAAATGTGCACTATAGAAGGCCGAGGAAGCTATTGAGAAAAGGTTACCTGAACCACGAATGATCAAGCATTATCAAAGCAACTAACCTGCAATATTCTCAAACCAATTCAAGCAATTCCACAAGCCTTAAACTCGAAGAAACTTGATCCAACACAAGCTGTGAAGGAGAGATAACTTCAACCAGTTGAAGATGAAACTTTTGAAGAAACAAAGGGGTCTACTTTCCAAGTTGAGGGATTGTAGAAAGGTTTAAGGTCGAACCATTATCAAGTTTGTTGGAGGGCATCGTGATAAAATCCAAGAACTTGAGAAGTGAGTCAAGTAGCAAGGCGCCCTTATGAAGAAGGTAGTCGCAAGAGAAGCCAATCGCTGTGTGATCTAGGTTGTCTCGGTCGCTAACCGCTTTGTAAACGATCTGTTACATAGTGGATTCCTCCAGAGTTGGAGAAGAGAGGATTAGAAGAATAACCCCATCTTCGAACCTCTATAAAATATTTGTGTCATTTACTTTAAGCAATTTACATTCCTGCATATTTACTTATATCTACTATTAGTATACATTTGCTATCCAACTGATAATAAACTAAGTGCTAAAAATCAAGTGTTTAAAACAAGCTGAAAATCAATCAAACGGTGTTAAGTCTTCCGCTGTTAAAAACCAAATCAACCAAGTTAAGTATTTGGCTTAAGCAGCTGAGTTATACTATCAACCGCTTAGTCGAGTCTGTTGAGTGGGTAACTTAGCTGAATAGCCAACTTAGATGGCCCTCAAGGACACAACTGATTTGAGTCAACTCTGTTGAATCATTTAAAAAGACTAAAATTGAAAATTTGGTAATATTTATTCAATCCCCCCCTTTCTAAACCTTACACCACACCCCTTGGGACCTACACTTAAAAAATTTCATTTCTTACTACTTATCTCGACCCAACACCTAGCGCGTGATAAAGAAAATTAAAACACAATTCCAAGCAAGTATGGAATCAAAGAGCTGAAAAGAAAGTTTTCATTAAAGGCCAAACATTTACATCAGTCTGGCCAGGGGCCGATTACAAAAAGTATGAAAAATAAAAGAACATTCTAAGGGATGGGGGATGGTTGGCATTAAGCTTGTTGGTAACAGGGGCCTGGTCAAGAGTTTGACACTGGATGCCACTTCTTCGACTTTCTCTTCTCTGGCCTCAACATCTTCCTCCCCAGAATCAGCCACTTCAGGATATAGGGGCCTCGCCTCGTCAATCTGAGATGTAAATTTTTTGAGCTCATCCTCGAGCTGAGCAACTGTTTTGCCCTTCTTGAACTCCTCCAGAAATTCATCCATGCTCGTGGCATGAGCACATGTGAGCATAAAACCACATGTTGGGGTCTCTCTGAAGGCATTCACGGCCGCTTGCCCGGCTTCCTGATGGGCCTCCTCCAGCTACTTCTTGAACTCCTCCTCACGCCTGGTGAGCTTCTCCTGACGCTTGGCCACCTCTTCCTTCAGCTTCTTGACCTGTTGGCGAAGGGTCTCCTCAGCCTTCTCAGACTCGTCCCTAGCAGTCATAGCATCCTACTCGACCTTCTTCGCAGCATCGACCGCCTTCTCAGCCACCTTAACCTGATGCTTTAGGGACTCCTGAACTCCAAGGCAGAGGTTATCGACGTCTTGCAATGTTTTGTGATGCGATTCCATCTCGTGCCTCTCGCCTATTGCGTGCCATATGGTCCTAATGATTTGGCCCAAGAGGCCCATGCAGTATTGCTTCTTTTCCTCCCAGTTGGTGTCCTGGCAGAAACATTCAATCCCTGTAGTCCAGGCCCGAGCAGGGACATCTCTAGCAGCTCATCCGGCTTCACGCAGGGCTACTATCTGCTCGTCAGTGGGAGTGGAGCACTTAGAGAACTCCACAAAATAGTGTGGCCCTAGTCTGTCCATCTGCGTGCAATGTTCCTCCCGACAAGGAATGAGATGAATGAAGTGACCCTCTAGTCCCTGGTCATCAGAAAAAGTCCTCCCACGGACACCAGTTGTGTCGCCAAAAGGAATGACAATAGGCTCCATCCTGGGAATCTGCTCAGTCCCAGGGGTCTCGACCCCAGCTCCCCTCCTCTTCCTCATGGGCTCCTGGGTCTCGGGCTCGACTTTTCTCTTGCCCTACTGGATCTCGGCCCTCTGCTCGGTAGTCTTCTTCGCAGAGCCCCCGGCCATCTTCTTCACCTTTTTCAGGCTACCCATGATATCCATGTCGGCTTAAGTGGCTACACAAAAATGAAAAGGATGTTAGAACTTGCAAAATAAAAAAAATGAATGTTGTTCATTAAATGTTTGAACACATTACCTTGGGTGTCTCTTCTCTGCTCGGTTCTATGAGGTTCAGCCCCCTCTACTCGCTCCTCCTCTACTCTAGAGCCTGAGTTTCTATTCTTGGCTCGGTATCTGATGGAGCCCGTGGATTATGGCATAGACTAGTTTGGGCCAAACTAGCTTCAAGGGTCAAAAATTTTATATCTCGACCCTTCTTCGAAACCCTTCTAACTTTATCAAACCTCTCCAGGAAATCGGCGGAGAGCCATTCTCGGGAAGGTCAGTTCCCTGCACACCAAAAAATTAAAGATTAGATTTTTTTGAAAAAAGTAAGGAATCGAGAAAGACACTTACAAAAGTCATATTTAAAGTTAAGGTGGGGAGCGTGGTACTGCTCGCCCCTACTCCTGGAGTTCATCCACTCCCCATCAACCCAGAACCATCTATTCTTCTAGTCCTTTAAAGACCCGAGAAGGCCTAAAACAAGATTCTCTTGGTACCCAGGTTGGGTCACCAGATAGTACCATCCGATGGTCTCCTTTTTTGGTTGCTCGGAGTGGCTTTCCACAAAAAGAGCTCATTGATCTAGTCGAATGGGGGCTGGGGGAGCCAAGTCTGTGGAAAAGGATGACTAGCCCGATAAATCTTCCCCATAAGAGCGGATGCACCTAGGCCAGCGCAAGTTCCCACCTCCAAAACCACTTTGTGATTAGCCTCAGAAAAGGGAACCTCAGCCCGTACTGAAGGCTGCGAGAGTATATGACAGTACATCCTATCGGCGGGCACTCGGGCACCTCATCATGATCGGACAGCCAGAAACACACTATGTCTGGAATGTCATGACGTCTATGTAACACATCCAGCTCGGCCTGGAGCAGCATGCATCGAATTGAATTCTGCTCAGTTTCAATCCTATCTCTAGTGGTGTTTTTTGGAGGCCTCCGAACTGGACCTCGTGCTCCCGTAGGATCCTATGGTCCCTTAGTGCCCGACCTGACGTTGAGGGTCCCTCACCTCGCCCAGTTCCACTAAGCCCAGCAGCCTCGCTTCTGCTCGGCCCCGCATCTCGCCCAATTCTACTGGGCCTAATAGTCTCACCTCTACTTGGCCACGTCGCGCCACTTCCTCATATGGGTAGCTCTTCTGGCCCATATACTATTCCACCCCTTATATTAGCAATTGGGGCACGAGATAGAATCTCCTGATATCCTCCCCCTCCCATTGGAACTTCTTGCTTGGAGCCTTCATCCGAGTACGTTATATTGACGACACTATCACCCCTTGGGATACTTCCATGTCAGATGGAGGGTCTTCGATTTCAACCTCTACCCTAATCTCACGATTTTGGCTATCCGAAGTAGACATAATTAAAGGAAGGTGAAGAAAAAGTTACCTAAAATGGCTGGGAAGGCTGTTTCTCTCAGATGCCGACTAAAGCTCGGCTCGGTCTCTTTCTCTCTGTGAAAAAGTGAAATTCTCAAAGTAAAAGTGGAAAGTGAATGCTACATGGGCCTATTTATAGGCCAAGACTTCCAAGGACGTTTCCTCACCTAGGGACGCTCCCTTTCAACTCAACAGGCGTGCCGCCTAGATTAACGTGCCTCTGAGGCCCAATCTCTAGTTGCCATGTGTCAGTCATGATTACAGGCATTTACTACACCGTTTCAACATTAACTAACAGTAACAACTGTCACCCTTTTCAAATTCACTCGGTTTTTCTCTCTTCAAGTTCTAGCCCGCCTCAACATGTCTTCTCCTCGCCCTCGAACTTGGGGGCGATTGATGATACCCAAGAAGAGTTGGATAAATTTGTAATGATTGACATGCTGATGTGGCAGCCCAGGATCCACTGATATGGACCGACCAAACCACTAGAGCCGAGCACGATGTCAAGTCGAACAGAGCACAATGGCAGGCGTTCCAATGGATGAAAGCCCCCATCTTTAAAGTCAACGACCACCAAGTCAAAACCTAAGTGGCGGAGACCAATATGCCACCGCAAAGCAACAATGGGATATGTCAACAAGCACTATCTACCACATGGCGATCCACGTAACTCATGCACAACAAAAAGGAGACAAGTGTCCCACTCACATTGTAGATATAATGATTGGTAGGCTATCAAATGTAATATTATAAATAGAACTCATTTATGAGGAAAATGACAACAGAAAATCCTTATATAAATTTGTAAATTCAAAACTCTGCCAAGCCAGAGGCCGACAAGATAATTTCTTGTTAAGTTAGTTTTATACCAACGTATTGAGTATTCTAGACAAAGATTTTATGTTGTTTGTGGGTATTTTGGTGTCGTGTGAGTCAAGTTCATGACATTACTAGGGAGTCGGTACTGGTTTTGGTAGCCGAAATTGGTCAAAAACAATGAAAAATGTGGTTGGAAGGAGAAAATCGCATGTTAGAAATGAAAAGCGGAAAAATATACATCAACGGACGAGCGGTACAGCGCCAAAACCCCAGCGCCGCAGCGCGGGGATCTAATTCAACCCCCGATGGCTTGCGCCGCAGCACGCGACGGGCGACGGGAAAGATCTTCAGGGCGCGCTATAGCGCTCTGTTTGGGTGCTGCAGCGCACATCCGGGCGGCTGACTTATATTTCACGTTTTGACTGGTTTTCGAGGATTTTGACCTATAAATACACCAAAGGGACGTATGAAAAGGTGGTCGGACATTATTTTGAGCACAACGCAAGGCAAGAAACATAGAGCTAGGGTTTGGGATGGCAATTGGAGGCATTTTTCATCTGGACACAGAGAGAATTCCTTCTCTTCTCTTTTCAATTCCCTCTTTGTTTTTCTTTGTCAATTCTTGAGATGTATAATTATTTCTTTATGATTTATTTTACATCCAACATGAGCTAAACCTATCTTTCAAGGGGATTGATGTAACTTACGTTTAAACCTATGTTTTAGGTTGTTTGGCATGTTTGGTTTGACACTCGAGAGAGGTAATTGAGCGCCTGACCATAGAATAACATAACCTATGGTTTCATAGAATCGAGAGGTTCTTGAATCTTTTGAAGCCTTTGATAGAATATTTATCGAGCGTATTAGGGTTTTCTTTATGATTTTCATAGAGATATCAAAATCAGAATTGGAACCTAGAATCACTTGGCACTCATGAGAGGAAGTGATAAACGGTAGGAATATTGGCTTATAGATTAATAACGTGTGATTAATGAACTGGATTGAGAACATAGGGGATAACTAGGTGAATCAACCCTCTAGAATTCATCTTTTAAGTGTTTGATAATTTGTCTGAACCAATTGTTAGTTTAATTTTAGTTTTCTTTTTTTTTAGTTTAATAAACATCCATCTCTTTTCGATTTCTAGATAGAATTAAGCTATTTTAATTAAAGTACTTAGTATAAAATTTGATTATAATCCATGTGGAGACGATAACCCCACTTTCAAAACTATACTAAAACTTGGCACCATACGCTTATGGTAAGAAATTCTTGATCAAGTATTTGGCACCATTGTCGGGGATTGTTTTATCCTATTTTACACTAATATTGTTACCAAATAGTCTTAATCCTAATCTAGACTAGTTTAGGAATTATAATTTCGTGTTTCTCATTGACTTGTCTGTTTATGCGAGATTCTAAAGATATTAATTTGCTTCCTTTTGATTCAGAGATTGAAAGGACACTTCGAGAAATTAGAGCAACAAATCGAGCAGAGAATCAAGCAATGGCAGAAGACGGGGACAATGAGAACAACGGAAAATTGGTTGTGAATGTGCCACCACAGCCTGAGGCACAAAAAAGGGCAATCTGAGATTATTTCCGGCCGACTGTGAACCAAAATTGCTCAAGAATTGTGCACCAGCCCATAAATGCGAATAATTTTGAATTGAAACCGGGCCTCATAAGCATGGTTCAGCAAAATCAGTTTGGGGAAGTCCAGTGGATGATCCAAGTACACATATGGCCACATTCTTAGAAATTTGCGACACCATCAAGATGAATGGTGTGACTGATGAGGCCATTAGATTGAGGCTTTTCCTATTTTCATTCCGGGATAAGGCCAGACACTGGTTGCAGAAGTTCGACCCTGGGAGTATTACGAGCTGGGATGATCTGATTCAAAATTTTTTAGCAAAATTCTTCCCTCCCAGCAAGATATTCCAACTGAAGAGTGAGATAGCCCAATTCCAACAGATTGTTTGAGCCGTTATATGAAGCTTGGGAGAGATTTAAAGATCTGTTGCGAAGGTGCCCACAAAATGGCTATGCAGACTGACAGAGGGTTCAGTATTTTTACAATAGGCTGAATGGGCATACGAGGACGATATTAGATGTGGCAGCATGAGGTACATTGATGGCTAAAATTCTTGAGCTTGATACAATGTCAATTGAAGAAATGGCCACAAATATCAATGGCCCTCGAAAGGGTTGCGAAGCAATTAGCAATCATGAATACTGGCGGCACACCACAACAAGTTGAGATCCCACCCGCGGCTGTTCAAGTAGCTGCCACTCACGAAGCCGAGCAAGTAAATTATGTCAATAACCGAGATTTTAACAATAGAGGTATTCCATTAGCAACTCACTATCACCCAAGACTTCGCAATCATGAGAATTTCTCTTACATCAACAATAGGAATGTATTGAACCCACCTCTGGGTTATCCCAACCCATCCAGTTCCAATGCACCCGGAGGTGAAAAGAAGTAGTCGCTAGAAGAGATACTTGGCTCATTCATAGGAGAGACTAGGAATCGGTTTAACAGAAGTGATGTGCAGATTGATAGTTTAGGCACAAAGATGAACACAATGGAGACACATATTAGGTCAATCGAGACACAAATGGGTCAGTTGGCATAGAGGAAAATTTCCGAGCGATACAGAGGTAAATCCGAGAGAGCACTGCAATGCAATTTATGTGAAAATAGAGGTGGAAATTCAGCCCACCCTTGAAGAATTGCCCATTTATGCGAAACCAGTGGAATCCAAGAAAATGAAGTTGGAGGAGTTTGAGATTGTCTATCTGACAGAGGAGTGTAGTGCAATAGTGCAGAGTAAACTACCTCGGAAAATGAAGGACCCAGGGAGTTTTACTATTCCTTGTACTATTGGAAGAGTTTTCTTTGAAAAACCGTTGTGTGATCTTGGGTCCAGTGTGAATCTTATATCTCTCTATGATGTTACGAAGTTGGGGATTGGGAGGTGAAACCGTCTAATATCATGCCCCAGTTTGCTGATTGATCCATTACCTATCCTTGGGGAATCATTGAGGACGTGTTGGTAAGAATTGATAAATTTGTTTTTCGCATGGATTTTGTAGTGTTGGGCGTGAATGAAGACCAAAAATCCCTATAATCTTTGGGTGGCCGTTCTAGATATAGCAAGGGCTTTGATTGATGTAGAAATGTGGGAGCCGACTGCATGGGTCAATAAGGACAAAGTCGTATTCACCATCCATCCAACCAAGAGGCTCAAATTTGAATCCAATGATGGTCATCAGATGGATGGGAATATAGTTGAAGACATTGGAGGTTGGGAAGTATCTAAGGGAAATGTGGATAACATTCCTATTGGAGCTCCAACTTGAGGATAATCTGACAAAGTCTGGATGAAGACTATAAACTTAAAGCTTCTTGGGAGGCAACCCAAGCCCCTTTTATTGCTTTCATATTATCAATACAGTTTAGTAGTTGTTTTTGTTTTTATTGTTTTTGCATTATTAGGAGTAGCGAGTTACATCATATCCTGATCACTTGTTCGTTTTGCATGTGAGGGTGGCTTTGTGACTGAAAACCAGGCGGCAAAGGACCCCTCACCTGCTGCGGCAACGAGCGGCAGTTTTTGTTGCACAACACGACAGCGCCGCAGCGCTGTCAAGGGCACGCCGCCCCTCATAACTCGGACAACAGTAGCAGTTGGGAGCGCTGCAGCGCGCGCCCGGCCGCCCAAAGCCTCTTTTAAACAGCCCAACCCTTTATTTTGATTGGATTGTAGAGTGCTAGGATAATTGTTGTTGGTTTGTGGATTATGGATTTAATGTTCATGCTAGACTTAGGTTTTGGTGTTGAATTTTGGGATTGAAATGAGTTATCCATTGCATTTACCATCTTTTCCCAAACTCATGCATACGAAGTGTTCGATCAAATGCCCCAATGACGTTTTCGCATTGTTGAAGTGTTATCTTGAATATCTATGCTTATATTCTCGACATGGCACTACATTTTCCACTGAGGTGCATTGTGTCCGTACTTTGATTGTTGATTTCTCACCTATAACCGAATTCCGTTGTTCTACGAGTTTTGTTTTCTTGTCTATCTTGCTAGGTTACAAAGATGTGAAACCAAAAAGGGACCGGACCAAGGGGAAGGGGAAGAACAAGACCACACCTCGGAGGCATGCAACACCCACGGGCTTGTGCGCTAGGATGCATAGTGAGCTTATAAGAGACACCTCATACACGTAGTAGTACTACATGACTTCAACAAGGAGCCTTTGCTCCTCGGCTACTAGGAAAGTCCTTTGTCTCACCACTCCATTGAGGACAATGTCGTTCTAAGTTTGGGGCGGTGTAATCTATTTTTATTCATCGAGGTGTGTCTTGAGTTAAAAAAACAAAACGCAAAAAGAGTCCAGAGTCGAGTCGGGTCATTTGTGAAACTGTAAAATTGCATGACTAAGTGAATTTGTTGAATATGAGTTGAATGGTCAAAAGAGCATGTGTTTTAGCTGTGATCTATTCTTCTTTCCTTTAATTCCATCTATGTGCTTAACTCTGTTGATTTATTTGGGGATGATTTATGCGGTTGAGTATTTCTTGTATGATCCCACCGGATTCTAGAACTTGTCTTATCACTAGTCGAGGTGAAATCTTAGGTGAAGTAACATTAAGGAAACGATTTAGTCCATCTTTGAACAAGCTAGAGCCAAAAATGCCTACCTTTATATTATATTTTCCCTGGTGTCCCCCTTTGAGCCTTGTAAACCCGTTTCTTTCGCAACCAATCTAATACCCCAGATCCTACATGTGAAAAACCTAATTACTCATCACACATACACACAAAGTATAGAAAAATATTGAAGGTTGAGGAGGGTATGTTTTTAATTGCATGAAGTTGCCCGAGAAAAGAAAATATGAAACCCCATGTGTAAAGCATGCAAAAGATTAAGTTTGGGGGTTTCGAAAAAAAAAATCAGCGGTATTGAATGTTCATAAAGTAAGAACATTGGGGATGTCAAAAGTGAAGGGTAGTTATTAATTGGTGATTTGAAGAAGTTGATAATTGTGTGTTTGGGTGATTTGACCCACTTAATTCTATATTTTCCTACCTTACCCTAAGCCCACATTCCAAGCTTTGAAAGTCCTATTGATCTTTGTGTTACATTAGCCTACATTAGTGGAGATTAGTGTGAAAGACAAGCCTATGGACTCCCGTAAGCATCTCATCTTTATATTCAGAAAGTGGATCATCTTGTAAACACTTGATTGCATGAATCTATCCGGATAATGAAAACGGAGTTGGCATGAACATTCCACCCTCATGATCACATAGTTAAAACACGTGCTTGATTGATTGTAAAACGAATTTTGAGACGAATGAGCTTGGTTGTGAAGTTTTGCAGTTAGTCTGTTCGAGTCAATTGTCGTTATTTTTGTTTCGTTCATGTTTGTTATTATAGAGTCTGTAATTGCTTGAGGACAAGCAAACGTCTAAGTTTGGGGGTATTTGTTAAGTTGGTTTTATACCAACGTATTGAGTATTCTAGACTAGGATTTTGCGTTGTTTGTGGGTATTTTGGTGTCGTTTGAGTCAATTTCATGTCATTAGTTTTTGTTAGGGAGTCGGAACTGGTTTTGGTAGCCGAAATTGGTCAAAACGATGAAAAACATGTTTGGAAGGAGAAAATCGCAAGTTAGAAGTGAAAAGCGGAAAATTATGAATCAACAGATGAGCATCGCATCGCCAAAACCCCCGCGCCGCAGCGCGGGGGTCTAAAACCGCATGATAGCATCACAAAGCGTGACTGCTGCGCCCGATGGCCGAGCTGCGCAAAGACGCGACCGGGACGGGAAGATCTTTAGGGCGCGCTCCAGCTCTCCGTTTGGGCGCCGCAGCGCGCGTCTGTGCGGCTGACTTATATTTCATTTTTGACCTATAAATACACCAAGGGGACGTACGAAAAAGGGTTCGGACATTATTTTGAGCACAACGCAAGGCAAGAAACACAGAGCTAGGGTTCGAGATAGCAATTGGAGGCACTTCTCATCTGGACACACAGATAATTCCTTCTCTTCTCTTTTCAATTCCTTCTTTGTTTTTCTTTGTCAATTCTTGAGATGTATAATTATTTCTTTATGAGTTTTCGTACATCCAACATGAGCTAAACCCATCTTTCTAGGGGATTGAAGTAACTTACGTTTGAACCTATGTTGTGATTTCCAGCTTATGAGATTCACATGGTAGTTAATCTATTTGTGCTATTTGAATTGATTGCATCTGAATTATCTAATCAATAGTTTAGATTGTTTGGCGTGTTTGATTTGACACTCGAGAGAGGTAATTGAATGTCTGGCCATAGAATAGCATAACCTAGGGCTTTATAGAACCGAGAGGTTTATGAATCTTTTGAAGCTGTGATAGAATACTCATCGAGCGTATTAGGGTTTAATTTATGTTTTCTATAGAGATGTCAAAATCAGAATTTGAACCTAGAATCTTTTGGCACTCGAGAGAGGAAGTGACAAACGGTATGAATATTGGCTTTTAGATTAATAACGTGTGATTAATAAACTTGATTGAGAACATAGGGGATAACTTGGTGAATCAACCCTCTAGAATTCATCTTTTAAGTGTTTGATAATTTGTCTAAACCAATTATTAGTTTAATTTTAGTTTTCTTTTTTTAAGTTTTATAAACATCCATCTCTTTTCGAGTTCTAGATAGAATTAAACTATTTTAATTACAGTACTTAGTATAAAATTTGATAACAATTCTTGTGGAGACGATAACCCCACTTTCAAAACTATACTAAAACTTGACACCGTACGCTTGCGGTAAGAAATTCTCAATTATTTCTGCTCGGTTCATCAATAAAAAAGCATTTTACACCCATTTTTTATATTTCCAAGCCAGTATTAGGCTTTTATTTATTGTTGAGCGAAAGCAGGCATCAACGACAACTTTTGTTAACAAGATATTATCATCGATGTGCATCCATTACTTTGACTTTCACTGCTGAAAGAATTATGTCAAACCCACTCATTGTGCTACTCCTTTGTGTGTTCGAACTTTTTTATCTTGTTTTACACATTCCACTAAAGAATTTAGTTTTATTTTCCCTTGTAAGGTTAAGTGGGGGAAATTTTCACATACTTCAACAAATATTAGTTCACTAGGAATGGAGATTGTGGTTTGCATTTTTTTGCTTGTTCTCATTTCCTTTATAATCTAAAATTAGAATATCAAAAGACGTGGAATTGAAACGAATGTTTTTATTGATTTATCTTCAACGTGTAGTAATGACACTGACAGGTGGAGTTTATATTTGTGTCTTCAATTTGATTTCTAGATTACTGAATCTATGATCAAATGGTTGTATCATTGGGTGATAATATATGTGTGTATATATATGTATATATAGGGATATGATCTTGTAAGACAGTCTCTTACCGTGAGATCGTATGGATTCATCACAACCATCCACGCGTACTAATTAATGGTTCAGATTGCAATAAAAAATAGAGCATTTACTAATTATATTTTAAACATAAAAAGGGTAATATAGTAAATCATTTAAATGGTGTAAAAAACTTCCTATAATATCAGCATCTACACGCCAATAATCATGGGATATAAAGAGATCATGTTCCATAACTGAAAAAATCTCACAAAATCGCCATTTCACCTCTTTCGTTGCTGCAAAGTGAAGAAAAGAAAACAAAATCCGAAGAAGCCGATCAAACATTGTGATATGAACACTACAAAATATCAATATACACATCAACATCCGGATCACATCTCGATGGAAACTACAGATGAAACCTTTGAATATGAAGGCGAGAACTGGTACGTAAAATGACATCAAAAAGTAATGAATATTGACTCATGTTGAATTTTGATGCATAATAGCTAGATTTCAATATGCTTGAGTTTTCTTCAAATCGTAAATACACTAGTTTACACTCAGAGTCTTTTTTCACCTATACACATTCATGAATTTAAATTAAAAAATAATGCTTAGTTAGTGTATATTTGATGCATAATTAAATGATAATGATGCATAATTAATTTAAAATGAACCTTGAGTAATTTCAAAAGGTGACAAATTAAGCTTGTGGGTTTGATGCATAGAGAGTGTATATTTAATGCATAACTAAATGATAACGATGCATATTTATCGTAATTTGTAACTTGCGCCTAAAAGGAATAGTTAAACATTACATTTGAAATTTGACGCATATTTAGTATATCTTTAATGCATACTGATTAATAAATGATGCATACTTATCTTAATTTGTAACTTGTGCCTATTTTGAATAATGAAATATTACATTTGTAAGTTTAATGCATAAATACTGAATAATTGATGCATATATGGACAATAAACAATGCATATTTAGTTTAATTTGCAACTCGTGCACATCAGAAAACGTGAAAAATAACAATTGTAATTTTGATGCTTAATTTGTTCATATATGGTGCATAATTATTTCAAGATTGGTGCAAAAATAAATCTGATTTATCGCACTTATTATCTGAACACAGGGACAAATTAGCTCAAGACCAAGAAGAACAAACAATTGTTAGCAAACAAACCTTGATTGAAACTTATTTAGATATCTACTTCACAAATGGATATCTCTTACCACCACAACAAACACGAAACAAAGGTAGCGATATCCGAACAAAAAGCAGGATACAGAGTCAGAAAGAATTGTGTAGCGCCCTAATTTTTAGAAAGTGCAACTACGTGTAATAATAACCACGACATAACAAGTTCATGGTAATGGCTAAAATTTAACGGAAACGAATCATTTGTTTTATTCCAAAAGAATAAAAATAATTAACTTAAATTAAATATTCCATCTTCCATAAACAAATGAAATAACTAAGGCATTGCATGGTTAAAAAATATAATATGGAATTTAAAAATAATTAAAAATACACCCGGTCAACTCAAAAGTGTGTTCCAGTGATACGAACCATTTGTCCACATAGGCAAGTCCTTCTTGCCCATTAAAGATTGGGGGTGAGAAGCGACGAAACTGCTCCACCACTTGGGCTTAGGTTAATGCAGGTAGAATCACAATGAGGAGTGCCTTGTGGGATTTAATAAATGATATTGGTGCAAGATGCCAGGGCACTCATCATGGGACCGTCCCTCTCGGGAATAAGGGAGGAAAGGGCAAAGCTATGGAGGACATGCTCGACTATATGCTATGACCCAGGGCGAAGCTGATCAGAACCCTGGTTCGATGTCAGATATGTTAAATGTATTTGGAATACGTGCTTTCGTATTATTTGACAAGGGTGCCACACACTCATTTATGTCTTCGAGATTTCTTATAATGATTGGACTTGATAATAGGATCGACCAACCCCTTGAGATTAGTTTGCCTTCTGGTAAGACAATTGTCACTGATTCAATCATTAAGGATGCAGACGTTGACATAGGGGAAAAGTTCTTAAGGCCAATTTGTATGTAATTGGTATAAAGGATTTCGATATAATATTTGGTATGGATTGGCTTAGTAGATATCGAGCTAATATCCAGTGTCAGGAGAAGGAACACTATATTTGCCCAGAGAAGAGGAAATACAGTTTTACGGGACTAAGACTAGGGTTGTGCCTAGAGTTATATCAGCAATGAATGCTTTAACCTTGGAGAAAAAGAGAAATTGTCAAGGGTATTTGGTGAATATTGTTGGAACTCCAACAACTGTGTTGACATCAAATGATGTTCCTACACTCCGGGAATTTGCGGATGTATTTCCGGAAGAGTTACTAGGAGTACCACCAAACTGACAAGTGGAGTTCTCCATCGATTTGGTACCCAGAGCGGCACCAGTATTTAGGGCACCCTCTCGGGTGGCGCCGAAGGAACTGCAGGAGCTAAAAGTTAAAATACAGGAACTTTTGGAGATGGGATTTATTCGCCCGAGTGTGTCACCTTGGTGCGCACCAGTCCTATTCGTGAAGAAGAAAGACAAATCACTTAGAATGTGCATCGATTACAGAGAGTTGAATCGACTTACAGTGAAGAATAAGTATTTGTTGCCAAGGATCGAAGATTTATTCGATCATCTTCGAGGAGCTAGTGTGTTCTCCAAGATTGACTTGAGATCTGGGTATCACCAACTGAAGATAAAGGAGTGTGACATTCCGAAAATGGCATTTAGAACCCGCTACAGGCACTATGAGTTTGTAGAGATGCCATTTGGTTTGTCTAATGCACCAGCAATCTTTATGGACTTGATGAATAGAGTGTTTCACCCTTACTTAGATCAGTTCATCATAGTCTTCATAGATGACATATTGATATATTCGAGGATAAGGTACAACACGAGGATTATTTAAGGATTGTATTGGAGACACTTCGCGAAGAGAAGTTGTACGCGAAGTTTAAGAAGTGTGAATTATGGTTGGACCGAGTCGTGTTCTCGGACACGTGGTCACATCACAAGGAATCGAAGTTGACCCTGGTAAAGTTGAAGCAGTAAGTGGTTGGAATATACCTAAGAATGCAAGTGAGGTACGCAGTTTTCTAGGTCTAGTTGTTTATTACAGAAGATTCATCGAGGGATTCTCTAGGATAGCCATGCCTATGACTCGGTTAACGAGTGTAGGTCCCAATGGGTGAGTTGTAAGGTTTAGAAGGGGGGTTGAATAAATTTTACCAAATTTTTGATTTTAGTCCTTTTAAATAATTTCAGAGTTCACTCAAATAGCTAAGTCCTTGAGGGATAGCTAGGTTGTCTTACTTCAGCAAAGTTACCCACTCAACTAACTCGACTAAGCTGTTGATAGTATAACTTAGCTAGGTCAGCTAACACTTATCTTTGAAGTTGATTTGGTTTTGTTCAGCGGAAGACTTTTCATCCTTGATGTTAAAAACTTGTTTTTGACACTTGTTTTTAGCAATGTTATTATCAACTAGGTTTAGCGATCTTAACTTAACAGTTGATATCAAAAATATGTAGGAAAGTAAAGTGTTGTAAGTAAAATGTTAGAAGCAAATTTTATAGTGGTTCGAGGATGGGGTAATTCTAATCCACTCTTCTCCAACTCCTGGAGGAATCCACTAAGTAACAGATCTGGTTATAAAGCAGTTATCAGTGGGAGTCAGCCTTGATCACACAGCTGGTTACTCCTGGGACTCAGCTTCTTCACAATACGGATGTCTTGCTACTTCAGCTCCCTCGAACTCTTAGAATTGATCACACAGCCTTCCAACGAGCTCAAAGCTTCTGGTTCGACCTTGAACCTTACTACAACTCCTTCAACCTTGGAGAGTAGACTCTTTTTGTTCTTCAAACAATTTCCTCTTCAACTTGATGAAGTATTCTTTCCTTCACTGAATGTGTTGGATCGAGTTCCTTCGATTTTAGGCTTGAGGAATATCTATGAAAGCTTGAGAGCATTCTTGCAGGTTTGCTTGCTTGAATGCTTGTTAAATCAGTTCAGATTGGTTACCTTCTCTCACTTGCTTCCTCATCCTTTTATAGTGAGGATCCAAAATATGTCCGTTGAAGAGATAGACATATAATTCAAATCCCACTCGTAGGTTGTTGGCATGTCTTATCCTTGCAACATTAATGGGGATCGTACCATGATTTAATGCTCTGCATCCTTCCTTGGTCTCTGCAGGTTTTCAGGTAAATCCTATTGTTTCCTTATTTTTTGCACTCTTTCAGCAAAACAACTTTATTGTGGTCAGCCTGACACAGGCCTATTGTCACGCCCGTACTCACAAAACCGTAATAACAATAATCCAATAAAAAAAACAATATGCAAAAAATCATGATAAAAACAAAAATAAATTAAAATAATTAATTAGTTTGCATGTATTAATAATCTTATTCAACTCCCCTGATTCAAGTTAGGAATTTTGGAAAATCTCTTAGATTCCCAGTACTTAGTATCATGCCATTATAAATTCCTTTTGAGCTAAGAAAACCTCGATTGAACCATTGGGAGGAATCTCAAAACTATTGCGAGCATCTTCCGCACTGTAAGTACATCAAGCACAACCACCCACCACGGACACAACAGATAACACATGACTTGCAACAAATACGGTTGTTTATGAAAGCACGAACAAACAAATCAATCTCAACATCAAGACTCTCCAGAACCCATACTGGTTGCGCATGACAAAATGCAAATACACTAATATATACTTATTTACGTGAGAGAGTAGTAGCAAACATGCATTTTGGTTGCCACCTCCTACTTACCTTTACACCAAGCTAATACGTGTTGAAGGGAGGGAGAAATATCTTTTACAAAACAAAAATCAAGACTCTTATCTTACCTATTTATCGGACATGAGGCGTGGCAGATAAGAAGAAAGGAATCACAAAAAGGAAGTGGAGTTTGAATTGAACATTAGAATTGAAGGTGAGTGATTTCTTTAAACTTTGATTTGGATTAGGTGGACATCCATTTCGTTCCTCATATAAATAATTATTCATACCTTGTAGTTTTGTAGTTGTAAATGGCAGGCAACTAGGAAGTCTAATTAGACATATAGTTATCATAAAGAATTCTATGCCATATATTACAGATTTTAAACTAATTTTCTTAATTAGAAAACATAAGACTCGTTAGTAAAAATTAATTTTATAATTAAAAGAATTTAATTTATAAGCACTCTTGATTATCACAATAGATTACATCGATTAATATATATTATATTGAGTTATCCTTTCGGCCTTTAATAATTAATATGTATATTTCACTATTTGGACTCAGAATTAGATTTTGTTTATTATGGTTTCGTGAATGTGGGCCCACCATAACCCACAGTGTTGATAGTGTTGACAACGGATCTCTATCAGCTTTCTTCAAGTCTTGTCTGCTGCAAACCCCTTTGACATCGATTCCAATCATTATGGGATGACTTAGCTGTCAGTCAGCTGACTTAGATAGCTTTTCTGTCACTTGACGAATTCTTCACTAGGCTTCACACAGCTGACACACAGCTGAGCCTTCACTTTAGTCTTCAGTCGACTCTTGTATTTCTTCAACTTATCTGACTCCTTTCTATTATGAGTTGAATTACAAGGAAAATGGGTTGCCAACTTCCTATTCTAAGTTTTACATGGTATCATCAAAATCTAAGCATAAATTTTCCTAACAACGAGGAAAAGATAGAAGTTCAAATGGACTTAGAAATGCAAGGAGCATTTTCAGGAATTGAAGGGTAGACTAACTTCTGCCCCTGTATTGATAATTCCTAATCCTATATAGGGATTTGTCATCTATAGTGACGCATCGAAGCAAGGTTTGGGTTGTGTGTTGATGCAACGCGGCAAAGTTGTGGCTTACGCCTCGAGACAACTAAAGGTGCACGGGTTGAATTACCCCACGCATGACCTGGAGTTGGCTACAGCGGTGCACGCATTAAAGATATGGCGACACTACCTATATGGAGGGAAGTGTGAAATATTCACGGATCACAAAAGCATTAAATATATTTTCACTCAAAAGGAGTTGAATAAGAGGCAGAGAAGATGGTTAGAATTGGTGAAAGACTATGACTGCACCATTTAGTACCATCCGGGCAAAGCTAACATAGTAGCCGTAAGACCAGAGGTGATTTGGCTTGTATGCTCCCAAAGCAAGAACAGTTGGCAAGAGCGTTTACCAAACTAGAGACTGAAGTTGTTGAGGCACCAAATGGTACGGAAGCCATTTTGTCATCATTGGTGGTGCAACCCACCTTAAGAGATAAGATTAAAGAGGCTCAACCCAACAATAAGTTTTTGAGCAAGATAAGGGAACATGTACAAGCTGGAGACATCGAGGGATTCAATGTAACCGGTGATGATGTTCTGACATATGAAGGAAGGATTTGTGTCTCTAAGAATGAGGCACTTCGGAAGGAAATTCTGGAGGAGGCGCACAATACTCCCTACACAGCTCATCCGGGAGGTACAAAATGTATCACGACTTGAGGAGGCTTTTCTGGTGGAGAAGTACGAAAAGAGATATTAGGGGTTTTGTAGAGAAGTATTTGGCTTGCCAACAAGTTAAAGCAAAGCACCAATGACCGTTGGGTTTGCTTAAGCCATTAGAAATATCAGAGTGGAAGTGGGCACATATATCTATGGATTTTGTGGTCGGACTACCACAAACATTGAGAAAGAATAACACAGTATGGGTTATAGTGGATCGATTGTCCAAGTCAGCGTATTTTCTGCCGGTAAGAATGACTTTTTGTATGGATCAGTATGCCAGAATATACATTAAGGAAATTGTGAGACTACATGGGGTGCCAGTTTCTATCGTGTCGGAGAGAGATCCGCGGTTTACATCAAAGTTTTGGAGGAGTTTGCAAGATGTGTTGGGAACGAAATTGAGATTTAGTATAGCCTATCATCCGCAGACCGATGGGCAATCCTAGAGAACTATTAAGACGTTAGAGGACTTGTTGAGAGCATGTGTACTCGATACAGGGGAAAGTTGGGAAACAATGTTGCCATTGGTGGAATGCGCGTACAATAATAGTTACCAAGCAACGATTAAGATGGCTCCGCATGAAGCATTATACGGGAGAAAGTGTAGGTCCCTTTTATATTGGAGTGAAGTTGGAGAAAGAAAGATTTTGGGACCGGAGTTGATTGAACAAACAGTAGAAAAGATTTTAGATAACTGGGACAGAATAAAGGTTGCTCAAGATAGACATAAATCCTATGTGGATAAGCGCAGAAAGGACATACATTTCGAAGTTAGTAACAATGTGTTTTTCAAAGCGGCTCCGATGAAGGGAATTGTAAGATTTGGTAAAAAGGGAAAACTACAGCCTAGTTATATTGGACCGTTTGAGATACTAGAAAGAGTTGGGGACTTGGTGTACCATTTGGCTTTGTTACCAGACTTGTCAGGGGTGCATCATGTGTTTCACGTATCAATGCTGAGGAAATATGTGTTTGACCCTGATCACATTGTTAACTACGAGGACCTACATATAGGTAAGAATTTGTCATACGAATAGATGCCTATTGCGATTTTGGATCGTAAAGTGCACGTGCTTAGAAATAGAAATGTGGTTTTTATCAAAGTACAATGGAGTAAACACGAGAAAAATGAGGCAACATGGGAACGAGAAGAGAAAATCAAATTCAAGTATCCCGTCTTCTTTGATTAAGGTATGTAACCAAAATTTCAAGGACGAAATTTTTGTTTGAGGTGGGTAGGATGTAATACCCAATTTTTACCTTATTGGGTTTTAGAATTTTGGACCTTTAAAATTTTTAATTTTGGTCCAAGATAGTTTTCACCCTTGGTCTTATCAAGCCCATTAAGGACTATTATTGACGGACCCATTTATAAGTTATTATTATTATTATTATTTTAAAATCCCACACCAACTTCTAGAAGATGAAAATCTGCAGAAAAAACCTTTATTTTAAAATTCAAATTTCAAATATTATTTATATTTATCTTAATAGATTAAATTAGATAAAATCAAATCGTTTCTTAACAAAATATGGCTTATATCAGATATCCTTAAACCCACGTTCAAATGCCCACTACTCCCTCAAACCGAATCCACAATCCACGTTACATAGGCTTCTAAACATCCGAGAATAACTTCCTCAACAATTCCCAATATCACATACATTTTCTCATGCCCTCTTGCAAAAATTCATCCTAACATTCTCATAAAGAAAAGAAAAATCGCAACCTCAAAACTCACGAGTTCTCCACCCTAAGGTAAATTTTCTAACCATTCTTATTTTAGACTTTCTTCCCCAACAAGAGAAGCCATATACGAGAAATCACAAAATAAAAGGGGAACCTCAAACCGTTGTCAACCCGTATGCCTTAACCCATCTCCGTCACCTCCAGACCATTCGCCGGAAAAACCCACCCCAAAACTGGCGCCGCGACGAAAATCCAAAATCGGTGAACTAAAACCCATTATCAAAGCCCGAAGCCCAAAATTTTCTATCAATTTCTCACAAACTCACATGGCCGGTAAGGAACCCGAAAACTCAAATCGTCGAAAACTACCCAAACTCAAACCCCGAACCGGTTGTCGTCCCAAATTGATCATGCCCAGCCCTCTCTCGCTATTCTCTCACTTTCACTTTTTCTCACCTTTTCTTTCACCAATCTCTACACATTTTTTCACAAAAAACTAATCATTATTACACATTATGTTGTGGAAGAGGGAGATTTGGGAAAAAATCACTTCCAATCATTATTTTACTATTTTCAAAAATCAAAAATTAATTTTCAAGAATGGATCTTTTTCCCCAGATTTGTTTTTGACTACTATTCTCTAGAAAATGAAAATTTTCAAAACCAAGAGTTAGCGTGAGAGAATATTGAAACAATCGAATTTTTTTGGATGGGTTTTGTTGTCAAAAGAGAAACCATTTTCGTTCTTGGTTTCGAGAATTTTTTTGACCAAACATGTGATTGTTTATGACCGATTTTAAATCAGCTTTTGACTTCCCATTTTGACCGAAACATAAAATATCCCATTCAATCATATTTATGTTTTTTTCAATTATCCAATTCAAGCCCACTTTTCTTCATTTATAATTAATTTTTAAGTCAAGAATTTCCTAAAATATTATTTATTTATTTATTTATTTTATTTGTAGGAGATGATTGTTACGAGGTCTAGATTTCCAAGAGAGCACACATTCAATATTTATGCATTTAATTTGAGGTGGAGTTTATTGCTTTTGTTAACTTTAAATTCCCTGCTTAATTGTTAGTTGCATGTTTATGTTAAATATGATGCGAGACTTTGAGATTATTTGTACTTAATTGTACGTGAGACTTTTAGACTATTTGTACTTAATTGTACGTGAGACTTTGAGACTATTTGTACTTAATAGTACACGAGACTTTGAGACTATGGTTCTTAAATGTACATGAGACTATGACCTTTTTCAACGAATATTTATGCTAATTGTTATGCATGTGTATTTAACTTAAACAATTGCTTCCCCTCTGAGTTGATGATAACTCACCCCAAACATTTTAACATTTCAGGATGAGGAGTCCGTCGTGGCGCGTGGCGCTGAATTGATCATGGACAACTTGTTTATTGTTATATTTTCATTAGTAGTCAAAAAATTCTTGAACAATGTTAATTATTTTTAAATTTCGTATTTGTTTAACCATACAATGCTTTAGTTATTTCATTTGTTTATGGAGGATGGAATATTTAATTTAATTTAGTTGTTTTTATTATTTTGGAACAAGATAGATGATTCATTTCCGTTAAATTTTAGCCATTACCATGAACTTGTTATGTTGTGTTTATTATTATGTGTAGTTGCACTTTCTAAAAATTAGGGCGCTACATAAGGAGCCGAATAAAAAGTAGGATACAAAGTCAGAAAGAAAAGGTAATCCGTGCAAGCACCAAGATAAAATGAAAATACAGAACCTGCGGAAAAGTTGTATCACAAAACAACCGAATATGTCCCAATCGGTTAACAAAATAATCATCCATTTTTTATTTCGTACTGCTTCACATCAATACATTTCATATTCGATGACAATACTATCACAATGTTTATCATGGATTGTTGAATACATACTATTAACTCTATCGATTCACTGTTGTAGTTTAAGAATACACTACAATGTCGTTAAACTCTGCATCAAAAAAATAGAAATGCATTATAAAACATATATACTTGAATCAGGACACCACTAACTATGCACTAAATAAATGGTAATTGTGCACAACTATTAATCAGTACGGTTCACCACACCTTGATTAACTATGTACAACAATTTCATTAACCGTGCACCAAATTAGACGTAAAAATGCACCAAAACACTATTACCACAATATAAGTGCATCACTTAAAATGTAACACACAACTCCCATTAAAAATACACTAAAATAACAAATACTGCCAAGGTTAATACATAAACACGAGTATATTGTGAATAAAGTAAAACACATGCTTAAATAAATTTGGACCATTAAATTATCATAGATAAAATGACAATTTCCACCATTCATATTGCTTGATATACAACAATGTTAACTATTCACATATAATAACATATAAAAAAGGAACCAAACCTAATAACAAAATATACATCAACAATCTATATGAAAAGTTGCACTATTCTAACAAGACCCAAACAAAAACAAATATTCTAAACAATTTTCAAGTATCATCCCATAGAAATCCAAAACTAGCACTATACTTTCTTCATCCCATTTAAAAATCATAAGCGATAATTGCATGACAATACAGAATCCTCAAACGTGTGAAAAAATTAGCATCAGCCTTGTCCCGCCCATCAGAAGCTTGGCATTTTTGGTTTGATCTAGCCATGGATGTGCAGACCCCTTTGTTCATGAAACAAATTTTCCTCTTCAACAGGTTGAAGTTTTTCTTCTTCACTGAGCGTGTTGGATAGATTCACTTTGAATATTGTAGGCTTTGAGGATTAGAATGAATAGCTTGAGAGTGTTTTTGCTTGCTTGCTTTGCTCAGATTTTCACTTGTGTCATTCATATGTACTTAGTACTGTCTCACAAATGTTAATCAGCCTTTTATAGTGACAGTTTGAAAAAGTGTCCGTTGAAGAGATAGATATTTTTCAAACTTCACTTCTTGATCGTTGGCTTGTCTTGTTGTGCAACATTTGATGTTGACCCTTCCTTAATTTAATGTTATGCACGCTTCCTGAAACTCTGCAGGTTTTCTACAAACATCTCATTCGTTCCCAGCTAGTTGCACTCTTTCAGCAAAACATCTTTAAGGTTGCAGGTCTGTCTCATTATCATTTTGGGTAAGTCTTTGACTTTTCATTCCAACAGACTTCTTCAGCTTTCTTCGAATCCTTTTGCTGCTTTATCCCTTTGTGGAGTCTTCTCCATTCATCTGAGATTACTCAGCTGTTAGTCTTTGACAGACACAGCTTCTTTAATTGACTGATGCTTTTCTTCGATACTCAGCTGCAACTCAGTTGATTCTTCATTGTATCCTTCAGTCAACTTATGCGATCTTCAGCTTGGCTGGTTCTTTACTCAGTTTATATTTCTAATCTATTACATAGTTGAATTACAACAAAAATAGGGTGTCAACTTTCTAGTCTAATTTTTACATGCATCATCAAAATCTATACAAATAAATTTTCCAACAATTTTCTCCTTTTTGATGATGCCAAAACTTAAATATAAAATACAACATAAAAGTGCTTAAAAAGAATGATTGTATGAATGTGATATTTTATTGAATATCATTCTGCACTTTACATGTGCTTACAATATCTTTTGTGTATTTACAAGTATGTAAGAATACATCAAATTTTTGCAGCTCTCTTAAACACCTCTGCTGCTTTCTTCTTCTTTCCTAATCCTCGTCTCGCCTGCGGCGATCTTCATCTTCTTTCCTCTTCCTTTCTTCAGATTCTTCTCTTTCTTCTTTCGTAATTCCTCTTCACCTTCTTCTCAATCCTCAGTCTTTCCTCATACTCTATGTCTTGCCTCGGATTATGTTCTTCATATTTTCATGCAAGTTCATCCCTGCGAAGAGCAGCTTCCTTGTTCTCTAGTTCTCTAAAGCCCATCCTGTATTCGAGGTCATTTTTCAGAGAATCTACATACATGACTTTCTTAGGTCTTCTTGGTGGAGAGCTTCTACCTCTCCCACCAGCCTTAGAATCTCTTCCTCTACCCCTAGCAGGATCAGCTCCTCTGGAAGTTTGATTGGGCTGAGTCCTTGAAGTCTGTTAACTCTTTGAAGATTGAGTCTGCTGCTTCTTGGCTAGTTCAATGACTTTTTCCCAGTATAAATCCCATGCACTTTTCAGGTCCATCCCCTTGAAATGTCCTTTAGAACGGAGAGTTTCATACTCTTCATTCGATCGTTCCACTAAGTCAGCTGGGATTGGATTCTTCAGTTGTTTCCTGGAGCTTTTCCACTGGCGGACCACCGAACTTGACTTTTAAATCATCAACTCTACTATGTTGCCTTCGTTTAAGATCCTCTATTTCAGCTTGATGTTTCTTGAAGGCAACCTCAGCTTTCTCCTGAGCTGACAGTTCTTGTGGTAGCTGAGAATGGAGAGAACTGGTGGATGAGCCGTTGGGAGTTTTGAATATGGGTTTCATGGGGTCCCAGTTGTATCTTCCCCCTTGCAACCTTTCCCCTTTTTGGCATCATCACCTTTAAGAAGAGAGAGATTTGGAGTCGACTGGAGAAGAGAGTCGAGTTTCTTGTGTATAATGGGTATGATGTCCTTTACTCAGTGCGGAGTGCATGCATCTCTGCCTTCATATCTAGTATCTCAGCTCGCAGAGAGTTCTCCATATGTTGCATGTCCTTTTTGAATTGCAGCTTGAGCTCCATATCAGTCATATGACTTCGTACGATTCATTACGTCAATGTTGTCTCATTGTCTATGCTGAAATTGAACTTGTTTGCCACACTAGACCACTAGTTTTGAGAAGAGTGATCTGAATTCTGGAGTAGCCAATATGTTCACTGCGAAGAGCTTTAGTTTGTGTAGTCCATTCCCTGATCCGTGACACAGCTCCTCTAATATATCTAGAGATCATTGCATCATGATTGTCTATCCTTTGACTAAGAGCAGGAAATATGTGTTCCATTGCCTAAATTTCCTCGCACATAGCTCGGAAGGCTTTTTGAAAGTCACCGCTTTCAGGAGATGAATCCTCAGGAAGGAGGGATTCAAAATCATGACCAAAGGGAGGATTCTTGTGTCGTCTGGAGCTTGGAATTCAGCTGGACTTATATCAACATGATAGTGTGCAGCTTCCTCCGCAGTATTAGCTTCCAATGGGACTTCATCAAAATATGGGAACTCAATTTCATAAATTCCAATAGGCACTGAGGAAGGTCCCACTCCTTCTTTGGGAGCACTTCTCTCATTGCTCTGGCTAGCAGCTCTTTGTGTTGTTTGAGCGTCATCGACAGTCACAGCTGTGGGAGCCTGCTGATTTGACTAAGGCTCAGCTATCTTAACTTCTTCATTGGCACCAGTTTTAGCATCCTTTTGAGGTATATGTGCCTCGGTTGCTTGAGCAGCATCACGGGCTGGTGATCGCACCATGGGGGTGGTCCTTCAACCAACACAAATTTTGTTGAGGATATTTTAAAATGAGCCTCTTTCATCTGGGCCTCCAATTCCCTGTCCTCTAGATCAGGCTCGGCTGGGTTGTCAGAGTCTACAAAATCTAGGATTTCGTTATCTGAGTCATGTAAGGTATCAATTTCTTCAAGATCAGTTCACTCAGATTCGGGCAAATTGGGAAGAGCCTCAGGTACTTTCATATTTCCCCTAGAAGTCTCAGCCTCCATAGGGTCTTTAGTTACCTTAGCAGCAGTCTTAACCACTGTAAGGCCTTCAACATTCCCTTCTATAGATTGAGTTGCAGTTGGGTCTTCGATGTTGGCATCCTTCGAGGTCTCAATCTCTAGGATTGCACTTTCAAGAGCAGCAGTCTCAACTGCCATGGTCCTCCTCAATCCATTATGTGCCTCAGTTGCATTTAGAACTTCCTCGACCTGTAATGCAGCTGGTTCCTCAACTGAGATAGTCTTAACCATCAAAGCATCGTTGGTTCAAACTTGCTCTTGTTCAACAGTCTGACCATCACCTCCATACTTCAAATTTTCTTTGTCTCATGCAGCCTCCTCCGACCTGGCTGCAGTGTGATCAACTTCCCCTCAGCTAGCTCACCAGCTGAGTCACGGGCAACAGGGTCAGCTGTCATCGGAGACTTGGATGTTTCCATTGAGTGTTCAGCCAAATGGGCAGTTATCTCAATAACTTCAATAGGGCGTGGCTCCGTTGGATTGCCATCTTCTCCTCATTTCCCAACATCATCGCCATCCTCCCTAGTTACTTGTTCCTCAGAGTGAGCTGGTGAGGTAGTTTGATCAATGGTCCTCACAATGTCAATGATTGCAGGTGTTGGAGGGATAGAGATAGATGATTCTCCAAGACCCATTAGCTTAGAACGGTCATGCATCTCAAGGGACTCTAGCAATGCCTGTTTTAGATGAGCCTTCTCCATATGATCAGCTCTTTCGATGATTTCGACATCGCTGTTGCTTTCAGCTGGGTCACCAGCTGACGTTCCTTTCTCCAGGGCCTTGAAATTCGCAAGATCCTTTTTCTCATATAAGATGGCAGTGCAGTAGAGTACATCCAGGCCAAAACAAACAGAAGCATTGTCCAAAAAGCCAAAGAGATATTCTTCCTCCTCGATCATCTGCGAACCCTGAAATTGGACTCGGCTGGCACTCAACTTCCATAGCCTCCATGCGCGTAGCTTTTCTTCAATGTCTGGGTTGGCAGGGGATTATGGGTGTTCATCAACAATGGCATCAGGGACAAGTTCTTCAATTAAACCTTCTTTTGTCCCTTCATTTGCCTCAATATCAACCATTTTGCCCCGAGGGCTGAGGTGAGCAGCTGAGCTATTTTGAGCTTCTTCAGCATCATTGCTTTGTTCACCTATCTTCGTGGGGCAAGCTGCTGAGCTACTTTGAGTTTCTTCAGCAGTGCTTTGTTCACCCATTATTGTCCCTTCATTATCCTTGGTATTTACCATCTTACCTTCCTCGGATATTGGGGGCTGGGTGGCTTAAGTTGTGGTTGCTGCAGCTGTCTCAACAGCTTCCTTTGCAGCATGCGCCTTTACAAGCCGTCTTCTAGAGCGCCTCTCTAGGGGGATTTTCTCCTCTTCCTTTTTAGGTTCTTTTTTACATGTGCTCTCTTCTGAGCAGCTGACATGTTCGTCTTGAATATTTTCTTGTTGCCATAGAAGGGCTTTCCTCTGTGAAGAGGTACACCCTTCTTCTCCAACAAATATCCTAGAATCAGGCCATATCCCAGGGAATGCACCAGCTCTCCTTCCACCACCTTCATGTTTTGAATGTTCTGGAATAACTTTTCAAAGATGAACTCGCTCTAGTTCACCTCCACCCCCTCAATGATAGCAGCCATAACAATCATCTTAGCTTGAGATAGCTGATGATATGACCCAAACTTCATGTCGACGCACTTAGCCACCACGTCCATCAGCTTGTGGTACTCTTCTTTGATGGACTTCTTAGTAGCTGAGTAGTTCAATTTGCCAGCTAACTCTATTTGGCGATTTCCTTCCAGGCCTTCACCAAGTCGAACTCTTTTCCAGTTAGTTCCTTGAGTCCACTGGATGGAAGGTGTAGAAACTTGGCTAAGTCAGCCGCGGCCAACTTAATCTCCTTCCCATTCACATGGGAGTGAATATAGCCATCCTGAACAGTAGCGTTCACGTAGAACATAGAAACCTCCTCTTGGAAGGTTTGAGTCATCTCCAGCGAGAGAAACCTTTTGAGCCCAGATTTTTTTAGATGACAAGCAATCTTTTAGCCAAAACCCTATCCTCCGACTGCTTGAAAAGGCCTTCAAAATCCACAAGCGCACCAGTGTGGATATTCTCACCGAGTTTAGCGAAATCAAGAGCAGCTTGTTTGGGGGCCATTTCAAATTTTTCAGGAATTTTTGCGAAGAACATAGGGTTTGGTTGCAGGGAGAATTTCTGGGAATTTTGAATGCTTAGTGATAGGTGTGAGTTTTGCATGTATTTGAGACATATTTCTGGCTATAATGATGGGTAAACATGCACATACTCGTGTTAAATGTTACATATTCACTCCTTGTGGAAAAGATATTACACTTTGCTTATTTTGTAGGAATTTCATGATATTTGAAATGAATTGAAAATGAATACGAGGATAGCAAAGTGGAAACACGGCGAATTGAGTGAGTATACGAAAAGTGATGCCAAAATGAGCGAAAGATGAGCGTCTAAGGAAAAGACAGGGAGCGCACGGGTTGGGCGTGCCTCAGGCACCACCCGTGCACCCCTGTATAAAGAAAAATTGAGCTTCTGCATGGCGCACGGGTAGCCCGTGCACCGACGCACCACCCTTGCGCCCTACAGAGAATGGATAATTTCAAAGAGATGGTGCACGGGTAGCCCGTGCTCCTACGCACCACCCGTGCGCCCTACAGAGACTGGATTATTTCAACAGGGTGGCACACGGGTAGCCCGTGCTCCGACGCACCACCCGTGCATCTCATACTGGAATCCCATAATCTGCAGCATTATGCCCTAAACTGATTTGTGGGTATAAAAAGGCTTTTTGGGGGGCGCACACAAGGATATTCTGGCATTTTTGGGATCTACAACACAAGACAAGAGTCTATTCTTGGAAGAAGACATCAAGGAGACAATCGGGTTGCATCGGAGCTTGAGGAACGGAGATATATCGAGAGATTGTCGACTTTCCTAAGTTTTTCTTGCTTCTCTTTTAGTTTCAATCTTTCATTTTGAGTTGTAATGGCTTTGAACAATTTGTTTATGAGTTGTTTAGAAATCATGTGTAGCTAAACTTTTGAGATTTCCGGGTTTTGGGAGTAGATTGATGAACTCTTGTTGGATGTTTTAATCTTAGTTGAAGTTATTATCTTGAAGCCTATTTGAGTATTTTGAGCTTATTCTTGTTTTATCACTTGATCAATGATTTAACTTGTTTGATATATTGATTCATAATTCGAGAGATGTGTTTCAATATTAGATCTTGAATACTCGACACAAATATTTGCATGAATCGAGAGGTTTGTAAATATTTGTGAGGATATTTGATCTTTTAAACTTTTGGGAGTTGAATGCTTCATGTTGAGTAGAGATGCTAGCATAAGTATTTCAATCTATGTTTTATATGCATCTCGAGAGGGAGGATAAAATAGCTTTGTGATCGTCTTATAGGAATATTGATAATAATGTGGCTTGATTAAACCGGATAACAAGAGGATTATTAGTCGAAACCTTAACTCGGAAATCCATTTCATTATCTTGATACTTCTATCATTTGTATTATCTTAATCTTGTGTTTTAGTGATTTAAATTGTCTTAATCTCAATACAACAATCATCCAATTTCGATCGTCTAAATAAAAATAAGACTATCTTAGATCAATACTTAGCATATTAATTTATTAGTCTCCGTGGATACGACCTTGCTTACCCTATTCTATAAACTACACCGTACACTTGCGGTGAAGCTAAAAATAATGTGAACACTTAGAGAGTGAAAGTGAGGAGAGAGAAACGAATTTTGCATATATATATGTGACTTGAAAGGACGGTTTCGGAATCACAAAGGTTTGAAAGTTGATCAACGGCTGAGATCAAATCTTCCAATAGGCACTAATCACGTCGCATTTAATGCAACATCATTTATATCCAATAATAGGTAAGCTGTCACAGCTTTTACTGTCTAGCATTTAATGATCTGATGTCAAGTGGAAAACATTCCCGCTTAGTTGCAAACGACCTCGTTTTGTCACTTAGTACATAAATAAGTCAGCTTTCTTCATTTATAACTTGACTATACTTCTCTCTCCCTTCTATTTGACTGAATAAGGCTCGGTTGTCCAGCTAACTTGATTCTGCTGAACAACTATAAAAGTTGTTCCACTTGGCTGATTGAGTGAAACTTTTCTGATATGCATTTCTCCCATCTTAAACTTTGTTGAATGAGTCTTCTGAGCATTTTAACTAAGCTCAATCAGTCCAAGCTCATTTTTAAGTTCTTCAAATTTTGATTTACATAGGGGCTTAGTGAATATACCAGCTAACTCCTTCTCAGTTGATATGTATTCCAAAGTGAAGTCTTTCTTTTCAACATGATCTCTTATGAAATGATACTTGACATCAATGTGTTTTGTTCTTGAGTGCAATACTGGATTCTGAGTGATTGCAATGGCACTTATGTTATCACACATAATTGTAATTTCTTTATCTTCTATGTCATAATCTCTCAGTTGTTGCCTCATCCATAAAGCTTAAGCACAATTGTTGCCTGCAACAATGTACTCTGCTTCAGTTGTAGATGTAGCTATTGAGTTTTGTTTCTTGTTGAACCAAGAAACCAATCTATTTTCAAGCATTGGACAAGTATCAGATGTACTCTTCATGTCAACTCTACATCCATCATAGTCTGAGTCTGAGTATCCAATCAGCTTAAATCCACCTTCTTTTGGATACCATAAGCCAACTTCTTGGCTACCCTTCAAATATCTCAGAGTTCTCTTGGTTGCAGTCATATGACTTTCTTTAGGAGCAGACTGAAATCTAGCACGTACACCTACAACAAAGGTGATGTTTGGTCTACTTGCAGACAAGTAGAGCAATGATCCAATAAGAGCTCTATATCTTGTCTGGTCAACTGTTTTTTCTTCTGCATCCATATCCATCTTCACAGACGTATTCATGGGAATCTTCATAGATGACTTCTCTTCCATACCAAATTTCTTGATTAAATATCTGGTATATTTGGTTTGACTTATGAAGGTTCTATCCTTCATTTGCTTGACTTGAAGACCTAGGAAGAAAGCCAACTCTCCCATCATGCTCATCTCAAACTTCCGTTGTATAAGGTTTGAGAATTTGTCACATAGCTCTTTGTTTGTGGATCCAAAGATGATATCATCCACATAAATTGGAACAAGCAGTATACTCTCTCCATCTATCAACTTTGACTTTGGTGAATCCATTGTCTATAAGAAATTGTGACAATGTATCATATCATGCTCTTGGTGTTTACTTCAAACCATAAAATGCTTTCTTGAGCTTGTAGACCTTGTCTCTAATAGTTTTCTGCTCAAAATCTGTAAGTTGTTCCACATAGACTTCTTCTTCTAAAAGTCCATTTAAAAATGCACTCTTCACATCCATTTGGTAGACTGTGAAGTTCTTGTGTGCGGCATAAGCAAGAAACATCCTTATTGCTTCCAATATGGCAACAGATGCAAAGCTTTCATCAAAATCTATTACTTCCTCTTGGAAATACCCATTGGCTACCAATCTTGCTTTGTTTCTCACAACAGATCCTTGCTCATTCATCTTATTTCTAAATACCCACTTTGTACCAATAAAATTTTGGTGGATAGGCCTTTGAACCAATTCCCAAACTTTATTCCTTTCAAATTGATTCAGTTTTTCCTGCATAGCTAGAATCCAGTGTGTGTCATCCAATACTTGTGACACATCCTTTGGTTTGATTTGAGAAATGAAACAAGTGAACATGGCTTCATGTTGAGTTTTGGATCTTATTTTTACTCCTTCTCTAATATTTTCAATGACCAACTCAGGTGGATGGTCTCTCAGCTATCTCACATCTGGTTGGAGTAAGTCTGCTAGGTTAAGTCTTCTTGCAGCTAAGTTGTCTTGAACAGCTTCTTCCTGGTCTTCATCATTCAGTTGCAAACCTTCCAGCTATCTCTAAGATTCAGCTAACTCATCCTCATCAAGATCAAGTCTTCTGACACTTGTTTCAGCATATGGGCTCTTCTGAATGGTGGCTGATTCATCTTTTCAGCTAACTCATCAATGTCTTCTCCATTTACATTAGGTTCGTCAAAAACCACATGGATAAACTCTTCTGTGACCATAGTCCTTTTATTTAGCACTATGAAAGCTTTATTCTCAGCAGAGTATCCTAAGTAGATACCTTCATCATCTTTAGCAACAAAAGCTTTCAAGTTGACCTTGCCATTTTTATGAATGAAAGACTTGCTTTCAAAGATATGAAAATATCCCACACTAGGCTTTCTTCCTATCAAAACTTCATAGGGGGCTTTGGACAGCTGCCTATTTATAATACACCTATTCTGAGTGTAACCAACAATGTTAATGGCTTCAGCCAAAAATCTCTTAGGAATCCAGCTTCAGCTATCATGGTCCTTGCAGCTTCCTTGAGGGTTCTGTTTCTTCTTTCAGCTACTCCATTCTACTGTGGAGTTCTTGCAGCTGATAATTCATGACCAATATCATTCTTCGTGCAATACTGAGTTATAATTCATTTGACAAACTCAGTTCCTCTGTAAGACCTTATCTTGGTAATGGTTTGGCTCTTCTCATTTTGAACTCTCTTCATAAGCGGTGGAAGATTCTGCAAAGTTTTCTTCTTTTTACATATAAAAGATGGTCCATGTGTATCTTGAATAATCATCCACCACTACTAAGGTATATTTCTTTCCACTTATACTTGTTGATTCAGCAAGACCAAATAAATACATATGCAATAAGTGTAGGATCCTTGTTGAAGAAAAACTTGGTTTATCGTTAATAAAAGACTTGATTTGCTTTTCCTTATTGCATGCATCACAAATACTCTATTTCTTGTACATTTTGTCTGGCAAACCTTCAACTAGATGGCTCTTTGCTAGCTTGTTGATTGTCCTGAAATTCAGGTGAATCAACTTTTTGTGCCACAGCCAGCTTGACTCGGTGTGCTTTTTGCAAACATGCATGTACTTGGTGTAGCAGTAGACCAATCCACTACATACATATTTTTCTTTCTTGTTCCAGATAGCACAGCTTCACTTGATTCAACATCCTTGATTTGGCAGAAACCCATGTTGATTCCTACATTGTAGCCTTTATCACAGAGTTGGCTGATACTTAGCAGATTGAAATTCAGTCCATCAACATAAGCTACATCTGTGATTTCCAATCAATTTTTCTTTATGGATCCAATGCCTCTGATTTCCCTTGTAACTTCATTCCCTCCAAATATGACTTTGGATCCTCTTGATTCCTTTAAGTTGGATAAATTCTTCTTATTTCCAGTCGTATGTTTGGAAAAGCCACTATCCATGTACCAGGTTCTTTGGCACTCAGTTGTTACCTAAAGCTGCAATCAAGGAAATCAAGTTTTAGGTACCCAAACCTATCAGGTCCTGAGGGATTGGCACTATAAAGTGATCCAACAAACCTATAGCCAAATGATTTGACTCTAAGAAGTTGCCACCTATTAGTTCCATAATGATAATGAATTTTAGCAAACTGCTTAGGAGGTTTAGGAACATACAATTGTCTCTTTTGTCTGTATGCATGTGTGTGTGTGTGTGTGCTTGTGCATTTGCTTTCTTTGGGTAATATGGAAACTTTTGTGCATTATAGGCATTGTGCTTGGGTGCATAAGTCTGCTGATACTGATTGCTTTACCTTGGGATAACCTATATTGAGTCTGAGGTCTTTGCCACTTGGGCTTATATCCCATAGGATTGACTGCTATTTCATTTGATGGTTCCAGTCAGCCTGTGTAGGGTAGTTTCTACCATTCCCTTCATATTTCTTTTGGTAAAACATTTGGAGCTTTTGGTAGTTCAGCATGTGTGTACTTGTGATTGTGTGTGGGTGCAACATACGGTATTTTTGGCTTTTGGACTCCCCCATTGCTTGAGGATCCTTTTTCCATTACACTCTGTGACATTGAGCATTGACAAAGGAATTACATCTTAAGCCTGCTTTATCTCCAATTACATTATGTATCATTATCAATTCATCCAATGTTTTGTATGACTTGCTGAGTGATGCAATCACACTTTTCAATTCTTTTTCCCTCTTTTCTCTTTCAACTAAGTCTTCTTTGACCTTAGTTATCCAGCCTTTAACTCTTTGTTCTCAACAGCTATGTGATTAAAAGTACTCAGCTCTTCAGTTAGCTGTAAGTTTTGACTTTTAAATTGGCTATTTTCTTCATATAAAAGTGTGTGAGGATTTAATATGCTCAAAGTCTTTCATCATTTTGCCTAATGAATCATAAAGATCTGTGGGTGATGAAGTGGGTGTGTGTGTCATAATCACTATCATCAGAATGTGAGCTAGATGAGTTAGAATTTAACTCTTCTTGTTCCTTAGCCATGAGACAAATCAATGCCTCTTCATCAGTGTTAGAGGAGTAATCTGCTTCACTGTTGTCTGACTCAGCAGTCTCCTAGCACTTAGTTGTTTGTGGGTCAGCAGCCACCATGGCTTTCTTTCTTTCCTGTCTTCTTCCTCTAAAGACTTTCCTATCCTCTTTATTTCTGTATTTGTTGATTGGTGGTTGAAGACAGTCAACTGCAAAGTGTTCTAGCTGTCTACAGTTCTAGCACATGTTTTCAACTTTTATGGGCTCAGCTCTCTTTGGGTTTCTTTCTTCCTTGCTCTTAGAAGTTGTTGAGTGTCTTTTGGAGGTTTCACTCTTATTTCTTTTATAGTTCTTATTAAAGAACTTGTTGAACCTTTTCACCATCAGGGATATTTCCTCTTTGTCTATAATGTCCTTGGACTTTATGCTTTTTGATTCTCCAGCCAACAGAGCAGATGTCTTTTGTACAATTATCTCATCTTGCTCTTTTCTTCTGAGCTTGAATATATAGGCTTTTAAGTCTGATAATAAATCATGGTTGGAGATCCTTGTTAAGTCCATAGAATGCCTAAGGGCCATCACCTTCATTTCCCACTCAGCTGGGAGTGACTTTAGAATTTTCATACACATTTTCTTTTGTGTATATTCTTTTCCCAAAGCTGAAAGCTCATTTGTAATCTCAGTGAATCTGGCATCATCCCGCTGATGCAGTGTTTCACCTACAAGCATTTTGAAGTTCTCAAACTTCTGTACAATAACAGTCAACTTGTTCTCTTTAATCTGTTCTGAGCCTTCGCAGATTAGAGTCAGCTTTCCCATATCTCACGAGCACTCCTACAAGATTTAACTTTATTAAACATTGCTTTGTCAAGAGTTTTAACAATATTTACTATCGAGGAAACTATTTTGCATTTAGATGAAAGGATTTGGGTTTGAGGATTGGATTTGGAGAATGATTTCAAATGATTTTATATAAGGTGAATTTGAAACCCGCCACAATCACCAAAAAAGTAGCTTAAAATATGAACTTAAAGATTTGAAATACATTGTAAAATGAGCTCATCTAAATAATCTCAATGCACTACAATATAAATGACATTAAGTAACACAAATTTTGTAGCCTTTTTTACATAATGTACATATGTAACACGTATTTGTAACACTTTTTATATTACAATATTTATGTAACACTTTTGTAGCACTTTATCAATATGTAACGCTTATATGTAACACTTTTATATAAGTAACACTTTTTAGGTATCACTTTCCTTTTGTTATTTCTTTTGTAACGCAAATATGTATCACTTTATTTAAGAAGCACTCTTGGCAACACTATATTTTATTGATTGTAACACTTTTTAAGCTATATTTTAGTAACACAAAATTATATAACTATCATTAAAGCATGTCAACGATTTATTTAATTAATTGATGTCACAAAATAGGTGAAGAAAAAAAAATCACCAAACCTAAAAATTGTAGACATCATGTACTCTATTTTTTTTAACTGAACTTTTGTTTTCTTTTTTTATAAAGTAATTTAGTTTTGCTTTTTTTTTATTTTTTACGGAGGTAATTAATTCCGTCATAATACCGACGGAAAATGCGCATGTATATATTTTATTATTATTATTTATTTATTTTTTAATTTTTACTACCGGAGACCAATTTCATCGTTAATTTTTTATTTATTTTTTTACTTTTAGAAAAAATTACCAATGAAAATTGATGTTGTCGGTATTTACTTAGAAATTATTTCCGTCGGTAAATTATTTTTCATTAATTATTTTATTATTTAATTTTTTTTACTGTTAGAACTTTTTTATCTGTCGGTAAATTAGTTTTATATTTTTATATTTTTTTTACCGATTGAATACTTATCAGTCGATAAATTCATTTTATATATTTTTGATATTTTTAATTTTTTGTGCCCTTTAATATATAATATAATATGATTTTCAAACTATATATACTATATAATATAAAATTTGATATATACAGTGTATAATATAATTTAATACATATATTATATAATATGATCTTTATTATATAAAATATATTATATATACATATAATATAATCTATATATATATATGTGTGTGTATGTGTATATATAAAACAAAGAAAAAGTTTTAATAGGAATCAACTTAGCTTAGTGGCAAATTATCACTTTCACACATAACAGGTCATGGGTTCGAATCTATTTGGTGGCAAAAAACAGTATTTCTATGAAGTGCTACAAAAACAGTGTTACATAAGATTCATATGTAATACTGTAGAAATATTTTTTTTAAAGTGTTACAAAAAGTGTTACATAAGATTCATATGTAACACTTTAGAAATATTGCTTCAAATTGTTACCAATTGAAAACTTAATATAACACTTAGAAAATGTGTCACTAAAAGCTAATAAAAGTGATATCTTAGACTATAGGTAGCACGGGCAAGTACAGCACCATAAAGGTGCTACCTATATATTGTCTATAGTAATATTTTATGGCCATTAGGTAACATTTTTTGAGTGTTACCTAATATCATTTATGTTGTAGTGATGGATTTGTTATTATAGATTTGAAATCTTTATCTTTAAATCCATCAAGACAAATGAAACCTATTAATAAAACTCAATCGTGGACATGTCCAGGGGCTAGAGAGCTCAAGCTTAACGTTGATGCAACTGTCCATCCAGATAATTCGCTTGTAGATGTTGGAGTTGTTATAAATGACTCTATGGTGTTTTTGAACCTATCATTGTGGAGGCCTTGTTGTTACATAGAGGGTTAGAGTTCGCGTCTAAGATGGGGTTGTCATTCGGGGTGGTCGACCGCTAATTGCACTTGTGGAGATTAGCTTGGTCTTGTTTTGAATGATATTCGAGCTTTTCTTCCAATCGAGGAAGGAAGTTTCAAATAATGTAAGTTTGTTCCACGAGAATGTAATCAAGTTGCCTATTCTCTAGCTAGTTATGTGTTTCATAAGGATTTTTATTGGAGTTATAAGGATGCTCTAGCGTTACTGTTGGGACAAAGGCTAACCTAAGTTAATGAAGTTTCCCCATAAAAAAGAAGAACCCACAGAATTAAGAAAAAAATCATCAAGAATTTGTAATGACTACCATAGATAAGACCATTTCTAGCAGTTAGCAACATTTCTGTACAGAATCTGCACTCCATCTCCAATTGTTTCCATTAAATTCTGCACTAAAAATGAATATTCTATAATATTCAATTTTAGTTTAATAAACTAATTGTTAGTATGAAACTATTTTTGATTTTGATTATTTCACCTTAAACTTATTTTTGATTATTCAAACAAATATTTCCGGGCGATATAAAAATCAATTTTTATGTCTCAAAGTATTTTTTACAATTACCGAATACGATCAAGATAAAACGACACTCGAAAAATAAAGTCGGAATTTTTTGACGATCGAAAAATACCCTGGAATAGGCCAACAGGTCGACCCAAGGGGTCAACCGGTAGGTCGACCGGTCGATCCCCTGGTCGACTAGTGGCTGAACAAAGAACTTATTGTTTGAAAGACCAGGGATGGGTCTACCACGTGGTCGACCGGTCGACCCCCCAGGTCGACCGCTCACCCCCTAGGTCGACCCATGTGATTTTTGCCCTTGACCCTTTTGTATTCCATTCTCGAAATTCCAGGCACAGGTCGAGGCTAGAGGTCGGCCAGGTCGACCAACAACCTGGTCGATTGGTCCACCCCCTGGGTCGACTTGTACGTGTGTAAATTCAACGGAGTTTAATTCAAATCTTTTCTACTGGTCGACCGGTCGACCAACCTGGTCGATTGGTCCACCCCCTGGGTCGACCTGTACGTGTGTAAATTCAATGGAGTTTAATTCAAATCTTTTCTCTTGAGTGGGACCGACAAGTCTTCCAAATCGACACGTTCAAAATCAGATGATTTTGAATTATTATGAGACACCAATATTTACTTTAATCACTTTATCATTTTTATACACTATTTGTGTCTCTTGTAACCCTTCTTTTGTAGACAAAGAGTGAAGATGGAGGAGTTTATGTTGGAATACAAATTTTGATGCTCTCCTATAAATAGAGGAAGGATTTTGAGGATCAAAACACAACACTTACAACAATACAAGCAAATTATTCACAAGCTCTCATTATTCACTTTCATATTATTATGGTAATTTTAAGCTTAGTTTCTACACTTGCACATTTTGAGTATTAGGCTTCCTTATTGATTACACTTGCACTTTTGAGTTGTAATATTCTTCAAATAAATCGTTATCTTGATTGTAATTCAATCATCCAAAACATGACATCCTTGTTAGTATTCTTGTGGTAAGAATACACTTAGGTGATTTTAGGTATTGAAGAGTGTGGTACTCTTCATAGGTGAAGGAAGATTGTGGTAATCTTCAAAGAGGTGTTGTAAGAAGAGTGTGGTACTGTTCAAAGGTGAAGTTGTAATAATTTTGGTAATTATTAATAAAATTCTTTTTCTTTTTCGAAATTCATCCCGGATATACTAGGGTGGTAGAGCACGTAGTCCCTAGGTGGGGTGAATATCTTGAAATCAACGTGTGTTGTTTATTTTCCGCATCTTCATTCTTACTTGTATTTTTTCTTTCGAAAAAGAAGGCAAAATCCAGAAAATCGGGATAATCTATTCACCCTCCTCTAGATTATTGTAGCCACTAGGACTAACAAGTGGTATCAAAGCCAAACTCTTTGGCTAGCTCGTTCCACATCGCGAGTAAAAGAGGAAAGATCTATGGCTACGGACGAAAGCTATCTAACCACTGGTGCCTCCATCAACAAGCCATCTCTATTTGACGCCAACAACTATGCCCTTTTGGAAAGACCGAATGGAGTGCTTCTTGCAAGGATGCAAATTTTATATATGGGATGCGGTCATTGAAGGAATTGCACAACCAACAAAAAAATTAGAGGATGGCTCTTTGGCTCTCAAAAGTTTTAAAGAATTTGACGACAACGACAAGAAGGATTTCTCTTTAAACGGTAAGGCCTTGAATAGTTTTCACTATTCTCTTACCGCCACCGGATATAATCGCATAAGAGGCATAAGGTCAGCACATGAAGTTTGGGAAACATTGGAGACAATCTATGAAGGTACAAAAAAAAGTCAAACAAGCAAGAAAAACTATGCTTGTTTTTTGAATAAGTGCGATATATATATAAAAAGGAAAAGGAGTATTCCTGATCACAGGCTGATCAGGTAGCCAAAAGAAAGTCTGGAAATAATGTCAAAAACCAAACGAAATGGTCACAAGCCGACCAAATGGCTGAATGGTTGAGGCCTCGTTAAAACCTTCCAAGGTAAAACCCACCCTTGTTGGAAAAACCCTTGGAAGGAAAAAGAGTACCCCCCAGGAAAAATAGGCGCCTAAAATGGGAAAAGAAACCTGAAGCGGTGGCGCACTAAATAACAAACCTATAGTTGGATTGGCCAATATAGTCATCAGTAAGGTAGTTAAGGAGCTCTGTGGGTGGGACGCCCCACCATGTGCCGCACTCCATCTTCTTGCTGAGCAAGTCCGCGACCCGATTGCCTTCCCGAAAAATATGAGAGACTACAAGATCAATACCTATGAGCAGATGCAGGGTTTGGCGCCAATGACTAAGATGGAGCCATGGGACCTCCATTGTTCTCTTCTCCAGTAGGTTCACCACATACATCGAATCCGATTCCAGCCATAGTTGCGTCCAACCTTTCGCAAAGGCATATTGAATTGCCCACATTGCAGATGCAGGAAAAACTATGCTTGTTAAAGACTTTGAAAACTTCATCATGTTCGATGGAGAAAATATTTCAAAGATGGTGGAAAGGCTTGACAACATAGTCAATCCCCTTGTGGCGCTTGGAAAAATTATCTCCGAAGAAGACAAAGTCACCAAAGTCCTAAATGCTCTCCCCGGCTCATGGTCCGAAAAGGTGACGGCAATCACGGAAACACAAAATCTCGAAACACTCAAGTTCGATGAGCTCATTGGGAACCTTCTCATTTATGAAGTCTACCTTAAGGAGAGGAAAAATTCTCAATCATCCACCTCTAAACTGGGTATGCAAAATATTCCTAAAGGCTTACCATCTTCTTCAAATATTTCACATTATTGTAGTGATGAAGATGATGAGGAAACGGCGGCTCTTGTCCGGAAATTTTCCAAGTTTGTTAATAAAAATAAAGCAAGAAATCAAGAGACAATTCTTGTTTCAAATGCGGAAAATCCGGGCACTATATAGCCGATTGCCCAAGTTTGGCGGAGGAAGAGCAAAAGAAGAAAAAGTCATTTTTCAAAAAGAAAGCTCTAAATGCCGAAGCTAAAACTTGGGATGAACTACCTGCCACTTCCGATGAGGAAGAAAGAGCCGGACAAGGTCTCATGGCCATAGACGATGAAAACAACGAGGTATGCTCTAATTCTTCATCTTCGTCTTTAGTTGATGAATTACAATGTGATTATGATGAATTACAAAATGAATTTCAAAATATGATTGTTAAATACAAGAATTTGAAAAAGGATTTTAAAGAGATTAAATTAGAGAAAGAAAAATTGTTTACTTCTTATGAATCTCTCGATCGTGCTCATGTTATTACTATTACCAAAATGCATGCTCTTGATTCCGAAAAATAAATGCTCACTAAAGAGATTGAAAATTCGAAAAAGGATGTGCATCGTTTTAATTTTAGTACGGATAAGGTTACCAAAATTCTTGATGTACAAAGAAGTGAGCATTCTAAATTAGGACTTGGTTATAAATCTTTTCAAAATGCTTCTAAGAAAAATAACCAAGGTTCAACCTTTATATGTGCTAGTAGTTCCAATAATCTTATTTGTTTTAATTGTGGTAAAATTGGACACTATGCAAATAATTGTAAATTGAAAAATAATTTTAGTTATTTTTGAAGACCCAAGGGTCTCAAGACTAACCCCCATGGACCCGGAAATTATAGGGTACCTAAAAATAATTCATTTGTAGGTGCTTAGGGCTATAACAACAATGGAAGACTCAAAATGGCTAATGGACAGCGGATGTTCACGCCACATGACTGCAAGAGAGAACTTTTTACCAACCTCAAGCTCCAAGAAGAAGGAATGGTTATGTTCGGGAATGACAAGGGAAGAATACTTGGAAATGGAGAAATTGGTAACTCTTGTTTCTCTCTTAGTAATGTTTTATTAGTTGAAGAGCTTAAGTTCAATTTGATAAGTATTAGCCAACTTTGTGACTCAAACTACAATGTTGTTTTTAATAAAGATAAATGCCTTGTTCTTAAAAATGATAAAATTATTTGTGAAGTAAATAGAAAAGACAATTTTTACAAAATTTGTACAAGTGATTTGGTTAGTCAAAATGTTTCTTGTCTTGTCGCCAATAATGATTTAACTAGTTTATGGCATAAGCGAGTTGGACATGTTGGATACAAAAATTTGCAAAATATTTACAAAAACCAACATGTAAAAGGACTACCCAAATTAAGTTTTGAAAATGTTGGCTTATGTGATACTTGTCAAAAGAACAAATTAGTTAAAAGTAGTTTTAAGCCCAAAAATGAAATTTCCACAACCAAGCCTCTACAACTACTTCATCTTGATTTGTATGGGGATATTGGTACGGCTAGTTTAAGTGAAAAACATTATACCTTCGTTATAGTTGATTATTATTCTAGATATACATGGGCTATTTTTCTTGCTAATAAAAGCGATGCGGTTATTGAGTTTAGTAAGTTGTGTAGACTTGTTGAGAATGAAAAGGAAGATACCATTAAGTCTATTCAAGTGATCGAGGTGGAGAATTTGATGGTGAATTTAGAGTTTTATGTGAAACCAAGGGATATGCTCATAATTTTTCGGCTCCTAGGACAACACAACAAAATGGAGTAGCCGAAAGTAAGAATAGGACTCTTCAAGAGATGAGTCGATTAATGCTCAACGAATTCTCTCTTCCAAAATATTTTTGGGCCGTAGCCGTAAGTACCGCTTGCTATGTTATTAACCGAGTTTAGCTTCGTCCCAAATTGAATAAAACTCCATATGAGCTTTGGAAAGGAAGAACTCCAAATATAAGTTACTTCAAACTATTTGGATGTAAATATTTTATTTTGAACACCAAGGATCAATTGGATAAACTTGATCCTAAAGCCGATGAAGGAATTTTTATGGGATATTCAACAAAGAGCAAAGCATACCGGGTTTACAATAAGACTAGCATGGTGGTTGAAGAATCCATTCACATCAAATTCAATGAAGCTTTGGGTGTTGAAAGGATATCCAATGATGATAGTGATGAAGAAGATGTAGGTCCCAAGGGGTGTGAGTAAAGTTTAGAAGGGGGGGTTTGAATAAACCTTACCACTTTTTCGATTTTAGTCCTTTTGAAATTATAATAGAGTTAACTCAAACAGCTGTGTCTTTGAGAGACAACTAAGTTGGTTATTCAGCTAAGTTAGCCACTCAACAGACTCTATAGAGTTGTTGATAGAATAACTTGGTTGTTTAACCTAAACTTAACTTGGTTGGTTTGGTTTTATAAGCGGAAGACTTAACACCCTTTGATTTATTTTAAGTTTATTTTAACACTTGATTTTTATCACTTGGTTATTAATCAGTTGGATAGCAAATATGATTGTAATGGCAGATATAATGTAAGTATGCAAGAAAGTAAATGTCTTTGAAAGTAAACAACACAAATATTTTTATAGAGGTTCGAAGATGGGGTAAACTCTTCTAATCCTCTCTTTGAGAACAACTAAGTTGGTTAATCCACTAAGTAACAAATTAGTTTACAAACCGGTGAATAGTCCGGAGACGACGCCTTGATCACACAGATGGCTTCTCTTGCGACTCGAACTTCTTCACGCAGGCAAATCGCCTTGCTATTTCAGCACATTTCTCATGTTCTTGGATTCGATCACGTAGCCCTCCAACAAACTTGATACTGGTTCGACCTTGAACCTTCTTACAATCCTCCTCGGAAAGTAGACCCCTTTTGATTCTTCAAAAGTTTCCTCTTCAACAGATTTCAAGTTGTTTTTCCTTCACAACTTGTGTTGGATCGATTTCCCTCGAGTTTCAGGCTTGAGGATTTGCTTGAATGTACTTGAGAATATTGCAGGTTAATTGCTTGAATAATTCTTGCTTGTTTGTGGTTCAGGTAACCTTTTCTCAATAAATTCCTCAGCCTTTAATAGTGCACTTTTGAAATTGCCCGTTGAAGAGATGGGCTAATTTCAAAAGTCACTTGTGTTTGTTGGCTTGTCTTGTCTGCAGTCCTTGATGTTGACATTTCCTCGTATTAAATGCCTTACAGCATTGCAGATTTTCTGACACATGGTGTAGTGCTTCCCATTGGTTTATTCCTTTTGCACAAAACTGGGACTAACACTTTACACCTGACAGCTTTGACATGTTACTATTCTGAGTAACATTCTCGACTTTAATCAACGGATCTAAGTCAGTTGTCTTGACTATACTGTTGTCTTTACCCCAGGTGACTTGAGTCAGCTTCCAGTCAATGGATGACTCAACTTTCACTTCAACTTTGAGACTTGGCTTCTTGAGCTAACTTGACTGACACTTCTCACAGTTGTTCCTCAGCTGACACACCTACAATCGAGTCCTTGAATTCCTTCTTTGCCATACTCACCGACACACAACAGTCTTCAATCCAAATCCACGATTGACTTCTTGTATTCCTTGGCATAGTGACTTGACTCGGCTTTTCCAAATTATCTATTACAATACAAATTACAAGGAAAATGGGGTGCCAACTTCCTAGTTTAAGTTTTACATGGTATCATCAAAATCTACTTAATAAATTTTCTAACAATTTCCCCCTTTTTGATGATGCCAAAACTTATATAAATTCAACAAAAACATAAACAACAAAGATACATACAGACAATGCAGTTACAAAGAATGTATGCTTAAAATAGATCGTTTTATTGATCATAGCATTCTTGTCCTTTACACAGTTGTTTACATTTGGTATCAGAGCATTCTTTATCAGAGCGATATACATATCTAAGCTAAGATACAAGATTTTATACAAAGTGAAAAATTATAGACAAATTCACTAAGTATATTACAGACGACTTACATGAGTGTATTTACAAAAAAATACATGAAGTGGTTTGCAGCGACACTTAAACGCCTTCGCTGCTTCCTTCCTCTTTCTTCTTCAGCTCTCTTGTGCTCCTCGTCGTCATCAGCTCTTTTTCTCTTCTTCTCTTCTTCTTCCCTTCTTTTCTTCTTTTCATAGGCCCGTTTAGAAGCATCATCCCTTTGCTTCCTCTCGAGCCATTGACGAGTTTGCCTTTCATTCTCCTCTTCTTGTCGTCTCACTGCCTCAGCGTTCTTCCTTGCCACCGTGTTGGCTAGGTGATCATATCCAGCCCAGTAGATCAGCCCTTTCTTGTCAGGATCTACGAATTCAACGTCCTTGGGTTTTGGTCGAGGTAGCTGACCTCTTCCACCACCACTTCTTCCTCTGCTGACTCAGCTCTTCCTCCTCGACTCGGCTCTTTCTTTCTCTCCTCGGGTGTGTCTTTGCACGGGAGTATTCTACTTTCCAAATTGAGTGGTCATTGGAGGATCTTTTCGCTTCTTCGCACAAGGTTAAGCCTTTCTCCCAGTGCAAATCATAGGCTTGGGCTAGATCCATTCCTTGGAAATAGCCTTCTGATTCAAGGGTTTTGAACTCTTCGACCGATCTAGGCTCAGATCCAACATCAGGGATAGCATCCTGATCCTTTCCAACTGGAAGACCACCATATTGTTTCAACACTTCCTGAACGCGGGCATCCTGCTTTTTAGAGAACTCCTCAAACCCTGCTTCAATAATCTTCCTTTTCTCCGACATTGGCACAGCAGAGTGCTCAATTGGTAGGGTTACAGGGAGTTTACTCAGGATGGAGGCAGTAACAAGACCTTGCTGGGGGGTTTCAGCTAACATCAAAGTTAGATCCTTCGAACATTCCCCCTCAGCTGTTTTACCCTTCTTCACAGCTGTGTCTTTCTTCAATTTTTCTTCTTTTGATCCCATTAGGGACTCCTCTTCCCCCTTTTTGGCATCATCAAAGAAAAGAGAGACCCCGGGGAACATGCTTCCAAGAAGAAAGTCCAGTCTGTTAATCGTGGAATCGTGCTTGGATTCTGCTGCATCGGATGTGGTTCGAATCTCCGATCGAATCTCCTTAGACTCAGCTTTCAATATCTTCATTTCAGCCAAGAGTAGGCTGAATTTGCCATTCATTGCATTTTCGAGTCTGAGGATCTCATTCTTATGAAAATGTCGCAATAGCTCCATATCATTTTTGTGAGACTGGGCTATTCTTTCAATGTATTACTTCATCCGCTGCCTGATCATGGAGTTATCCTCACTCCATACGAGCATTATGCCATATAGGGCTTTGAAGTATCGTACTTGCTTGCTTCGCATAGTAGTATCTGTTGAGACTATTCCCGAATTCGCACCACGATCCCTCTCAAGTCTGCTATGAGAGTGGCATCGCGATTATCTAGGCGTAAGTCAAGTGAGGCCTGGTGTTGTTCAATCTTCTCAATCACCTCGCAGATCTTCTTGAAGACTTCACGAAGTTCAGCTGTCTCGCCCGAATCAGCTGTCGGCCACTCTTCGTCAAAATCAAAGTCTGCTGGCACAATCGTGTCGGTGGGAATGATGGGATCTTCTCTGACAGTGTATCTTCTTGATTCAGCAGCTGTCTCTTCCTCGGATGCAGGTAGGTCCTGGGTGAATGGAAACATGTCCTGAAAGACATCATCACAAACATAGGGAATGTATGGGTCTCGATCCTTCGATGCCTTCCCTTGTAGTAGAGTAGAGTCAACTCTCAATGCCTCTGCTGCGGCAGCTTCATCGGCAATGTTCACAGCAGTTGTGGAAGCCTGCACAGATGACTCGGTTTCAGCTGGGGCTTTTAGATTGTCTTGCCCAGCTGACCAAGCCTCAGCTGTCTTAACAACTTCCTCGGTCTTAGTATATTTTTCTAAGTGAATTACATGTTCCTCGACTGTATCATCAGCGTCGTCGGATGATGATGAGACTTGTGGAGTTGGCTCACTAATTTGGCTCTTAGTCTTGAGAACATCCTCATCTGGGTCCGTAGGATCTGCAAGAGGAGTGGACTCAGCTTCATCTTCTGATCCCAAAAAGGATGTGTCTAAGTTTTCTGGGAATCATGAAGTGCGCTTATCTCTTTTTCTGCATCAGCGCTATCTAGAGAAGGAATGTTCTGTGCATCTAGATCTTTCCTAGGAAAGTCTCAACCTCCCATAGGCCATCAACACCCCAGCCAGACTCAACTGTTGCGAGGCCTTCAGTGGTCCCTTCGACAGTCTCCATTGTCTTAGGGTCTTCTACATTGGCATCCATAGGAGTCTCAACTCCTTAGATTGCACTTTATGTGCCCAGAGTGTTAACTCCCAGGGCATCACCATCATGTGCCTCGATTGTGATAACAGCGCCATTGGCCTGCAAAGCAGTGGACATTTCAGCTGATACAGAATCAACTGTCCGAGCATCGTCAATGCCACTCTGCTGTTGTTCACGCTCTTTCTCAGCTTCGCCTCCAAACTTCATTTGAGTGTCTCCCACAGCGACCTCCAACCCTACTGTGGTGGGGAGAGCTTCCCCCTCAGCTGACTCACCAGTGAGTGACTGATTGTCGGTCACTCTTCTCCGAGACGCGGCCTTTTCCGTTGAGTGCTCAGCCGCCGGGGCAGGTGTGAGAACACCTTCTACAGGGGTTGGCTCAGCTTGGGTACCCAATTTCCTAGCTTCATCGCCAACTCCCTTGGAGCCATCCTCTGATTATATAGGGGACGTGGCTGCAGCAATATCTGATTAAATCTGTTGTACCACTCCCAGACGATCAATTTGCAGGAGAGATTGTGAGGACTCTCCTGGGCCTTCAAACAGTTGTTGCTCATACATGGTTCTGGATTCCCTCATAGCCTACTGCATATCTAACTTCTCGGCTGCAGCTGTGGGATCCTCATCACATTCAGAGAACACATCAAGATGTGTATGAGTGTGACCGGGGGAGCTTGTAAATTCGCATATTTTTTACTTTTCCAATGCTCGGGCTCGCTCCTCAGCTTTATCCTTTTCATCCGCCTTTATGATGTGGAGGATATCCATGCAGTTGTCTTCGTCAAGGGCCTATCGAACAGTTGCAACACCAAGAAATCATAGCAACTCTTCTTCTTCTATAAACTTAGGGTGAGCGAACTGCACCCTTGAGTGATCCAGCTTCCATGCTCTCCATTCTCGTAGACGTCGCTGGATGTCTAGATACAATGGAGAGTACATGATTACATCGTCATCACCATATTTACCCTCACCGCCTGTTTCTTGAATTGGAGGCAAGAGACCCTGCTCTTCCTCGAAGCAACAACATCTGATATGGGCGGAGAGACAACTTTTTCAACAACAGGTTCAGTTGTCTCTGCTGCTTCACTCTCCTCAGCTGTCTTTCGCACATCTTGGTGTTCGACTGACATCTGCTGATCACCATCAACAGACTTCGCAGATTCATCAATAATTTCAGGAGACTGCTCTTCTTGAATGTCAGCAGTCTCATCTCCTTTTTCTGGCTGGGTAGCTGATTCAGCCGTCTTCTCAAGTTCAGATCGCCTGAATAGTCGTCTCTTCTTTGATGGAAGCAGAGGAATTTCTGGTTCAACATCCTCTGGTTCCTTAAAAGTTAACGCTTTTGGATTCTTCTTAGAGGCAGCTGCCTTTCTCGTCTTGCCAGTCCTCTTCTTCTTAATGACTGGAGAAGAGATTAAAGGTTTCTTCTCAGTCTCTGCTGCAGGGGCAGGAGTCTCGGCTGCTCGGGCAGGTGACTCGGCTGCGGGGGCAGGTGTTTTTTTTGCTTAGCTGCAGGGGCAGCTTTCTTTGTCTGAGCTGCAGGGGCAACTTTCTTTGTCTGAGCTGCAGGGGCAACTTTCTTTGTCTGAGTTGCAGGGGAAGCTTTCTTCTTCGGGGGAGAGGTAGTAGCTATGTCCTCGGGGTCAGCTGATTCTCCCTCACTGGTATCGGTTTTTTTCTGATGAGCTCTCTTCTGGGCACCAGAAAGGTTTGCCCGGAACATCTTCTTGTTCACGTGGAAGGGTTTTCCATCACGGAGTGCGACACCCTTCACTTCCAGCAAATGGCCAATCACAAGGCAATATCCTAGTGAGCATCCAAAAGACCCATCTTCCTTTAAGGTCTTGTTCAGTACATTCTGGCAGAGTCTGCTGTAGACAAACTCAACCCAATTGACCTTTTTCCCCGCATGATCGCAGCCCATGACGATCGACTTTTTTCGGTGATTGAAGCTTTCAAACTTCATGTCGACACATTTCGAGACGACATCTATCAGTTTGTGATAGTCGTCCTTCAGCAACTTCTTATCAGCTGTGTAAATCACTTTAGCAGCACTCTTGGGTTTGGCCACTTCCTTCCATGCAGCAGCCAAGTCGACATCAACTTCGTTTATTTCCTTCATGCCTTCCGAAGGCAACAAGCAGTGCTCAGCAAGGTCTTTTGCACTAATCTTTATGTCCTTGTTGTGGACGGAAGACTTGATTTCTTTGTCATACACCTCTGCGTTGACATAGAACATAGCTACCTCCACAAGGTAGGTATGAGAATACTCCATAGTCAGAAAAGCCTTTAGCCCTGAATTTTCCAACATATCAGCGATCTTCAGAACTAGGGTTCTGTCAATACCCTACTTCACCATTCCATCGAAATCCACAGAAGCACCGGAGTGGATTTGCTTCGAGAGCTTTACATAATCTTACTTTGGTGCCATTTTCAGAGAATTTCACCGAACGAAAAGTTAGAAACTTGCTTGAGAGAACTTAGGGTGTCAGAGAGAAAAACTTTGTTTTGCTTGAAGATGAATAGTTCGCGTAAGGTGAGAGAAATGCAAACTTCCGTATATAAGGGATGTGAAAGGACACATATCGGATTTTGAAATATTTGATCAAAATCAATGGCTTAGATTAGAACGTCAAAACCGCATTTAATGCAGCAACATTTATATCCAATCATATGGCTTACTGTGCAGCTTTTACTGTGACCATCTTTATTATGTTGACGTCATCCTTAAAAACATTCCCGCTCATTTAAAACGACTGCGTTTTTGTCACTTAGCTCATAAATGATTCAACTTATATCCAAAGTGACTTAACTCGCTCTCTTCACATGATGTAACTCACCTTTTGTCACCGACTCGTCTGTGACTTCCCGATTAGGCTGTTTCACTTTGCTGAAACTTGCTCTGTTTTTATTTTCTCATCTTCTTTCTCTGCTGATTGAGTCTTCTGAGTTTCAACTCAGCTCAATTAAACCTAACTCGTTCTTGAGCTCTTCAAATCTTGATTCACATAGAGGTTTTGTGAATATATCTGCTAACTGATTATCAGTTGAGATGTATTCCAAAGTGATGTCTTTCTTTTCAACATGATCTCTTATGAAATGATATCTGACATCAATGTGCTTTGTTCTTGAATGCAACACAGGATTTTGAGTGATTGCAATAGCACTAGTGTTATCACACATAATTGGAATTTATTTTTCTTCAATCTCATAGTCTCTCAGCTGCTGTCTCATCCATAAGACTTGGGCACAAAAGCCGCAGCTATGTACTATGTTTCAGCTGTGGATGTTTCTATTGAGTTTTGTTTCTTACTGAACCAGGAAACCAATCTATTTCCAAGCATTTGACATGTACCTGAAGTACTCTTCATGTCAACTCTACATCCAGCATAGTCTGAGTCTGAGTAACCAATAAGCTTGAATCCACCTTCCTTTGGATACCATAAGCCAACTTCCTGGCATCCCTTCAAGTACCTTAGGATTCTCTTAGTTGCAGTCATGTGGCTCTCCTTTGGTGCAGATTGAAATCTTGCACATACACCTACTGCAAAGGTGATGTCTAGCCTGCTTGCTGTTAAATAGAGCAATGATCCAATGAGTGCTCTATATATTGTTGATCTACAGCTTTTCCATTTGCATCCATGTCCATCTTGACTGAGGTGTTCATTAGAATTTTCACAGAAGACTTCTCTTCCATACCAAATTTCTTCATCAAATCTCTGGTATATTTTGTTTTACTTATGAAGTTCCATCCTTCAATTGCTTGACTTGAAGTCCTAGGAAGAAAGTCAGCTCTCCCATCATGCTCATCTCAAATTTACCTTGCATGAGGTTTGAGAACTTATCACATAGCTCTTTGTTTGTGGATCCAAAAATGATGTCATCCACATATATTTCAACAAGCAGTATACTCTCTCCATCTTGAATTCTGAAGAGTGTTCTGTCAACTTTGCCTTTGGTGAATCCATTGTCAATTAGAAATTGAGACAATGTATCATACCATGCTCTTGGTGCTTGTTTCAATCCATATAATGCTTTCTTGAGCTTATAGACTTTATCTCCAATAGTTTTCTGCTCAAAACCTGGAGGATGTTCAACATAGACTTCTTCCTCTAGCAGTCCATTCAGAAATGCACTCTTCACATCCATTTGACACACAGTGAAGTTCTTATGTGCAGCATAAGCAAGAAACATCCTTATTGCTTCCAATCTTGCAACAGGAGCAATGGTTTCATCAAAATCTATACCCTCTTCTTGGAAATACCCTTTGGTTACCAATCTTGCTTTGTTTCTTACAACAGATCCTTCTTCATTCATCTTGTTTCTGAGAACCCATTTTGTGCCAATAACATTTTGATGGGTTGGCCTCTGTTCCAACTCCCATACTTTGTTTCTTTCAAACTAATTCAGCTCTTCTTGCATGGCTTGAATCCAATGTGTGTCATCCAATGCTTGAGACACATCCTTAGGCTCTATTTGGGAAATAAAACAAGTGAACATTGCTTCACGCTGTGCTCTGGATCTGGTTCTTATGCCATCTCTAACATCTCCAATAACTAACTCAGATGGATGGTCTCTCAGCCATCTCACATCAGGTTGGAGTAAGTCTGCTGGATTCAGCCGTCTCCCAGCTAAGTTGTCTTGAACAGCTCTTTCATCTTCATTCAGTTGCAGACTTTCCAGTTGTCTTTGAGATTCAGCTATCTCATCTTCATCTGGGTTGCTTGCACTTACTTCAGCTTCAACATAAGGACTCTTCTGTATAGTTGGCTGATTCAGCTTATCAGCTAACTCTTCAATGTCTTTTCCATTTATATTAGGTTCATCAAAAACCACATGGATAGACTCTTTTGTGACCATTGTCCTCTTATTCAGCACTCTATAGGCTTTGCTCTCAGCTGAGTATCCCAAAAAGATAAATTCATCAATTTTATCATCAAAAGCCTTCAAATTATCTTTCCCATTGTTATGGATGAAACATTTACATCCAAATATTCTGAAATATCCAACATTTGGCTTTCTCCTGTCCAAATCTCATAGGGAGTCTTTGTGAAGCCCCGATTTTTCCGAAGCTATTAGTTGAATCTTATTGTTGTTTAAGCTTTCGATCGACTATTTTACCGCGTCATTTTGACGGGTAATTAATAACAATATATACATTTTTGTATTTTATTTCATTTTATTTAATTGCTTGTAATCATGATCATCATTAATTCTATTCCTCATTTATGATCACTTGATTGATCATTATTACTATTTTGTATTTATTAGTCACCTAATATTTTAAGAGACTATTTATTTTGGAGACTTTTACCTTATAGAATTAAGACTTTAATTTAGTTTAAGTGATCATGAGACTTACAAGTGATCAAGGGAATCACTAATTATTTTGGAGATTGATATATTTCATCTATTATCATCAAAATTGGGACAAAAAAAAATATATGGAATTACCATTTTACCCTCATAGTGGATTTCCATGATGGATATTTTGGGATAAAAATATCATCCAACTCTTGTACACATACACCATATATTAGTCATCTTGTGTATAATTATATCATTAATTCAAACATTATACACATCATCTTATACACCAATTCTTTATTACTATTTTCCCCAACTTATTCCCACTTAACCAACATTCTTCTTATTCCTCTCAAATTCAAATTGACCCACACTTTGACTTGCATTTTTGTCTCCATGCAAGAGACAAATTACAAGACACAATTTGAACAAAAAATTTCTCTCTTCCTCTCTCACTTGGACGGCCATTATGGCATTTTACACAAAAAATTTCATTTCATTTCTCATCAACACATTCTAACACTCAAAGCCTTTCTCCTCCTTCTCTCTAAAAACTCCCAACTTCTCTCTATTCTTTCTTTCACTTTCTTCTTCCATACTTAGAAAATTTTCAACATTTTCCTCCCTATCCTTCATAAAAATCGAACCACTATACTAAAAGGTAAGAAATTTTAGCTTCAATCCATTTTTGGATATCACATTGTTCATCTCTTCTACCTTCTTAACTTAAGTTTAAATTTGGTTTTGGAGGTACATTTAGAAGACTTTGAAGGTTAGAGCTTGACAATATTTTGAAGAAGGACCTCAAGCTTGAAGAAGAAAATAGTAGAGAAAATTTGACTACAAGGTAAGAATTGTGTACTAGACCCTTGTTTCCTACTCTTCCTATTTTTTTCAAATTTTAACACCCCTTTTTCATTTTGAGAAATAGGGGCTGACCTTAGGAGATTTTTGGAGTTGAGCCAAATTTCCAATTTTTGAGCTTCAACTAGTCTCCAAACATCTACTACACAAGGTAAAGTGTAGTCCTTTTCATTTCCTTATTTCCTTCTTTTCTCCTTAATTTTTCTCTCATTTTTCTAACTCCAAATTTTGACATTTTCTTGACTTAGGGGCTGACCTAAGAAGCCTCATCAAAAAATTGTGAAATTATCCTTTATTTCACAATTTCCAAAATTAAGGTGGGTGAAAAATTATTTTTCCAACTTTTAGGTGTTTTATTAAAATGCATGTAGAAAATTTGATCATGAGCCTTGAGATATATATAATATATGTATTGCATGTCAATTTTATATATCAAATCATAAAAATTCTCAAGAGTTGCTTAAAATTACTATTTATTGAATTTTAGGTGCATGCATGTACACTTTAATGCTTTAATTGATGAATTCTTGTATGTATTGGACATGCATGTGTATGATCTTTAAAATCTATGTTTTGGATGACTTATAACCTGGAAAAGTCGAGCATAATTGATTAAATTTCAATTTTGGACTTAAAAATGCAAAAATGGAAAGTTGGTGGACTAAATTGCAAGAAAATAAAAGTTAAAGGACCCCTCTGCAAATTTCGAAATTTGGGACTGTACTCAGGTTCAAAAATGACTTTTGGACATTTTAATAATATTTTAAGAGTTTTAAGATAAATAAAATCAACCTTTAAAAGCCCAAGGACTAGATTGTAAGATTTTGAAAGTTTAAGGGCCACTTTGCAATTTTAAAAAAAAACTGTACCAGACCTAAACTTTATAAATTGAAATTTTTACTTTTAAGTTACTGGGAATCCCATATTTTAAAAGTATTCCAAAAATCAAGTGGTTAGGGCTTGGAAAACAATTTTTCTAAAATTGAGGGACTAATGTGAAAAATATTAAACTTGAGGACCCAAATGAAAATTCTAGGACTTATGCAGCCCATGCACCTGGAAATACTAACTTAACTATAACTTAATTGTATTTTTGGACCCAAGGTTCAAATTTCATAACAATTGGACCCTAAAAGCCTTAAAGGCAATTATTTTAAAATAGGACAAAAATGATATTTTCAAACGTTGAAGGACCTACACATATTGCTTTTAAAAACTGCTTTTGTTCCAATACCCTACCAACCTTAGTGACATTTTCCAACTGGAATCACATTAAAAGCCCTTCCGGTTTGTGAGTTCAATTTTTTAAAACTTAAGGTCCGAATTGACAATTTTTACAAATTTGGGGCCAATGTGAGATTTTTATAAAAAACTCGACCATAAAACTTTAAAAACCTGAATCTCTGGACAATTTGGAGAATTTAGGAACTGACCTCATAATTTTTCAAGGTCGGGATATTTATTTATTCAATTTTTAACCCCAAAGTGTTGGTTTTTACAAAACAGGGGCTAAATTACAATTTTTCTTTTATAAAGGACTAACTCAAATTATTTTCTCTTTTACTAAAATTGCCCTGGACCCTCTGACTTGGAGATTTAATTAAAGTATTTTATTTTCCCAAAAACCCTTGACTTATCGGATCAATTTGACCGATTAATACCCGATCGCGGAGCGACTCCCTCGCCTTGCGATTTTGAATCTATAACGGGACTTATGTTCCACCCAATTCTTATTCAAGATATCGAAGGTTGCTTATCCTTCCGATAATCATCTTCATCCATAAACTCCACCAACGCCATAATTGTCACTCGCGTTTTTTTTTTGAAAATTCTCCTAAATCGCAATCAATAATACTCATTTGCCGTTGGTTCATGTGAATTGTAATTACCTTCCGCTGAGTCAACTTGGTGTGTCGAGCTCACACTCGAGAATGGATACGTCGGGGATGGGCAGGGCGGCTCATCGCTATTCCACTCTTCCCCATCGTCCCTAATCCCGCAATCGAGGGACGGAGTTTGTCCAGGGAAGCGGGTCGTGAAATCGAGGTATAATCATGATTATGACGGATCCAGAGCCTCGCCCGGCTCTCTTTGGGATTTTGTCTTTGCCTACGGAGCGATAAGGTGCCGGTCTTGGACCATCTTGATGGGAGTTACAAGGAAGAACGAAGGAATCGGCTGTCGATCCACACGATTCGGAGTTATCGTCCGTTTTGGTTGGCGTTACATTCCCGTGACGCAACCGCTTACTGCTTTTGCATTGGTTGGCGCTACAAGTCCGTGACGATTAATTGCCTCGCATAGGATTGGCGTTACACTTCCGTCGCAATCCTACCGTCTTGATTATATCACATAGTGCCATTGTGACCATGAATGTTTTCTTAAACTATATAATTATATTATTTAAATAATTTATCACGATATGAATCGTGTGTGAAACCATGCATCATACTCACGCGTTTTTCGTATAACCCGCTTTCTCACACAAACTATATTACGCCACACTACAAATCACCCCATCCACTGAGATTTTTGTCTCATCCCTTTGTTTTCTAACCTTAGATGAGGATTTATTGGGGATCTTTGAGCAAACTCTGCTGGATTGAGACCTTGTACTACGCTGTTGGATTTACTTCATCTTGTTGTTGATCGGACTCTTTTCTTATTATGTTGTTGTTGGACTTTTGTATCCTAATCAATTCGGGTTTGTAATTGAGGGGCGTATGACCCTTTGACGCTAAGTTACTACCTTGTTGAATTTCGGATTGTAATTTGGTGATGGAATGTAGACTTTAAGTGATAACTTGTATCATTATTTATTTTCGCTGCTATTTAGACTCTGTTTTATTGGGTTCTCATTGGTATTGTCCGGATCATTAGTCCATTTGTATTTAAGTTGTGAATCGTTCGTCGCGTCCGTTTGGGCGTGACGATCTTAATCATGCTGTTGATCATGCATCTATTTTGAGTATAGCATGTTGTGTTAATGGCTTCAGCCCAAAATCTCTTAGGCAATCTAGCTTCAGCTAACATGGTCCTTGTAGCTTCCTTGAGAGTTATGTTCCTATTTTCAGCCACTCCATTCTGCTGTGGAGTTCTTGCAGCTGATAACTCATGTGCAATTACATTTTCAACACAATACGGGGTTATTATCCCATTTACAAACTCAGTTCCTCTTTCAGACCTTATCCTTATAATGGTTTGACACTTTTCATTTTGAACTCTTTTCATCAACTAAGGTAACTTCTGCAAAGTTTCCTTATTTTTGCACATGAAGATTGTCCACGTATATATTGAATAGACATCTACCACCACCAAGGTGTATTTCTTTCCACTTATGCTGGCTGGTTCAACTAGACCAAATAAATCCATATGCAACAGATGTAATATCCTTGTTGAAGGACTTGGTTTATCCTTGAATGAAGATTTTATTTGCTTTCCCTTCTGGCATGCATCACATGCACTTTCTTTCTTGTACACTGAGTCTGGCAATCATTCTACAAGATGACTCCTTGCTAGCTTGTTGATTGTCTTGAAGTTCAGATGACTCAGCTTCTTGTGCCATAACCAACTTAATTCGGTTGTGCTCTTTGCTAACAGACAAGTGCTTGGTGTAGCAGTAGACCAATCTACCACATACATATTCTTCTGTCTTGATCCTTGCAGCACTATTTCATTTGATTCAACATCTTTGATCTGGCACACTCCCATATTGAATCCAACATTGTAGCCCTTGTCACAGAGTTGGTTGATGCTTAACAGGTTGAAGTTGAGGCCTTCAACATAAGCAACATCTGTGATCTCCAATCCATTATTCTTGATAGATCATGTGTCTTTGATTTCCCCTGGAGCTTTATTTCCTTCAAATATGACTTTTGCACCTCTAATCTCCTTGAATCTTGACATGTTTTTCTTGTTTTCTGTCATATGTCCGGAATAGCCACTATCCATGTACTAGGTTCCCTGGCACTCAGTTGTTCCTTGAACCTGCAATCAAGGAAATCAGTTTTTAGGTACCCATACTTTCCTGGGTCCTGAGGGGTTAGTATTATAAGATGATCCAACCAACCTATAGCCAAAGGACTTGACTCTAAGAGGTTGCCATATATCAGTGCCATAATCATAGTGCACATTAGCAAATTGCTTGGGGTTTTAGGTTCATACAACTGTCTCTTTTGTCTTTATGCGTGTCTGTGTGTTTTAGCAATTGCTTTCTTGGGATAGTTGTGATAATTCTGAGTGTAGTGCTTAGGTGCATATGTGTGCTGATAATAGCTCTTTTGCCTTTGAAATGACCTTTGCTGAGTTTTAGGTCTTTGCCATCTAGGCTTGTATTCCATTTGTCTTTGCTGATGTTTCACGTTATTCCAATCAGCATAGTTTGGATAGTTTCTACCATTTCCATCATGTCTGTTTCTCTGATGAGACTTCTAGGGTTTTTGTTAGCTCTGTTTGCTTTTCACAAAGTATTTTGTGTTTGGAGTTTGCTGAGGAACTCGGCTGGATTTCTTCTCAGCTGTCCTCTCAGCATACTCAACTGGCTGTTTTCCCTTTCCTTTGTATCCAAGGCCAGTTTATTTGTGATTGTGCTTAGGAGTGAATGTGGGTGCAACATTTGGTGTTTTGGATTTTTGAGATGCTTCATTGCTTGAAGATCCTTTTTCCAAAATCACTCTTGGAGTTTGACTGTGCGCAAAGGAGTTAAATCATATGCCTATCTTATCTCCACATTATTTTTGACTCATGATAAGATCATCCAATGATTTGGGTGGCTTTGTAAATGAGGCAATCACATTTTTGAGATCTTTTTCCCTCTTTTCTATAGCAGCCAATTCTGCTATGATCTTGGCATTCTCAGCCTTCAGCTTAACGTTCTCATCAGCTATGTGACTCAGAGTACTCAGCTCTTTAGTCAGCTGTGAGTTTTGGTTTTTAAGCTGGTTGTTTTCCTCATTTAGAATTGTGTGTGAGGATTTTATATGTTCAAAATCTTTCATCATTTTGCCTAATGAATCATAAAGATCAGTAGGTGATGAAGTGTGTGTATCACGATCACTACTATCACTTGAATCAATGAGATGAGTTAGAGTGTACCTCATCTTCTTGATCTGGTTGATCTTGTTCTTTAGCCATAAGGAAGATCATAGCCTCTTCCTCAGAGTCACTTGAGTAGTCAGCTTCACTACTCTCTAAGCTTGTTGCTTCTTTGGACTTGACTTGTCTCTCGTGATCTCGGCCACCTAACATGGCTTTCTTCTTTTCATGTCTTCTCTCTCTGAAGACTTTTCTTTCTTCTTGTTGACTGGTGGATAGGAGCAATCAACTGCAAAATGTCCTGGTTGTCTGCAGTTCCAACACAGGTTCTCAGCCCTTTGATCAGCTATTTCTGTTCTTGGGTTATCAACTCTCTAATATTCAACCATTTGATGCTCAGCTCCTTGGGTGGCCTATCTTCCCTTGACTTAGAAGGAGCTAAATGTCTCCTGGAGGTTTCCCCTTGTTTCTCTTATAATTCTTGTTGAAGAACTTGTTGAATCTTTTAACCATTAGGGCAATCTCCTCCTGGTCTATGGCTTCATTGGGTTCAGCTCTCTTTCCATTCTTGGCTATCAGTGTAGCTGTCTTGGGTACAACTATCTCCTCTTGCTCTTTTCTACTCAGCTCAAACTCGTAGCCTTTGAGGTCTGAGAATAGCTCATGGTTAGTTGTTCTTGGGAGTTCCATTGAATATCTCAGGGTCATAGTCTTCATTTCCCATTCCGCTGGGAGGCTCCTTAAGATCTTCATACACATTTCCTTTTGTGTATATTCTTTCCCAAGAGCTGAAAGCTCATTTGTGATTTCAGTAAATCTGGCATCCAACTGATCCATGGTTTCACCTGCAAGAATTTTGAAATTTTTAAATTTTTGAACAGCAACAGACAATTTATTTTCTTTAATTTGTTACGATCCTTCACAAATTAAAGTCGATTTATTCTAGATTTCTTTTGCATTTGCAAGATTTGACTTTATTTAACATTGATTTGTCCAATGTCTTGTAGAGTATGTCTTTGGCCACATTGTCCAAGTTGTATCTCTTCCTATCTTCATTTGTCCACTCAGTCCTTGGTTTTTCAACCATGGTTGGTCTTGCTTCAGCAGCAGCTTCTTCTCCTTCAGCTGCAGCTGCTCTTCTTACGGCCGTATTCACTTTCAGTATTTCCAGTGGCTCATCCTTTATCACAAGCCACATTTCATCATGTAATGCAGATAGATGTGCCTGCATACAAAATTTCCAATCATCAAATTCTTCAACAGTGAATATAGGAATACGTGTCAGATTTGCTTCCATGATAATAACTTTGCTTAAAATGAAAGATTTTGAAAATACAAGTTTTTAAAACCTTTTTGAAAAGATAGAGATCTAGTTCAAGAACCGGTCTGGGAAGGCTCAAGAAACCAACCGCTCTGATACCACTTGCATACTTACCACTTTTTCGATTTTAGTCCTTTTGAAATTATAACAGAGTTAAATCAAACAGGTGTGTCCTTGAGGGACAACTAAGTTGGTTATTCAGCTAAGTTAGCCACTCAACAGACTCGATAGAGCTGTTGATAGAATAACTTGACTGTTTAACCTAAACTTAACTTGGCTGGTTTGGTTTTATCAACGGAAGACTTAACACCCTTTGCTTTGTTTTAAGCTTGTTTTAGCACTAGATTTTTAACACTTGGTTATTAATCAGTTGGATAGCAAATATGATTGTAACAACAGATATAATGTAAGTATGCAAGAAAGTAAATGTGCTGAAAGTAAATGACACAAATATTTTTATAGAGGTTTGAAGATGAGGTAATTCTTCTAATCATCTTTTCTCCAACGCTTGGAGGAATCCACTAAGTAAAAGATCAGTTTACAAAGTGGTGAACAGTCTGGAGACATCCTTGATCACACAAATGCTTCTTTTTCTCTTGCGACTTCTTCTTCACAGGCAAAATTTGCCTTTGCTACTTCACCTCACTTCTCAACTTCTTGGATTTGATCACGTAGCCCTCCAACAAACTTGATACTAGTTCGACCTTGAACCTTCCTACAATCCTCCTTGGAAAGTAGACGCCTTTTGATTCTTCAAAAGTTTCCTCTTCAACATTTGAAGTTGTCTTTCCTTCACGACTTGTGTTGGATCGATTTTCTTGAGTTTCGAGGCTTGAGGATTTGCTTGAATGTATTTGAGAATATTACGGGTTAATTTCTTGAATAATGCTTGCTTGTTCGTGGTTCAGGTAACCTTTTCTCAATAAATTCCTCAGCCTTTATAGTGCACTTTTGAAATTTTGCTCGTTGAAGAGATAGGCTAATTTCAAAAGTCACTTGTGTTCGTTGGCTTGTCTTGTTTGCAGTCCTTGATGTTGACATTTCCTTGTATTAAATGTCTTGCAGCATTGCAGATTTTCTGACACATGGTGCAGTGCTTCCCATTGCTTTATTCCTTTTGCACAAAACTGAGACTAACACTTTACACCTGACAACTTTGACATGTTACTATTCTGAGTAATATTTTTGACTTTAATCAACGAATCTAAGTCAGTTGTCTTGACTAGACTGTTGTCTTTACCCCAGGTGACTTGAGTCAGCTTCCAGTCAATGGATGACTCAACTTTCACTTAAACTTTGAGACTTGGCTTCTTGAACTAACTTGACTGACACTTCTCAGAGCTGTTCCTCAGCTGACACACCTTCAGTCGAGTCCTTGACTTCCTTCTTGGCCATACTCAGTTGACACACAGCAGAGTCTTCAATCCAGTCCGCAGTTGACTTCTTGTATTCCTTGTCATAGCTGACTTGACTCAGCTTTTCCAGCCCTATCTATTACAATACAAATTACAAGTTTTACATGGTATCATCAAAATCTACTTAATAAATTTCCTAACAGAAGACAACATTGAACCAATCACTCAAAATGATGCTCCAAGTGATCAACCTTCAACATCAAATGATCAATCTACAACTTCAAATGCTCCACAAGAAGACAAAGGAGATAATTCGGATCTCCCGTCGCTCTAAAATTCAAAGGAGATCATCCTAAAGATCTCATTATTGGGGACCCTCTAGACAAGGTAATGACTAGAAGAAAATATGCCGAAAAAGCTCTTATCTCTCAAAAAGAGCCTAAAAATGCAAAGGAAGCATTTGAAAATGAAGATTGGTTTATAGAAATGCAAGAGGAGCTAAATGAATTCGAAAGAAATGATGTTTGGGAATTGGTACCATGTCCTCCATCACAAACTATTATTGGTACAAAATGGGCGTTCCGAAACAAACTCGATGATCAAGGCAACATCATTCGAAACAAGGCAAGGTTAGTAGTTCAAGGGTATTGTCAAGAAGAAGGTATTGATTATGATGAAACTTTTGCACCCGTGGCATGTTTAGAAGCTATTCGCATTTTACTTGCCTACTCTTGTTTTAAAACTTTTAAGCTTTACCACATGGATGTTAAATCCGCTTTTCTAAATGGTTTTATTCAAGAAGAAGTCTATGTAAAACAACCTCCGGGGTTTGAAAATTTTTCAAGGCCAAATGATGTTTACAAACTTAAAAATGCCTTATATGGTTTAAAACAAGCACCTCGAGCTTGGTATGATAGACTTAGTTCTTTACTTTTACAAAATGGATTTACAAGAGGTAAAGTTGATACTACTCTCTTTGTTTTTGAAAAAGGGCAAGATTGTTTACTAGTTCAAATTTATATAGATGATATTATTTTCGGTACTACTAATGATTCTCTTTGCAAGAAAGTTTCTAAATTAATGCAAGGTGAATTTGAGATGGGCATGATGGAGGAGCTCAACTTCTTTCTTGGACTTCAAATTAAGCAAAGTCAAGAAGGTATCTACATATCACAATCAAAGTACACCAAAGAACTTCTAAAGAAGTTTGGTATCGAAGAAGGAAGAACGATCTACTCCAATGGCAACCAACATCAAAATCGACAAGGATGAAAAAGGTAAATCGGTAGACCAAACCAAATATCGAGTATGATTGGTAGTTTACTTTACTTACTTGCAAGTAGACCCGATATTCTTCATGTTGTATGCTATGCGCTCGATTTCAAAGCAATCCCAAAGAATCTCATTTAAATGCCGTTAAAGAATCTTTCGATATTTAAAAGGTACTATTCAATATGGCTTGTTTTATCCAAAGAATGAAAAATTTTATTTAAAAGGATATAGTGATTCGGATTATGCGGGTAATATTGATGATCGCAAAACACATCCGGATCATGTCAATTTTTAGGTGATTGTCTTGTATCTTGGTTTTCAAAAAGCAAAATTGTGTTTCATTATCTATGGCCGAAGCCGAATACATCTCTGCGGCAATTTGTTGTACTCAATTACTTTGGATGAAACAAACTTTAGCGGATTATAAATGTTCTTTTGCAAATGTTCCTATTTTTTGTGATAATACATCCGCTATAAATATTGCTCAAAATCCAGTTTATCACAGCTGTACTAAATATATTGAGGTTTGACACCATTTGTTAAGGGATTGTGTCTCGAAAGAAAAAATTGAGATGTGCTTTGTTCCATCTCAAGATTAATTAGCGAACATTTTTACAAAACCGCTACTAGACTTTTGCCTCAATTCAACTCGTTTAGGCATAATGCATATTGAATAAAAATTCTATATTTACATGTTTGATGCATTTTAATTATTTTTAGTGTCGTTTAAACTTAAAAAAATATTTAGGGTTCGTTTTGCAATTTTTGGAAAATATTTTGGAGAAATTTGGTACCTGTCAGACCAGGTACCGGTCGACCAGGCGGTCGACCGCCTTGGTCAACCACACCGGTCAACCACCTTGGTCGACCGGTCGACCAGGTATTTTAAAAGAATAGAACTCTTTCTGTTTTATGCCTCTGTTCTCATTTCTTCTTCAAAACCTTCGCCCAAACGAACCCTAACCCTAATAATCCCTCAAAAATTTCTCAAAATCTCTAAAATTGTTTCTATTTTTTAGTTTATATCATCTTATTTTTCATGGGTCCTCATCAATTTATCGGACCAAATCCTCAAAGGAGGAAAAGGAGGCAAAGGGGAGAATCTTCATCCCATCCCCAAGAAGATGAAACCACAAGCAAATGATCAAAATAGACTTATGGATGAGGAAATTACGAGAATTAGAGTCGAATAACAAAATCTAACATACATTGGGATAAAAGTAAGTCTAACCTTCTATCTAAGCCTCCCTCTAGGGCAAATAAGTTTCGATTTTTGAACAAGCTCGCGGAAGAGCATTATGATAAATTGGAGTTTAATGGTAAGAAGGTTGCATGTACTCGAATAGTTCAATTTTTGACGTTTCATGATGAATATCCTGAAGTTAGGGCTTACTTTGAACATCAAGATTGGGTGTCATTTTGGGATAATCCTAGTTTGCATTATGATGATGAGCTTATTAAATTGTTTTATGCAAATATGTGGATTGTAGATGCTACGGCTAATGCGCCATTGGTGCTTCATACCTTTGTTAATGGTAGACATTTTCAATGGACTTATGTCGATATTTGTCATCATTTGAATGTGCCTAATGAAGGTATTACGACTGTGGATTGTGATAAATGGAATGAGGATATTCTTGGAGTTTCGTTGGAAGAAGTGAAGACATATTTGGACATTCTACCCGAGGGAACTATTTTACCAATGTCGGCACACTATCGTATTGTGTCGCTTATTTGTTCATGTTATTTTTGTGGGAAAGAGGGTAAACTTCCGAGTAATCTTGAATTTTTTCTCACATACAAAAATAGTCTGGAACAAAAGAATTAATTAAGGGGCCCTATTTCTATATTGTTTGGTTGAGTCAAGAAACCTCGCTAAGAAACATTATACTTTGAGAAATTTGACTTGTAGTCTCCTATTTTTGTCGGGTTACCCGGAAAATGAAATGAACACAGAAATTCGTCACAATTACTTTGATAAGGATAATGTCCTTCAAATGGAAAGAATGCGACGAACATTACCTCGGGTTCCCACTAGAGCCGTTAGGGGATGTGCCTCCATTCCACGACAACCTCGGAATGATTTCTTTGATGACATTGATATTGAAAATCTTATAGGTCGAGGTGATGGTTTTCGGGGCAAGAAATTAGGGAAGAAGATAATGTGCAAGATGAAGAAGCGCACAATAATGAAGAAGGAGATGAGAATGAACCGGATGTTGATGATTTGACTCTTCCAAAAAGAATGGAAAAAGTTGAGAGAGAAACTTTTCGTGATGTAGCATCCCTTCAAAAAGAAATCCGAGAGGTGAAAGAGGAAAATGTAAGAATGAAAGAGGAAAATGCTAGAATGAAGAGCAAAATGGGAAACTTAAGAAATTCATCAAGGAGCTTCTCCCTACGGCTTTTTTCCTCGGATGAGGATTGATGTCCCTTACCCGTGTTTTCATATTTTTAGCTCATTTATTTTTGTCTAAACTTGATGTAATGCATATTATTGTGTTTTAGTGTTTGATGTTTTTTATGTTTCTTATTGTACTTTGGATATTCTTGTTGTACTAATCTTTTCTTTTTGATGATTTCAAATGGGGAGAAATAGCTAAGTGCTAAGCAATGTACTTGAAAATGGTTGATATGGCTATAATTTGCTTGGAGTGATGTTGTAAAGTACTTGATGGTAAAAGTACTTGATGGTAAAAGTACTTATTGAATTTTTGCATGACAGCATAAGTGTTTTTGAAAAATGATTTTGTAAAATTAATTTTTGGACATACAAAATTTGTTTTCAAAATAATACATATGTCCAATATAATGTCTTATGCTTACTTGTATGATTCACTTGTGCAAAAATGAAAAATCGATAGAGTTTTCAAAATCTTGTTGTCTCTATAAAAATGATTTTTACTTGGGTCATTATTGATAGGGGGAGTATACTTGATAGGGGAGTCTTTGTTTTCAAATTTTTATAAAATACCCTATCAAAATTGATTTAGGTTGAAATCATCAAAATGGGGGAGTTTGTTAGTATGAAACTATTTTTGATTTTGATGATTTCACCTTAAACTTATTTTTTATTATTCAAACAAATATTTTCGGGCGATATAAAAATTGATTTTTATGTTTCAAAGTATTTTTACAATTACCGTATACCATCAAGGTAAAACGGCGCCCGAAAAATAGAGGAACAAAGAACTTATTATTTAAAAGACCAGGAATGGGTCGACCCCCTAGGTCGACCCATGTGATTTTTGCCCCTGACCCTTCTGTATTCCATTCTCAAAATTCAAGTCACAGGTCGAGCTAGAGGTCAACCGGTCGACCAACCTGGTCGATCGGTCAACCAACCTGGTTGACCGGTCCACCCCTGGGTCGACCTAAACGTGTGTAAATTCAACGGACTTTAATTCAAATCTTTTCTACTGGTCAACGGTCGACCCATTCAAAATTAGATGATTTTGAACTATTAGGAGACAACAAGATTTACTTTAATAACTTTATCATTTTTATACAGTATTTGTGTCTCTTGTAGCCCTTCTTTTGTAGACAAAGAGTGAAGATGGAGCAGCCTATGTTGGAATTCAAATTTTTAAACTCTCCTATAAATAGAGGAAGGATTTGGAGGATCAAAGCACAACACTTACAACAATACAAGCAAATTATTCACAAGCTCTCGTTATTCACTTTCATATTATTATTGTAATTTTAAGCCTAGTTTCTACACTTGCACATTTTGAGTATTAGGCTTCCTTATTGATTACACTTGCACTTTTGAGTTGTAATATTCTTCAAACAAAGTGTAATCTTGATTGTAATTCAATCATCCAAAACAAGGCATCCTTGTTAGTATGCTTGTGGTAAGAATACATTTGGGTGATTTTAGGTATTAAAGAGTGCGGTACTCTTCATAGGTGAAGGAAGATTGTGGTAATCTTCAAAGAGGTGTTGTAAGAAGAGTGTGGTACTCTTCAAAGGTGAAGTTGTAATAATTTTGGTAAGTATTAATTAAATTCTTTTTCTTTTTCGAAATCCATCCCGGATATACTGGGGTGGTGAAGCTCTTTAAATCAACGTGTGTTGTTTATTTTTCCGCATCTTCATTCTTACTTGTATTTTTCTTTCAAAAAAGGGCAAAATCAAAAAATCAGGATAATCTATTCACCCTCCCCCTCTAGATTATCGTAGCCACTTGGACTAACACTAATACCATATTGGTGCAGGTTCCCCACTATTTTAGTGCAATATCTGCACTTCGCCTCCAACAAATACTAAATTCTTCACTAAAAATGAATATTCATTATATTCCATTTTAGTGCATACTTTAATACACTAAAATCGTCAATTTAAAACCCCAAAAAAATTAAAACAATTAGCCCAGCTATAGTGTTGGAGCAATATTTTTGCTCCAAATGAAGATAGAAACACTTTGTTTTGGAGATGCTCTAAGGATTTCACAAATTAAAATGAAGTCAAAACTCAAATAGGAAACAAAGCCAACAAATCAATCCCACGAAAGACTTCTCCAAAATGTAACATGTGGCCGAAGGGTTGGGCTATGTTCTAACATGAATTATGCATGTTGGTATTATTATTGTTTTTCTCTTTTTGTATGTTGTCCTCAAAATAGATTAGTATGTTAAGTTATTTGTGTAGTTATATTGTTATTTTTGCATGTTGCGGATTGTGATATTTTATATTGATTGAATAATGTGTCACGATGATTGATTTTAAAAATAATAATTTATTCAGATGAAATTATTAAATGTATATAAAAATAATTTTATTAAATGGGTTAAGTGAGTCGGGTTCGGGTTAGCTGTGCAATAACTAGGTCGGAATGGTTCGGGTTCGGGTTGAAGATTTCAACACGAATAATTTTATTAAACGAGTCGACTTTGGATTGACAAATTTTGACCTGGGAACGCGCGAACTCGGATCCTTGAACCTAGAGCAATGCAAATTGACACCTTTAGTGTGAGGGTTCTTAACCAAATTAAACTAATAATTAAGATGCATTGGACCATTAAAATGGCCTTCCCTTGGTAAAAGTGGACAATAGTTGGCCGAATGCGACATAAACGCAAAAGCTCTAATTTTATGACGTGTATAACTTTGGGAAAATTTGTGTGTTTGCAAATATTACTATATAATTACATCACTCGTAAAATTGGTCTCATGATTCACATTTAGTAGCGAAATGCATTGACACTTCTGCCTTCTAGGCTAGAACTCTCAAAAGCTATCGAAAGCATCAAATTACTCATTAACATTCATACTCGTTGAAACTTGAAAGCGAAATAAACTCAAATTTTAAAATAATATACAATATTTAAAATATTTTGTATTATTTTCATTGAACGGGGATCTCAGGTTTAATCAAAATCATTTTAAACATGTCTATTGTCATCCCTCTAACTTTTCCAATGCCTCAATATGACAAAACATCGCAGGCCAACTAACTAACTAATGGCTAATTTTTTTCCTTTCGATTACATATTTTGGAATGATAGGGGTGATGGGAATTGAACACCAAATATTTGGTATGGGTTTGAAAGTCTTAACCACTCGACCACTCTTTGATTTCTACAAAAAATTAAATAAATGATTGTCACTCATTAGATGTGGCAAAATGTAGCCCGAGGTTAGGGCTAGGTTGGGCTACGATTTTCTGGCCTGGGGTTGGCCAGACTTTTACCCCAACTGGAAAGATTACGTTCACAAAATATATTCATGGGTTTGGCTATGAATTTTGTGGCCCGAAGAAAAATAGGATTGGCCTCGACAGGGCCATTAGGGAAAAGGACATGAATACCCAACTTTTCAAGCCCAATCCCTGCACAATACGCCCCATCTACTGTTCATTCCCAAAAATACCAACACCAGTACAAATTGGACAAATATACGCTCTGCAGCGTATTGCACCAATTCCTGCTCCAAAATCACGGTACGGATCGCCGATCACAATACAATTATGCATCCCAACAAATAACGAAAAAACAAGAAAGACACAGTTACGGGAAACACAACGAGACAAATAGTGCATTGGTTGAGAGAAAAATTCAAACTCCATATCAAGAGGAAGAATAAGACCAAACCAGGTAACAACAACACGATTTGTTTATCTTAATCTGAGAAAACTTTGTTTCAATCAGTTTCGTAATTTTGCAGATAGAAATTTAGAATTCAATATGTATTGGAAGAAATTGACATTAAATTGAACAAGGAATTTTGCATGAGAATTCCAACAACGTGACAGTTTTGAGCTTAAAATGCTTATTCACTACAAGAAAATATTGAAATTCCAACGGAAAAAATATGTTGGAATTTGACCAGTTTCCGTTGGAATTATCGATTCCAATGAAAATTCCAACGGAAAATGAGTCGTTGGTAAAATGGTCGTTGGAATGCCAAAATTCCAACGGAAATTCCAATGGAAAAATATTCCAACGGCAGTTCCAACGGTATTTGTCCGTTGGAATATTCAATTGTTGGAAAAAAATCCAATGAATATTCCAACAGTAATTCTAATAGAATTATACCGTTGGAATTTAGTCCAACGATGATTCCAATGGTATTAATCTGTTGGGATATATAATCATTGTAATGAACTCCAACAATTATTCCAATACTATTTCCAACGACATTATATTGTTGGAATTAATTCCAACAAAGATATTTCCATTGGAAATTGAGAAAAAATTCCAACGTTTTTTGTTGGAAAACATTCCAACAACAATTCCAACGATTTTTCCGTTGGAATTAAAAACATTACAATTGTTGGAATGCTTCTATAGATACTTTTGACCCTCTAAAATGGTTAATCTATTAGCGACAACGTGCAAATATAATATCATAAAAAGTCGATATCAAATATTTCCAAATGTACGATATAATTTGTCCATCACAAAAGAAACAAATCAACAATCCTAAAAGTAATAATATCATCACAACGACCCCCAAATCCTTCAACAAAAAATAAAGCCAACACAAACAAATTAACAGTCTCCATAATAATCATTATCCCCCACATCTTCATCAACCCCAAAATCCGCATTAGCGTCATTAAGCATACCATTTGGTCCATTTCCAAAATTTTCCTCATGAACAGCGGGTTGCACCCTTGAAGAAGAGGCATCATGGCTAGAGGAAGGGCGTGATACGCCCATGAGCTTCTCTAGAAGACTACAGATGGAGGCCAATTCACTCTCTAAATGCTCCTCAATAGTACTCATATGGTCGCGTAGCTTTTTAATATCCATATATTGAGTGGCCTTAGACTTCAAACCCGAAGAACAATAAAAAGTCGCCTCAGATCCAAATCCGCATGATTTTTCTCTCTTATTGTTCCCTCGATTGGCCTCATAAAAGAGAGCAGATTCATCCAGTTCAGTTTCACCTTGTGATATTTTACTTTTCTTCAACTTCTCATAAGAACCCTATATAGAATAATGTCTAAACATTTACGTTTACATATCCGCTGAATTTCTTGGTTATGCTCAGAATCCCATCTACAATATTTATGCAGAATTTATTGCAAGTGAAAGAAAGCATCATATACTCAAGAAAGCAGATTGGACCAACACAATTTCACTACATACAATAATTACAATTTAAAATCCCATGAACAATTTAAACCAAATCAAATAATTTCTGCATCAATTTCTATAAAATTAACCAGAGTAACAAATTTCCGCCAACACAAAACTTAAATGATAATGCATAGTGTAAAAAGAACAAATAAGGAATGTGCAATGAAAGAAAATAGTTAGCTTATATCCATGGAAAAATTGCAAGTAACAGTCTCTCCATGTTTGCATCTTAATATACAGTATGTATATGCGGACCCTCGACTTGGAAAAAATCGATGGTGGTGAGAAAAAATCTTAGAATCATTTTTTTTTTTACATTTTTACAATGTGTTTCATTCTCGAAAAATCGATATCTAAAACAAACACTTGCATAAGTTTGTGATATTACCTTAAACTCTCCAAACCACATGTCCTTCACATTTTGAGGGATTTCACTCCACCCGCCCATGGTTGGTCATATTTTGACTTAATGATAGGTGAAAGTTTTCCAACTGCCTCTTTAGGGAAGAACCTATTATAGAATAGTACTATATGTAAATTAGTAATTGTTTTTATTAAATATATAGTAAGGTTATTAAAAGTAAACAATGATCAATAATTTAAGAACATATGTGGTTTAAAAGTCATACTCATCTCCATTTGGTTCTATCTTTAACCTACTGGCAGTTGACCCACACTCTGATGATATGCCTGTTGGTATAGATGAGGAACCATTAGGTACTGCTCTATTGGGTTATCTGTGGGGGCACTTGCAGATCGTGAGTGATCTTCAGTATCTGCTGGTGCAGAATAAGTAGTACGGTCAATCAGATGTGTGCCTCTACCTCTACCTCCGCCTCTGCCTCGCAAACCACCTCGATCACCTCTACTTGACATCTGTGGAAAAAATACCAAAAAGATATACACATAATTTGTAGCTTAGATGATATCACTTATAATGCATGAAATCATTTCATATGCAAGAATATAAGAAATCATAATTAAGAACCTTAACAATCAATCACTGTAAATATAATAATCAGTAGGAATGTCTTCCTCAGATTCCGAGTCTTCGCTTTCATCCAATAATTCTTCTTCTTCAACATGTTCTTCAATACTGTGATTAACTTCCTCTCCTCTATCATTGAAATCTCTTAATGCAACATCTATTTCATCTTCAAAAGATACATCATTCAAGTGAGAACCATCATCATCTTGGAATGGAACATTCAGTGATTGGATTGTGCGCCTTGACTTGGTTTTAATCACCAAAAGCCAATCTCTTCTATTAGAAGTTAGATTAGGATATGGTGTAAAATATACTTGCTCAGATTGTTGAGTAAATATAAACGTATCTTTACCCTTATATCTCCTATTAGATTTTACTTCAACAGTTCCATATATAGGGCAAATCCTTGTACCCATGCATGAGGGATCAAACCATTTACAATTAAAAAGTGTCAATCTTTTGATTGGTAATCCAGGATACTTTATATCAATTATTTCTTCCACAATTCCATGGTATACAGTCTCTTCTCCACTAAGTGAGACTCTTGAATTATTTGTTTTTTGATTTTGCGCCCAATTCGAGGTGTGAAAACAATAACCATTCACAAAATAAATTGGAAAAGTTTGCACAAGGTTTAATGGACCCCAGGCTAAGTCGTGCAAAAGCTGATCTTGAATGTCATTTGCAGGGTTTTGCACCTAATAACAATACACGACATCATATAACATTAGCAATAATATTCAAATAAATGAATATAACTATATTATATTTATATCAATACACAACATCATATAACATTAGCAATAATATTCAAATAAATGAATATAACTATATTATATTTATATGAGAAACTTACATATTCCCTGAACCACTTTACAAAGTTTGATTCTATTTATTTATTGACTTCAGTGCTATTAAGGTTAGAGCAATTTGCACTCAAAGACGCCATATATATGCTGAAATATTTGAGATTGACATCAAACATACATATGTAGATCAAAGCTTAAGGAGAAGGAGATGAAACATAACGATGGTAAGTTACTTATAAAATGGCTCAACTTTGGGGCAATTTAAGAGAACATATAGAGAAACTACATCCATTTCCTGATCATTGAGTTAACGTCTCTTAGATGCCCCCTCGGGTCGGCCAGGATAGTTAAATATCGATAGCACTGGATACTCAAACAACTCTCCACTATCATCATTTCAAGGCACTTTTCTGCTTCTGGTTTGGATGTGAGACTCAAAATAGTATGAACAGAATGTAGATGTCTCTTCAAGCATGTAAGCCTCACAAATAGAACCCACCACACGAGCTTTATTCTTAACTTTTTTTTAAGATTAAGTAAAAACATAAGAAAAAAATATATGTAGATAGAAATTACTAATAAGTGTATGTGGATAGTGACAAAGAAATCATTCTAATATAAAAAATTTACCTCTCAAATGGATAAGTCCACCGATAATGTACAGGTCCACCAACTTTAGCTTCATGAAACAAGTGTATAAGTAAATGTTCCATGACATCAAAGAAAGCCGGAGGGAATATCTTTTCTAACTTTCATAAGATGATAGGCATATTCTTATCCATTATGTCAAGTCTACTTTCTTCTAACACAGGACAACATAAATCTCGAAAGAAGTAGCTCAACTCGGTTAAAGTTTCCCAAATAGGAGTTGGCAAACAACTAAATGCAATAGGGGTCAATCTCTCCATAAAAATATGACAATCGTGACTCTTCATATGTTGCAAAGTGCAAGATCTCAAATCAACACATGACCCTAAGTTAGATGCATATCCATCTGGAAGCTTCAAGCCTTTCACCCGCTCACATATTCCTCTCTTTTGATTCATGTTTAAAGCGTATTGTGCTTTCGGCTTCACCATCTTCCCATTGCCATTGTTTACCAAATCTAATGTTGGACGATTACAATACAAAGTAAGATCCATCATTGCCTTAACATTGTCGTTGGTCTTGTCTTTGACATCCACGATTGTGTTGAAAACATTTTGAATGATATTGCTCTCAGTGTGCATGACATCTATATTGTGTGGATTCAACAAATCACACCAATATGGCAAATCCCAAAATATGTTGTGCTTGGTCCAATGATGGTTGTTCCCATACCCAGGTGTTGGAAAATTGCCTCTTAAATCAGTTATTTTAGGAATATGTCTCCCTTTCAAATAATTCAACTCCTGAATATCGTCTAGGTGGAACACCTAATTCAACTTTGCCTTTCAAAAAGTTCTTCCTATTCTTACGAAATGGATGATCTATTGTTAAGAATTGCCTATGACAATCAAAGTGACAAGTCTTTCTCCCATTTTTTAGATATAATGCTTTAGAACCTTCCATGCATATAGTGTTAGATAAATATTTTTATCATGATTTTGATAATTTTGTTCAAATGAGTTTTTAAACCAAAACAATGTCCCTAAATATTGTCTAAATACTTCCGATCGATTTAAAATGTTTTTACTATTTTTCGGAGTATTTTTTGGAGTTTATTTTTGATAAAAAATTGGACAACACATTTGTTTCAGGCTCGACCGGTCGCCCTATAGGGCAACCCGTACCTGAATTGAGTTTTGAAACAGGAAAAGGGACTTAGAAAAAATAAGAAAGGTGGGCGACCGGTACCTAGGAGTGCCCTCTTGAAGCCTGTCTTCTCTGTTTCGTATTTTAAACAACCCCAACCGGTCATGGTCTAGGGCGACCGGTCCCCCTGTGTAAAAATCGCAGAAATTCAATTCAATCTTATCTTTGCGCGACCGTCGCACCCTATTTTATCAAAGAAACTATCCGTTGCATTTTCGAATGACTTTTCCCTATTTTGTGGGATTGATATCTAACAGCTATATTGATGATTTTAAATGGTTTATTTTGCAGCAAATCACTCCCCAAGGAGGAGCCTATGTCTGGAAATCAAAGCCAAGACCTCTCCTATAAATAGAGGCTTCATTCAAGCAACAAGAGACAATAGTCTAAACAAGCAAAGAGCAAACAAGTAAACACTTTCATATATCTTGTTGTATTAGCCTAAGCACTTTCACTAGCACAAATTTGAGGTCTAGGCTTTCAATTCTTAATTACACTTGTACTCATATTGTATCATTCATCATTGAGTTGTAATCTTGATTTTTGGTCATCATTCAACACAAGACATCCTTGTGAGTATTCTTGTGGTAAGAATACACTTGGGTGATCTAGGTGATAGGTGTTTGAAGGTTGTGGTAATCTTCAAAGGTGTTGTAAGAGGGTTGTGGTAATCCTCAAGGTGTTGCAAGATGGTTGTGGTAATCCTCAAGGTGTTGCAAGATGGTTGTGGTAATCCTCAAGGTGTTGTATTATTAATTTTGGTAATTAATAAAATCTTTTTTTTTTTTTTTTTTTTTGAAATCCATCCCGGATATACTGGGGTGGTAGAGGATTAGGCCCTATGTAGGTTGAACCTCTTTAAATCGAAGTGTGCTATTTAGTTTCCGCACTTAGCATTTCATCTTTGCTTGAATTTTCGAAAAAGAGGGCAAAATCTGAAAAACCGAGATAATCTATTCACCCCCCCTCTAGATTATCGTAGCCACTTGGACTAACAAGTGGTATCAGAGCCAAACTCTTTGGCTAGCTCGTTCCGAGTAAAGAGGAAAGATCCATGGCTACAAATGATGCTTATCTCACCACCGGCGCCTCCACCAACAAGCCACCACTATTCGACGTCAACAACTACGCATTTTGGAAAGACCGTATGGAGTGCTTCCTACAAGGGTGCGGGTTCGACATTTGGAATATGGTCATTGAAGGAGTTGATCAACCAACCAAGAAATCGGAGGATGGCACCTCGACTCCTAAACCTTTCAAGGAGTTCGATGAAAATGACAAAAAGGCTTTCTCTCTAAACGGTAAGGCCTTAAATATTTTGCATTGTTCTCTTTACGACTCACAGTATAATCGCATAAGAGGCATAAGGTCGGCACATGAGGTTTGGGAAAAATTGGAGACAATTTATGAAGGGACTAAGAAGGTCAAGCAAGCAAGAAAGACCATGCTTGTTAAAGACTTTGAAAACTTTAACATGCATGATGGTGAAAGCATCTCCAAGATGGTGGAAAGGCTTGACAATATTGTCAATCCTCTTGTGGCCCTCGGTAAAGTCATCTCCGAAGAAGACAAGGTGACTAAGGTATTGAATGCTCTTCCGGCTCATGGTCCGAAAAAGTGACGGCAATCACGGAGGCACAAAATCTTGAGACATTCAAGTTTGACGAGCTTATTGGAAACCTCCTCATCTATGAAGTCTATCTCAAGGAGAGGAAAAATTCCAAACCATCCATAAATCAATCGGGTTATGCAAATTATTCCTAAAGGTCTTGCTTCTTCTTCTAATAATGCATACTATGATAATGATGATGATGATGAGAAGACGGCCGCACTTGTTCGAAAATTTGCAAAATTTGTGAATAAAAGTAAAGCAAGAAAACCAAGAGATAATGATTGCTTTAAATGCGGAAAACCCGGGCACTTCATTGCCGATTGCCCAAAACTCAATGAAGAGGAACAAAAGAAAAAGAAGCCTTTCACGAAAAAGAAGGCTCTAAATGCGGAGGTCAAAACGTGGGATGAACTACTCGATACAACCGACGAGTAAGGAGAGACCGAATATGGTCTCATGGCCATAGACGATGAAAATAATGAGGTACGCTCTAATTCTTCTACTTCCTCCATAGTTGATGATTTGCAATGTGATTTTGATGAATTGCAAATTGAGTTTCAAAATTTAATTGTTAAATACAAAAATTTGAAAAAGGAGCATAAAGAGCTTAAGGTTGAAAAAGAAAAATTATTTACCTCTTATGAATCTCTAGACAAAGCTCATACACTTACTCTTACTAGAGTTCACTCTCTTGAAACCGAAAAGGAATTGCTCACAAAAGATATTGAATGTTTGAAAAATGATGTGCATCGTTTCAACATAAGCACGGATAAAGTCACAAAAATTTTAGATGCACAAAGAGGTGAGCATTCCAAATTGGGACTTGGTTATAAGCCATTTCAAAGTATTTTTAAGAAAAATAACCAAGGTCCGACTTTTGTACGTGCTAGTAGTTCTAATACTCCTACTTGTTTTTATTGTGGCAAAGTTGGACATTATGCTAATAATTGCAAATTGAGAAATAGCTCTAGACATGTTTGGAGACCCAAAGGTCTCAAGACTAACCCCATGGACCCCAAAATTATAGGGTACCTAAAAGAAATTCTTTTGTAGGTAATAGGGGCTATAACAACAATGGAAGATTCAAAATGGCTCGTGGACAGCGGATGTTCACGCCATATGACCGGGAGGAGAGAACTTTTTACCAACATCAAGCTCCAAGAAGAGGGTATGGTCATGTTCGGCAATGGCAAAGGAAAAATTCTTGGAAATGGAGAAATTGGTAACTCTTCTTTCTCTCTTAGTAATGTTCTTTTAGTAGAAGGGCTTAAGTTTAATTTGATAAGTGTTAGCCAACTTTGTGACTCAAATTATGATGTTTCTTTCAATAAAGATAAATGTCTTATACTTAAAAATGGTAAAATTATTTGTGAAACAAATAGAAAAGGCAATCTTTACAAAATTTGTACAAGTGATTTGGTTAGTCAAAATGTTTCTTGTTTAGTCGCTAATAATGATTTAACTAGTTTATGGCATAGGCGACTTGGACATGTTGGATATAAGAATTTGAAAAATATTTACAAAAACCAACATGTAAAAGGACTACCCAAATTGAATTTTGAAAATCTTGGCTTATGTGACACTTGTCAAAAGAACAAATTAGTTAAGAGTAGTTTTAAGCCCAAAAATGAAATTTCCACAACCAAACCCCTACAATTGCTTCACCTTGATTTGTATGGGGATATTGGTACGACTAGTCTAAGTGGAAAACATTACACTTTCGTTATTGTCGATGATTTTTCTAGATATACTTGGGCTCTTTTTCTTACCAATAAAAGCGATGCCGTTAATGAGTTTGTTAAGTTGTGTAGACTTATTGAGAATGAAAAGGAAGATACTATTAAGTCTATTCGAAGCGACCGAGGTGGAGAATTTGATGGTGAATTTAGAATCTTTTGTGAAACTAAGGGATATGCTCATAATTTTTCGGCTCCAAGGACACCTCAACAAAATGGAGTAGCCGAAAAGAAAAATCGGACACTACAAGAGATGAGTCGGTCCATGCTCAATGAATTTTCACTTCCAAAATATTTTTGGGCCGAAGCCGTAAGTACCGCTTGCTATGTTATTAATCGAGTTTATATTCGTCCTAAAATGAATAAAACTCCATATGAGCTTTGGAAATGTAGAACTCCGAATATTAGTTATTTCAAGATATTTGGTTGTAAATGCTTCATTTTTAATACCAATGATCAATTGGACAGACTTGATCCTAAGGCCGATGAAGGGATATTTATGGGATATTCAACAAAGAGCAAAGTATATCGGGTTTACAATAAGACTAGTGGGGTTGTTGAAGAATCCATCCATGTCAAATTCAATGAAGCTTCGGGTGTTGAAAGAATACCCAATGATGAAAGTGATGAAGAGGATATTATTGAACAAATTGTTCAAATTGATGATCAACCGTCTACATCAAATGATCAACCGTCCAATTCAAAGGTTCTTCAAGAAGATAGAGGTGATACTTCGGATCTTCCCGTTGCATTGAAATTTAAGGGAGATCACCCAAAAGATCTTATTATTGGTGACCCCCTTGACAAAGTGATGACTCGGAGAAAATTTGCCGAGAAAGCTCTTATTTCTCAAAAGGAGCCTAAAAATGCTAAGGAGGCTATTGAGGATGAGGATTGGTTCTTAGAGATGCAAGAGGAGTTGAATCAATTTGAAAGAAATGATGTATGGGAATTGGTACCTTGTCCTCCATCTCAAACTATTATTGGTACAAAATGGGTATTCCGGAACAAACTTGATGATCAAGGCAACATTGTTCGAAATAAGGCAAGGTTAGTAGCTCAAGGGTATTGTCAAGAAGAAGGTATTGACTATGATGAAACTTTTGCACCCGTAGCACGTTTAGAAGCTATTTGTATTTTACTTGCCTATTCTTGTTATAAAAATTTCAAATTTTACCAAATGGATGTTAAATCCGCTTTCTTAAATGGTATTATTCAAGAAGAAGTCTATGTAAAACAACCTCTGGGGTTTGAAAATTTTTCTAGGCCTAATGATGTTTATAAACTTAAAAAGGCCTTGCATGGTTTAAAGCAAGCACCCCGTGCATGGTATGATAGACTTAGCTCTTTTCTTTTGCAAAATGGTTTTATAAGGGGTAAAGTTGATACAACTCTCTTTATTTTTGAAAAAGGGCAAGATTGCTTACTTGTGCAAATTTATGTTGACGATATTATCTTTGGTGCTACTAATGATTCTTTGTGCAAGAAATTCTCTAAGTTGATGCAAGGTGAATTTGAGATGAGTATGATGGGGGAGCTCAACTTCTTTCTTGGACTCCAAATTAAGCAATGCCAAGAAGGCATATACATTTCGCAATCAAAATATACAAAAGAACTTTTGAAAAAGTTCGGCATTGAAGAAGGAAGAACCGTTTCTACTCCCATGGCAACAAATGTCAAAATTGACAAAGATGAAAAAGGCAAGTCCGTGGATGAATCAAAGTATCGAGGTATGATTGGTAGTTTACTTTATTTAACCGCTAGTAGATCGGACATTCTTCATGCCGTATGCCTATGTGCTCGTTTTCAAAGCAATCCCAAAGAATCTCATATGAGTGCCGTTAAAAGGATTTTTAGATATTTGAAAGGCACAATTCAATATGGTTTATTCTATCCAAAGAATGAAAATTTTTCTCTTAAAGGATATAGTGATTCGGATTATGCGGGAAATATTGATGATCGAAAAAGTACTTCCGGATCATGTCAATTTTTAGGCGATTGCCTAGTTTCTTGGTTTTCAAAGAAGCAAAATTGTGTTTCACTTTCAACGGCCGAAGTCGAATATATTTCCGCAGCTTTTTGTTGTACTCAACTTCTTTGGATGAAACAAACCTTAGCGGATTACAAATGTTCTTTTGAAAATGTTCCTATCTTTTGTGATAATATATCCGCTATAAATATTGCTCAAAAACCGGTTCATCATAACCGTACTAAACATATTGAGATTCGGCATCATTTTCTAAGGGATTGTGTTTCTAAACGTAAAATTGAGATATCTTTTGTACCATCTCAAGATCAATTGGCGGACATTTTTACAAAACCGCTATCTTCCAAGACTTTTGTGTCCATATGAGCTCGGTTAGGCATAATGCATATTGAATGAGGTTTACGTTTGCATTTTGCATGTTTTTAAAAATTAGGGGCGAAAAATCGGATTTTTGGTTGAAAATTCGGATTTTATTAAAACGCAAGACAAATGGTGAAGAGGTTGAGGGCAACCGTCGCCTCAACGTCGACCGGTCACCCTCAACCACGACCGGTCGCCCTAAGCAAAATTTTGGATTAAAACCGTCCTGTCTCATGCCTTAGTCATTTTAACCCATTTTTGCCATTTTTCGTCCCCTTTGCCAAATTCACACAAATTTCACTCAAAATTTATTTTCATGCATTCAATTCATATCTTGGACCTTATATAGCATGTTTATCATCATCATCGCTCATCTTTACCGATCAAATGGTAAGAATTTTCTTTTCTTTGCTCAATAGGGTTGAACCCTTGAGCTTGTGGCTTTCTTGTATATTTCTTGATGAAATTATCTTATGATCATGATGAGCTTAGTTGTTATATTGTATTGTATGATGTTTGATGTGAATTGGTGATGAAAATTTTTGGCTTGATTCATTTACAAGGGCTCTATACAACTTCTTTTAATTTTTACGCCCACAAAGTGTTCGATGAAATGTCACAATGAAAATTTCAATTTCTACATGATTCTCTTGCTTCCAAAAGTCTTAAATACTTATTGAGATCATGTCTTGGCATATAAAATGAGCGTATGAACTCTTCATGATACATTTCTCCCATTTTCTTTGGTTTTTAAGCCTAAATTGTTCAAAGGTTGATAAACCGTTTCTTTGGCGCACTTTGATTTAATTGTATGATGTTTTTATCATCCTAACATTCTTTTTAATGATTCCAAAGGGGGAGAAACAAGATATTGGCTCGTTAGCTCAAAGAAGCTAATAAAAGCTTGTTATAAAAGCTATAAGCTATGGCTTCCTAAAGCCTAGTATACCTAGTCCATGGCTTGTATTATGGACTTAATTGCAATAGACTATAAGTATTTTGATAGGGGGAGCTTCTTAGCTTATGATGTTTATGTGCATCTTATAAAAGTTTGTAATAGCTTGTGCTTCTAGCTTATGTTATATCTCTTGTTGATATGCCTATAAATAGGGGGAGCTTTGTGTTGATGTGCTCATAGATAGGGGGAGCTTTGTATGAAATGTTTTTTAACGGATAGTTCACTCGTAAAACCGAAAATTTATTTGTTTTCAAAATCGTCCTCGAGAAAATTGTTTTGGTTTGTAATCATCAAAAAGGGGGAGTTTGTTAGATAAATGTTTTTATCATGATTTTGGTGATTTTGTTCAAATGAGTTTTTAAACCAAAACAATGTCCCTAAATGTTGTCCAAATACTTCCGATCGATTTAAAATGTTTTTACTATTTTTCGGAGTTTATTTTCGATAAAAAATTGGACAACACATTTGTTTCAGGCTCGACCGGTCGCCCTGTAGGGCAACCCGTACCTGAGTTGAGTTTTGAAACAGGAAAAGGGACGTAGAAAAAATAAGGAAGGGCGACCGGTCGACCAGGTGGTCAACCGGTGAGGGCGACCGGTACCTAGGAGTGCCCTCTTGAAGCCTGTCTTCTCTGTTTCGTATTTTAAACACCCCCAACCGGTCATGGTCTAGGGCGACCGGTCGCACCCCCCTCCGACCGGTCCCCCTATGTAAAAATCGCAGAAATTCAATTTCAATCTTATCTCTGCGCGACCGGTCGCACCCCTATTTTATCAGCAAACTATCCGTTGCATTTTCAGACAGCTTTTCCCTATTTTGTGGAATTGATTTCTAACAGCTATATTGATGATTTTAAATAGTTTCTTTTGCAGCAAATCACTCCCCAAGAAGGAGCCTATGTCTAGAAATCAAAGCCAAGACCTCTCCTATAAATAGAGGCTTCATTCAAGCAACAAGAGACAACACTCTACACAAGCAAAGAGCAAACAAGCAAACACTTTCATATATCTTGTTGTATTAGCCTAAGCACTTTCACTAGCACAAATTTGAGGTCTAGGCTTTCAATTCTTGATTACACTTGTACTCATATTGTATCATTCATCATTGAGTTGTAATCTTGATTTTTGGTCATCATTCAACACAAGACATCCTTGTGAGTATTCTTGTGGTAAGAATACACTTGGGTGATCTAGGTGATAGGTGTTTGAAGGTTGTGGTAATCTTCAAAGGTGTTGTAAGAGGGTTGTGGTGATCCTCAAGGTGTTGCAAGAGGGTTGTGGTAATCCTCAAGGTGTTGTATTATTAATTTTGGTAATTAATAAAATCTTTTTTTTTTAAATCCATCCCGGATATACTGGGGTGGTAGAGGATTAGGCCCTAGGTGGGTTGAACCTCTTTAAATCGAAGTGTGCTATTTAGTTTCCGCACTTAGCATTTCATCTTTGCTTGAATTTTCGAAAAAGAGGGCAAAATCTGAAAAACCGAGATAATCTATTCACCCCCCCTCTAGATTATCGTAGCCACTTGGACTAACATATAGGACAACCCAATCTACCTGTTGTTGACCAACCAGACAACATGCCATAAGTAGGGAAATCATTGATAGTCTAACACAGTGCAACTTTTAAACAAAAATTCTGCCTTTTAGAGATGTCATATGTTTGAACACCTTCATACCATAGCATTTTCAAATCATCAATCAAAGGTCTGTAGATACACGTCAATGTTACTTTTAGGATTATCTGGACCAGGAATGACTATTATTAAGAACATATATTCGCTCTTCATACACATACCAGGAGGAAGATTATATGGGGTCAAGATCACAGGCCAAGAAGAATACACTTTGGAATCACGATTGAATGGACTAAACCCATCGGAACACAGTCCCAATCTCACATTTCTTGGTTCTGATGCAAATATAGGGTGCTTTTGATTAAAATGCTTCCACGCTTCACCATTTGATGGGTGTGATAACATTCCTGTCTCACGTCGATTCTCATGATGCCATGTCATGTGTTTTGTCGTTGCATCAGAGGCATACAATCTTTGTAATCGGGGGATTATAGGTAAATACCACATCTGTTTCTTCGAGATTTCTTTCTTTCGGTTATTTATTGACACGTTTTCTTTAAAACGAGATTCTCCACAAAATTTACAAGCATTCTTGCTTGCATCATCCCCATAATACAACATACAACCACCTGGACAACAATCGATTTTCTCATATCCACATCCAAGTTGAGACACTAATTTTTTAGTTTGGTAAAAGTTAGAAGGCATTCGATTACTAGAGGGTAATACCTCGTTTATCAATGTGATTATTTCATCAATACACCTCTCTGGAATATTGTAATCAGATTTTATACTCAAAATTCTCTCTGCAATTAATAGCACAGAGTGAACCTCACATCCATCCCACAAGGGAGATTGTGCAACACATAACAAATCATAAAACTTTACATAGCTAGGATTGGGTTCCTCTGGTTCAGGATCATTGTAGAAACTAGGGCCTCCAACATCAATAATCATTCGCTCATATGTATTTAACTCATCAAATGATGGATCAACTTCACCACTTCTATCAAATATGGGTGGTGGGGTTTCCCCATGATTATCCCAAAAGTAATAATTTGGTTGAAAACCTTTCCTATACAAATGTTGTATTATCTCATCCGGCTCATGAAATCTCAAGCACTTACATTTTGAGCATGGACATCTAAATTTTCCTTCATGTTTAAAGACATCAAATTCTATTGCACAGAAATAAATTTCTCTACCCCCCATATGAACTCTTGTGACAACTTATTTTGATGAGGATTTATTCTAGTGTATATCCAACAACGATGCTCTGGTATATCCATCTATCCAAATGCAACTTCACAACTAGGTTGCTATCAAAATTGACACAAACTTGGTGAATTAATAGCAATTATATAATCATACATAATAAAAATGAATATTTATAGAACATAAAGCACAAAATATTTATAAATACTATATAATTAGAATAACTTAGGACCCAAAGCTACATCTTTTTATAAGGAAAAATAGAATAAAAAAAATTCCATCACTAAAGAGTTAAAAGGTGGATACCATCAATCTGTATAATGTGCAAATCAATTGGTTGTATTATCTCATATTGATTTCCAACTAAAGTCAAGAAAACCAATACCAGGATAGGGAAATGGTGCCCCAACCTGGCTTTCGAAGTTTTGTTGTACAGTTTAAAATCCTTGTGATACTAGAAGGAATTCTATTTTGCTTCAACTTAAGCTTTATAAAACTTGGGTAAATTTCCATAATTAAGAGTGCATAGGCAGACTCACTTAAACATACAAAACCAGAAACCCTATTTGACCAAATTATAAAAATTAAATGCACGAAAAGTCTAAACACTTTTATTATTTTCTTAATTCCAACTCAAGTTCCCTAAACATACATTATTATGGATATTTACAACAATCGAAGAAACGTCTAAAAACTCAGAGAGTGTCACGAGTGAAATCCCAACCTTCGATTCTTCAGCCAAGTGTAGTGGTTGCAGAAGTATTCCACTGGAACCTCTGCGACAATTAGAATCCAACAAAATCAAATCACCATTACTTAGTACCCAAAGCACAAAATAAATTCGAACGGCTTCCAGAAATATGTAACAAGGATCCTCAGAGAAATGAAAAACCTTCATTTAAGTTGTATCTTAGCCCAGTGGCCGATAAAAAACATCTCATACGAAAAACTCCCAACAACAGCAGCATCATTATCTCATTAACAGTTAACATCACTAGAATAAAAGGTAAGGTTTCAAAACAAAATACCTAAAAATAATAGTAGTAATAATACTCAAATTCTGTCTCAAAATAATGATAGATTTAACACTATAAAAGTTCAACGAATTACCAATAATACCAGAATCATCCACCTTGTAGAACTGGAGAACAACGAGCTTCACTTTCCAGAATGTCGAGCTGGTACGGCGGAGTCACGGGCGGGGCGGATTTAGGGTTGGCCGAAATGAGAAACGTTTTTTTGGGAGAGAGTCTCTATTGGAAATTATATTTTACGCTAAGAAAAAAGTTGACTTTCAAAAGTGTTTGCAAAATAAAATTGAGATGGATAGAAGCAAAAGTTGTTTGCAAAATCACTTTTTTTGGGAGAGAGTCTCTGTTTTTTATTTGAGTCAAACTTTCATTCAGTCTCTATTTTTTGTTTGTCTCTCTATGTTTGCTACAAACTTAGGAAAAAGGGCTTTAATTTTTTAACTAAAGTTGCTATTGAACCTAAAGTTGTTGTTTGCTAACTTGCTATTGAACCTAATTTTATTTAAAAAAAATCGATTATTCGGTTCGGTTTGGTTAGCCGAAATTTTAGAGGGGAACCAAACCGAATAATCGAAATTATAAAAAGTAAAAATCAGAAACCAAATAGAAATTTTTGGTTCGGTTTCGGTTCAAAATTTTGGTTCGAATCTATTTTTCGGTTTGGTTCGGTTGGTTAACCAAACTATGCACAGCCCTATCTATTCCAACGATTTTGTTTATCATTGGAATTAGTGTTGCAAATTTTCCAACTTTTTATTGTGATATTGGATTTTTTGTTGGAATTTAATATTCTAACCGTTTATTCCAATAGTCTAGTCTACTGTTAGAATTTATGTTGAAAATTTTCCAATGGTATGCTGCAGCGTTGGAATCTCCATTGAAATTGTAAAAATTCCAATAGTATTTCCAATGGTTTATTCCAACTATTTTGTTTACCATTGGAATTACTATTGGAATTTTCCAACGGTTTATTTTAGGGTTGGAATTTTCGTTGGAATTCTAATTCCAACGGACATTCCAATAGTTTATTCCAATGGTTTTGTATATCATTGGAATTACTATTGGAATTTTCCAACGATTTGTTGTGGAGTTGGAATTTTCGTTGGAATTTCTATGATTCCAACAGTTTTTTCGTTGGAATTTGATTGTTTTCTTATGGTGATTTTGTTCGAATTATAATCCAAAATTCTACAAAAATTGCTTATCGTGAATATCTACAAAAAAAATCGTGTGAATCTCAAAAATCTGTATGCAATACATTACGTAATTGTTTCACATATGTTTCTTTGTTGTTTCACAATTGTTTCCATTGGCAATGCTTCACCTAATACAACACATTGCTTCTTCCCGTACATGAAACATTGTTTTATACATGTTTCATTTATGTTTCTTATATGTTTCACATAGCCAACTTTTCATTGAATTACACAGTAGCACGGAGAAAATCGCAGTTGTGGTATACCACAATGGACAATGGGAAGAAATAGTGAATATACCAACTTTGAGATAACATGAATATTGATTCCAATGGACTGCACATTCAGCATCCTAAAGGAAATCCTGGAACAACAAATTCATTGCAGAAAATTAGAGCTTACTTGTCCATCATCGGCTACGAGAAATGGACACAACTCTACTATCAGACCAAAAGATACTTTGTATTGACTTCCAACATTGTATAATTATGGAATGCAACAACTGTAGCGGGGAAAGACCTACTAGTAACAACTTTGCTAGAGTACATGAGATCTTTAGTTCAAAATTGGGCATGCAAACATCGAAATGAAGCAAGATCAACATTTACAAGGATGACAAAAAAAAAACGTTGAAGAGTATATGGGGAAAACTACACCATTTCTCTAAATTTAAGAGTAAGTTTTATCACATGACCCTCTATTTCATAATTGTTTCTTACATATTTGATTTATTTTTCAAGTGAAGAGATCAAATGATTTTATCTTTAAAGTCATAGAGGCTGACAAAACATTTGTCCTAGACCTTGAAAAAAGGACTTGCAAGTTTCAAATGGATAAAATGCATTGCCCACATGCTATAGCAATACTAAAAAAATTGGATGAAGATCCTTACCAATACTGCTCGGATACTACATGAAGGAAACAATAGTAAATCAAAATAGCCGATAACAATCTAGACCCTAGAAAGCTTATCAAATATAAAATAGTTCCATACTACTAAAAATATAAAACTTAAACATATTGTTCAACTGATTACACCATAATTAAGATTTACATAACAATAATTTCCTAAAATCATTAGGAAGTGGAGGCAAAATCTCAATGCCGTTGTCATCATCATCACCATTTTGCTGCTTCAACTTAGCATGATTGTATAGCAGATGACTAAGCCTTGCTTGTTCATTCTCTATCTCAAACGCTTCAACGTCCATAGCCTTCCCAGCAATAAAGTGCTCCGCATAACAAGCAACAAAAAACCTCATTCACTACAAAAGATAAAAAAAATACACAGTCAAATTAGATAACATAACAAATCAATCAAAAACAATAAAAAAGAACAAACAAATGAAAAATACGTAGCAAAAACAGATTTTCCTGAAATCCTCAAATTGGTTTTCAGTTGATTAGTTCTTCAAATTGTTTATAACATGAAAAGAGAACCCAATATATATTCTAGCAGTATACAAGTCTTCGGGATCAATAACATATTTGAAACCCTAGAAACAACAAAGAAACAAAAAAGAAACAAAAAAGAAACATGAAATCAATAAGCACTTCAACTAAAATACATAAAAGAACAAAAGAAACATAAAAGAAACAACTTCGAAACAAACGAAAAACTTCAAATCACAAATTAATAAAAGAAGACAGAAAAATCATACCTCAGCAACATCAGATTCTGCAAAAGAAACAATCTTCTTTTTCGAAACTATGCAGATTAAATGAAACAAAATAAGAATAACAAGAATACACAAAACTCATACCTCAACAACATCTGTTTCTTCAAAAGAAACCTTCTTCTTTCCGGCAGCTTTAACACCAACCTTCGATTTCACAGTTTTGGATGGCGATTTAACATCTAAAACCGCTTCGTCCTCAACAATCTTTTCCACTTTCCTCTTCTTCGAAGCCATTGAACCAGCAACACCCTTCTGAAATTTTCTCTTTTTCGAAGAATCTGGTGCTTCCAAATTCGAAGAATTTCTCAATAGCCTTTTATGAGGAGAGTTTTTAGGAGCCATTAAAACAACAAACAAAACCGGAGGTTTCAAGAAGTTACACAAACATGGAACGTGAGGGACCTGGAAGGATTGAAACTGGAAAAAAAAGGTAAGGAACGTGAAGAGGTGGCCATGAACAACCAGGGAATAGCAAACAAAACGGGGACTCTTCTGGTACGAGTGTGAAGAACGTGAAAAAAAATTACCCGTAAAAAACTGAAGAAGATGGCTAGAAATGTGAAGAGGTAAGAGCTGATAGGTATTTTTGTCATGGGATGGACCGGGTGGGGTATTTTTGTCATGGGATGATATTTTTGTCTTTTTTTAAAATTTAAGGGTATTTTGTGTAATTTCCTCGCCAAATTTTGCCATTAGCCCAATGAGCTCAAACTGGGCTATCCCAACCTAATATTTTGCTAGCTCTATCACCGATAGCTGAATTTTTTATAATTAATTTATATGACAAATAAGTAACAAAATTATTCCACTTGTTTTTAAAGCAACAAAATTATTCCAATTATCACCAACAAAATAATAGTAGTACGTTGTACTCAATTTTGCCAATTAATTCGTGCTAATTTCATATTTATCAACAAAACAGTGCAAAAAGCTGCGTTGTGACAATTATTCCATTTTTGTCAAATACATAATTCCAAAATAAGGAATTTTACTCTCAATAGCTCTGGAACTCGCTCACTCAATGACACCATTATTTCCTCTTCCAAAAGAAAAGGCAGAGCGACACTTTTATGCACCTTTTTTCCCTTTGAGAAAGAGAGCGGAGACTGTAGACTCGTAAACAAGCGCACAAAAAACTTTTTCCCAATTCCCCAGAATAAAAATTTCCAGTTAAACGTAGAAAGCTCAAGAAAAGCACAAAAAAATGGTGGATTTTGCGCGCGTTCAGAAGGAACTGCAAGAGTGCAACAGGGATTTTCAGGTATCAGGAATAAAGGTCATCCCAAAGGGCGACACGAACCTGGCTCACTTGCTTGGTACTATACCTGGTCCTCTTGGTACTCCCTACGAAGGCGGCACCTTCAAGATCGACATCACCTTGCCTGGTGATTCTTTACCCTTTTCTCATTTTTATTATTATTATTATTATTATTATTATTATTATTATTATTATTATATTTTTCAGTTTCTTGTGTTAGTGGGTTTGGTTAGAAATGATTTATTGAGAATTTTCGGTGCTTTCTTTTCATTCTTTCTTTTTTTTCTTGAATTTGAATTCTCATGTGTTAGTAGTGGGTTTGGTTAGAAGTGATTTCTTGGGAACAAAATGTGGTTTGTAGTTCATGTTCGCCTATGTTGTGTTGTGTGTTTATGTATATGGGTTTCTGGTGAAATTCTTGTTCAGTGATTAATTTATATGGTGTGGTTTGTACCTGTTGCGGTGTATGTGCTTTTTAATGGGTGTGTTTAGAATTTTCTTTTTTCTCCTCTCCCCCTCTTTTTGGGGTACGAAATTAAGGTCGTGGGTTCACTTCAATGTGGAATCCAGTTGCTTTAAGGGGCAGTAATTTGATTATGTTATATTTTTGTACAAGATTGCAATCTGATCAATGATTTCAGCAGACTAAACGTTGTCATTCAACATCCAACAGGTGTATGTGCTCGAGAGAAATGCTAATGACCTTTAGTCTTTTAGGCAATTTAAAATATTTGGGTGAACAATACCCATTTTGCTTCGTTCTCACAGATTAAAAATGTTGTTCATGTGAAAGAAATTGAAACATATACCATATGACTTCATGCGGATATCAGTACCTCAATCATATTATATGCTGACACCATTAACGCGCATCTTCCTAATCAATGCCAACATCCTTACGGCCAACTATTTTGTGTTTCATTTTAACTGTTTTGTGTGTTTCACTTTTTAGCTTTGGGAATTCTGAAGTGAATTGCTGATATCAACACCAAAACTTTTTATAGTTTAGTTTCTTTCCCTTATTTTTTAAATGGAAGGCTTGATAGCTTGAGGTCTTTGTTAGTTTCTCCAGAACATAGTATGAAGAAGGTTGAAGGGGGTCATTTTTTCCAACTTCAGCGTTTTATAATAAAACAATGAAATGCTATGGAGAAATAGTCTTTGTACTACTACGGCAGTGGTTTCAAGTTGCAAAGAGTAGAAGTTCGTTGAGTATTAAAAAGCTGAGGCACAAATTGGGTTAAACAACGAATCATGAATTAATGTTCACAAATTCGTGACATCTTGGGCACAAAGAGTAAATCATTGGAACTTGCTTGTACTTGAAATGAATGAACAGGACATCGAGCATATAAGGTAGTGAGTCACTTAGGTTAAGCACATCTTGCAACGGGGCAATGACTTGCAACTTGGTGCATGCTAGCAAAACGATTTTCAATGTGGCTAGATTTTATTTAGTTACCAATATCTTGTGAATCTGCCAATAAGAATTGAATCCTCAACCTTTATGAAAATTCAAGTGTGATAAATGAAGTTACAAAGTAACTAAACACTTATACGTTGTTCTTATACATGGTTTAGAATATCAATATTTTATACATGGTTTAGAATGTTAATATTAACTGTATAAACGTTTATCTACTTTGTTAAGCTTGATAATGGAGATGATCTAACTTTTCAAAAATTGCTGCTCATTCCTGCCCCTGTTCTTGCTCAAGAAGAAGTCATTAAGTGGAAAATTCTAGAAAAAGATGGCAAAATGTTGACAAAAACACTGAATGTACCGAGGGTTGTAAGCCCTTGGCTACATTTTTATCTCCCTCTGTACGTTGGATTCCTAAAATTTAAAAACGACGTGTGTGCGTTTGAAATTCCGGAAAAAAACCTTTTTTATTTACTTTGCTTTGAGCAGTCAAATGACGCTGTTTCTTCGAAGTTTGTTGGTAGTTGCTACTAATTGTTGTTTAGATTGGATGAGGGAATTCATTCTTTTTTCTGTTTGCAGATGGTTACCCTTTTGAGCCTCCCAAAATGCAGTTTGCCACTAAAGTATGGTATGGTGAAACAAATTGTTCTATACTTTTTTCCGTTCTTCTTGCATGATTTCATATAGCAGTAAGTAGCCTTGACTTCTGAATTTTGAGGACCATTCAAACGTGCTCTGAGATTTGTCGCTTCTACTTGATCTACCTCTTCAGAAAAGGGGGGAATTATGAACTGGTGAACTCAAATGCTGGTGTTATTTTTTTTAATATTATGGGATTGTGAGAGAATATCACATTTTTGTGTTGCATTGGTATGGGGCTGAAGTTTTATGATACTTAATGTTCATATATATATATATGTGTGTGTGTGTGTGTGTATGTGTGTCCGTATTTTACATTCTGACAGCAGCATATTTCATTAATTTGGGGCTGAAGTTTGATGCTACTATTCATATAAATACATATAAAAATGATGTTCTTATAGCAGCATATGATGTCATTTATCTTTCAATTCCAAAATGAACAAACTGAACAAAGGCAGCATGTTAGAGAAAAGTTTTATCCTTCAAATTGGACTTGTGTCGGAAAATTGTATTATAAGCCTCCAAATTGAACTTTGATAAGCAAATATGACGTGTAAAGTAGTCTGTTGCCTTAATGCATAGAAGCTAAAAGCAATGCACCAATTACATTCTATTTTTTTCGTTGCCTGATACTGTCAGAGTAGTTATGAGAATATTTACTCCACTTCTTTTTTGTCTTCATTTCTATCAAAGGCATCCTAATGTAAGCAGTCAAAGTGGAGCGATATGCTTGGATATCCTGAAAGACCAGTGGAGCCCAGCACTAACTTTGAAAACTGCACTTCTTTCCGTCCAAGCATTGCTCTCTGCTCCTGAACCTGATGATCCCCAAGATGCCGTGGTAGCAAAACAGGTGCTGTCACTCAATGCCTTATTCTTACTCTTTCGGCCTTTCCATTGTAAACTTCTTCTATTAAGATGCCATTACTGTTCATGCAATTACTGTGTATTTCTAGGATGCTAGGCTGGTGATTTTTCTATGTCCAGAAAAATTTTCTTCTTGTTTTCTTGATCCAAGTTTTACATTTTTCTCACACACATCCGCTACACTTCCCTCGACCTTTTTTATTGATTAGTTATTAATTGTGCATGCTCCAGTATCTTAGAGACTACCAAACATTTGTGGGAACAGCTCGTTACTGGACAGAAGCTTTTGCCAAGACGTCATCTCTTGGTGTTGAGGAAAAGGTTTGCCACATTCTAACATTTGTTTAATATAACATTTGCTCACTAGGGGCATGTTTGCTTGTTTGGTGGTACCTAATAAATGCGCAATCAGCCCAGCTTTAATTAGTGTTTGTTGTTTAAAATGGAGTTCGGGTTTTTTTTTTTTTCTTTTTTTTTTTTTTTTTTTTGTTGGGTTGGGGGGGGGGGGTGGTGGTGTCTGATAATGTTGGACTAGATAAAAGACCAACTTAGCCTTACTGTTATCCTTTATTTGCCACCCTACATTGTAACCCCTTTTATACTAGTATATGCCCGGATGCTAGCTGTAGTAACTTGGGTGAATGTACTAAGTTAATAATCTCGTTAAATTCAAAAAATAATGTATAAATTTCGAAATCCTTTTCTAGCCTAATGAAAATACAAATTAATAATTAGCAATAAAACTTTATACAAATTATAATATTGCTTTGGGTTTTACTTTGTAAAGTAAACTGTTTTTAAGCAATCATATTCATGCCTAATAACCCTCCCGAAATAAGTTAGTGGAATATTAGCTCATTATCTCCAGTTTGAGAGTATATTCTTATTCAATGTTCATGATTCCTTGTCGTTTCCATATTAATCTTTATCATTGATATTTGATTAGTGATACATCAAAAGAATTAGTTCTCAAAAAATTATTATGGATAGCTTATTGGCCGTTGTAATGACTTAGCGTTGATGGAAATTCTGCAACTCACATCCAACAGTATTACTTTCTGCCTGGACAATTTCAACATTTCCCGTTCCAAAATTGTTGTGCTAATTTCCGCAGGTGCAAAAGCTCGTGGAGATGGGATTCCCAGAAGCTTTGGTAAGGAGTACTTTGGAGAATGTTGGTGGTGATGAAAACTTGGCTCTTGAGAAGCTTTGTTCTTGTTGATAATAAATACTCGAATGCTGCCATGAGAGTTAATGTGGCAGTAAGGGAGTCGACGTGCTATACAAAAAGAATCTCACATTAACCCTTTATTTAAACTCTGTTGCCCTTTTTTCATTTCCAATATCTCTAACTGTAGTTTCTGAATTTTCATACTAGCCATTTTAGTGGTACTCATTAATGAGTTTTAAGCAATTGAATTAGTAAAATCCTATCTACTCAAATGCTGATGTCATAAGTAATCAGTCCTTTGTTTTCACAATTCGTCTTGGGTAGCATCTATCTTAAATAACACAAATTATATTTTGTATGTTTGTGGTTCTGGAACACATTGCTATATCGCGTGTATGTATTGGAAAAAAATTATCCATTGTTAGCAGAAGGGGCCTTATGTGGGAGTGTTCTTTTAATTAATGGAGGCTCCCATTTGCTGATTTGGCTCCAATTTCACATCCTCTCTATCAGTACTTAAAATGTAGGCCTCATTAGATATTTACCTAATGTGGAACACAAATTATATTGAATATCTAGGCATAATCAAATACACACACATGTGTATGTGTATGTGTATGTGTATGTGTATGTGTGTTGATCCAAGGGACATGCACCCAAGTGGATGGCTACCCACTTGGGTGGCATGGAACAATACCCTCTTATGATGGTAACATGCTAAGAGTTCCCCCCTGTGTAACTGGATATCATTCAAATCCAAGTATATGTTGTTATAAAACACCTCTTGCAATTATATTGCAGAAAACGTACAATAGCTATGCATTTGATCATATAAGTCTTGCCTTTGTATTTGCAGACTGTAATGGAAAGAGCGAAAGGTCCCAGGGCTATTTTTACTAAATAAAAATGCATGTTATGATAAAATACATTAGGACTTAACGTGAACAAAAGCAAAGTTTGTATCTTGTGGGCAGTGGGTGGGGACGCCGATGACATAGGATAATGAGCAGCATTGCCAGAGCAACGGCTGCTAAAAACCCTACAACAAGAGTTGTTGCATCGGTGTTAGAGTGGTAGCACACCTTGCCCATATCAATTCTTCAACTCTATTCTTTCTTGTGATAATCTAAGCTGGACTAAATTCTGAAATAGAGTTAACGTAGAATATAAAGGCAAACTGACAATTTTTTTGGATAATTGGGCTCAAATAAGTACAATGCAGATTCAAGTCTTTGCGTGTGGAAAGGTTCATAGAATTTGGAAGACAGGTCCTACTTATTATGCAAAATGACAACCAAGAATGGATATATCATTCTCCACAAATATTTACGTCAAATAATGAGAATCATATAGTGGGTTTTATTGTTGTTAGTGTGGCAATATTTATCATCGGTTGGTGTGGAAGTACTCAACATTTAAATACCTATGTATATGATCTGTCCTGGTTGAGCTGGACTATCAAGGACCCAACTTCTACTCCTCGCCGCACCTGCAAAGCCTAAACCGGAGGGTTTTCCGGCGTCGGCACTCTGATGCTAAAGTTAGAACCAAAATATTGGATTAACAAGTATATGAGAATATAGTGAAAATAGAGTATAAAAAATGTAACCTTTTTTCTCATGCATATGATGCCCCTTTTATACCTGTATTATGGCTCTCCCCCCCCCTCCCCAGGAGGGCTCCACGTGTCATCTTTTGGTTGGTCTTTGACCAGTCTCCTTTCAAGGTCGATCAAAGTTACTCATTTGGCGTGTCTCCTCCTTGGGGTCATTTCCACCAGTCATCCTCCGCACATACTTACGTCGTGGCAGATATGGCCTTTGACCCGCCCCCTTTTGACCTCTAATCCGGCCTCATTAATGAGAGGATCAGGGAATGTCTTTCGCGTTAAATGCCCTTCATCGGTCGAGCTGCAATCCACCTTTATGTCTCATCATTGGTTATACCTACCGCCGCTACCCTTGTTTAGGAGTTACTCCACGCCTTTATGTCATATCCAGTCTTATCAGTCATTAAACATTTAGTCAGGTCTTTCCCTTGGTAGATCTGTCTTTCCTCTCAGACCCTATGGAAGTGCTTTCTAATCCCTAATCTCATTAGACTGATTGCCTTAGTATGTATTCTATTTAAAAGATCCACCAATCGACATGTCTACCCAAGGAGACATGTACATGCCCAAAAAGGTCCGGATCAACTACCCCCTACTCTATGTGGATTAAGATGGCAGATATGTCCACTAGAGTAGGCCTGTCGATGGTCGTAAAGTTTTGGGCGGTAATTTTAAGGCAGTTTTGACCATTTGAATTTCCATGTCGCTTCGTATATCGTGCCCATGATGGCGCATCCCATCAGTCCCATGAACCCTTATCCGCTCATCTTACGACCATTGATCTTCCTTCAATCCTACGGTTGGTATTCCTTGCTTCATCCTCCAGCCTTAACTACTAAGATTCGATCCCTTTTTATAGGGGAACTACCATTTTTTTCCCTACTTCTTCCTTCCCATTTCTTAGCATTTCTCGTCTTTCCCTCTCACAGCTCCCTCCGTGGCTAGCCGCTCATGTAAGTTTTCCCTACTCTTTTTCTTTTTGTATTATATTTTTCTTTTTCCTTTATATCTTCTGCTTCTCTCCTTTTCTTCTCTTTCTTCTAAGTGCTCAGCTCCTTCCTTCTTCGTCCTATGGCTTCCTCTAGCTCCAATCCCGCATACTCTAATGTTCATACTACTTTGTCCAAAATTAGCTTAGATTATCTGCGCGTTAATGCGGGCATTCCTTCTTATTTTAAGCTTCGACTCCCTGGTCCTCACGATAGGCCACACAGTCCCCCCAAGGGGTATATAAATTTCTTCGTGGAGCAAATGGAAGCGGGCTTAAGGTTCCCCGTGCCTGACTTCCTATGCCGAGTCTCGAAGTCCTTTGGGATCCCTCTACCCCAAATAGTCCCCAATTCTATCCGCCTGCTATTGAGTTTCTTCATGATCCTTTCTCATTTTAGGGAGGTGCCCATTACTCAGCTCTGGCGTGATTTTTATCATGTTAAACCCTTCAATCCCCCTGGTTTCTTTTATTTCACAAACGGTGGCTTGGCCAATTTTATAAATGGGATCCCCAATTCAAATAAGGCCTGGAAGAAAAAGTTTTTCTTTATTTCCTCCCCAGATCCTTGGTCCTTCCCCACCAAGTGGATCACGAAATGCCTCACCAGGGTCGACCGCCTAAGTTTTCCTCCTTCTCACATGCACTAGCTCGTTGCGTGAACCCTGACCCTTATCATGCCCAACTGTTGATTAAATCATGGCCTTTGCTTTATCATTTTCGACTCAGTCCCTTGGCCGTTCCTTTTCCTTACTCCTTAGGTGTAAGTTTGGATTTTGTTTATTTCCTCATGTAATAGTAATTTTGTTAATATGCTTTTGCGTTTTTTTTGCGGTCGATTGATGAATGAACGCATTGCTGCCAGTGTCCGTGCTAGGAAGGCAGCCAACCAGCCGATCCATCCCAAAGGACAGGGCCCTTCTCCTATAGACCTAATCTGCCATGGCAAGCGGCTAGCCAGCTCCACAACTGGTCCACCCTAGCCCACTCGCCGGACTCGCATTATGCCCTAGGAAACAATTATTGCTTCCCTCGAGCAAAATTCTTTTCTAGAGTTACATGATCTTGAAAGAGGTCCCTCTGGATCCAAAATCTGGTCACTCCCCACGATCTGCAACTCCTTGAGTCATCCAATTTTGAGACTCAGATGATTCGTATGGCTGGTTTGGCCTCCAAGGTGTGTATTTCTCGTTTTTTGGTTTGTACTCCCCTTATTTTGTTTGATAAATATTTTTATCATGATTTTGATGATTTTGTTTTAAAAAGTTTTTACACCAAAACAATGTTTTTAAATGTTGTCCAAATACTCCCGATCGATCTAAAATGTTTTTACTATTTTTACGGAGTATTTCTTGAAGTTTATTTTCGATAAAAATTGCACAACACTTCTGTCTCGTGTTGGACCAGTCGCCCTATAGGGTAACTTGTGTCTGAGTTGTGTTTCGAAAAAGAAACGGGACATATGATTTTCTGAAGGAGGTCGACCGGTGTGGTCGACCGGTAGCAGGAGCTGTATCTTTCTCTCTGTATTGCAAAATAATGAGGGGGACCGGTCTGCACATGGGTCGACTGGTCGGACCCCTAGTCGACCGATCGCCCTGTGCAAATTTCCAGTGTTTCTTTTCAACGTCTATTTCTACGCGACCGGTCGCCCTACCATTTTGACAGCAAAATTCTAACCGTTAACAGCAGATAGATTTTTCTTAAATTATGGGATTGGTTTCTAACAGCTATATTCTCGATATTAATTGTATTTTTCTGTAGATTTTAAATCCCCAAGAGGAGCCTATCCATGATCAATCATCTCCTATAAATAGAGAAAGTTTTGGAGCAACAAGATAACCAATATACACAACAAAACAAGAGATACACTCAAGCAAATACTTGTTCTTTCATTTTCAATATTCTTGTTGTAATAGCTTAAGGTCTTACACTTTCACATCTTGAGGTCTAGGCTTATTTCTTGATTACACTTGCACACAAAATTGTATTATTCATTATCGAGTTGTAATCTTGAATTTGTTGTCATCATTATATCCTTGTGAGTGTTCTTGTGATAAGAACACACTTGGGTGATCTTAGGTGTTAGGTGTTAGAAGATTGTGATAATCTTCTTATTGAAGAGTTTGGTGCTCTTTGAGATGTTGAAGAATTTGGTATTCTTCAAGTCGGAAGATTGTGGTGATCTTCACAATGTGCCGTTTCAAGAAGATTATGGTAATCTTCAATGGAGATTGTGGTAATCTCTAAAGAGGTGTTGTAAGGTGATGTTGTATTAATTGTGGTAATTAATAAAATCTTTTTTTCTTTTTGAAATCCATCCCGGAGATACTGGGGTGGTAGAGGATTAGGCCCTAGGTGGGTTGAACCTCTATAAATAGACGCGTGTTGTTTACTTCCCGCACTTCCATTCTTGTCTTGGCTTATTACATTCGAAAAAGAGGGCATAATCGAGAAAATGGGCATAATCTATTCACCCCCCCTCTAGATTATCGTAGCCACTTGGACTTACAAGTGGTATCAGAGCCAAACTCTTTGGCAAGCTCGTTCCACATTGCGAGTAAAGAGGAACAATCATTGGCTACGAATGAAGTCTACCGTACCGGAGCCTCCACCAACAAACCACCATTATTTGACTCCAAAAATTATGCTTTTTGGAAAGAAAGAATGGAATGCTATTTACAAAGTTGCGGATTCGATATTTGGAACATGGTCATAAATGGACAATACATCCCGATGAAAGACGGACCACTCACCTCCAAAGTCCTCAAGGAGCTAAATGATGAAGACAAGGAAACTCTCTCCTTAAACGGTAAAGCTCTTAATATTATTTATTGTTCACTTACCACTTCGGAATATGATCATATTGTAGGAATTCGATCGGCACATGAAGTATGGAGAAAACTAAAAGATATCTATGAAGTATATGCAAATGAAAGGAGCTATTCAAAAGCATCTACTTCTCAATTGGATACAACATCAAATCCAACAACATGGGATGAGCTTCTTACAACTTCCGATGATGAAGATGTCGAACAATGTCTTATGAGCATCGAAGAAGAAAATGAGGTACGCTCTAAACCCTCTACTTCTTTTGATAATGAATTACAAGATGATTATAGTGAAGTGCAAAATGATTTTGATGAGCTTCAAAATGAATTCCAAAGCTTACTTGTTAGATACAAAAATTTGAAAAAGGAATTCAATGTTTTGAAAAATGATAAGGATAGCTTATTTACTTCTTATGAATCACTTTCTTGTGCTCACACTACCACACTTGATAAAGTTAGAAATCTAGAAAAGGACAATGAATCTCTTGAGAAGGATATTAATTGTATGAAAAATGACGACCAAGTTTAATTTGAGTACCAATAAAATGACCAAAATACTTGATGTACATCGTTGTGATCATTTGAAATTAGGACTTGGTTATAAGCCTAATATTGTTAATCATAAGAAAAATAACCAAGTCTCTATGCATGTTGGTCATTATGCTTCTAAAATTGTTACTTGCTTTTATTGTGGAAAGAAGGGTCACACATTTAATACTTGTCGGGCTAGAAATAGCTCTAATTATTATTGGAGACCTAAAAGTCTCAATACTAATCCCGAAGGACCTAAACACTTGAGGGTACCACAAAATAATACCATGTTAGGTACTCGGCGGAATAACAATCAAAGAAAAGTCATATTGTCAAGAAGACGTCAAATGCCCGTATCATTTGATCAAAGGAGAAGACATCATCACAATGAATTTCCAAGAAGGAGATACTATCAACAACGGAAAGGACACAATCATTGGAATTGGCAAAATTGGAGAAGCCATCATCAACAAAATGATTTTCCAAGAGAAAGACATCATCAACAATGGGAAAGACACAACCCATGGAAATGGCGAAATTGGTAAACCGTATCTCCCTATTTAATATGCACTTTGTTTTGTTATTATGCATGTTTTTATTTATGCCTTAATTGTAAAAATGAGTTTTCAAATATTCATATTTAAAATAAGGTCTTCAATAAATATTATTAATCTTTTTGAAAAGGAGACCTTGTATGTTAAAACTCTTGTGCACTTACTAAGACTAATGTGATTTATTATCTCTTATGGATTTATATAGCATAAGCATACTTGTGACATCTCATTGTTTTAGCCTACGCTTGTATCATTATGATTTGTGCAAGAACTTCTTCTAAGAATTGTTTTCGACATATATGGTTATCTACTCATTATTCGTCAAGAGATGCATAAACTATCGAGGTACGTTCACTCATATCATTTTTACTTATAACTCGATAGTCTTCATGATGTATGACTATGTGCTCGTTTTTCAAGCTATTTCAAAGTATCTTTCTTAAGTGCCATTAAAAGGAATTTTTCGATTTTTGAAAGGCACTATTCGCAAAATTTTGTTTTATCCGAGTCTCTTAAATGATTTTTTTTGGCTCATACATATTGAATATAGTCTATGTTTGCAATTTTGCACGTTTTTAAAACTTTTAGGGTGAAAAATCTAATTTTGGAATACTTTTGAAAATTACATTTAGGGGACGGTCAAATGAGGGGGTCGACCGGTCACCCTGCATAGCGACCGGTCGAACACCCCTCCGACCGGTCTCCCTGATGATTCTTTGGAATAAAATCACATATGTCTTCTGCCTTTCAGAACAGACCCATTTCTTCCCAAAACCCTATTGTGCGAAAATCTTCCCCCTTCTCTAAAAATCTCGATTCTGCACCAAATATTCAATTGTTGGTGCTAATCTCTTCTCTTTTGCAAGAATATCACATCTCTGGCACCCCCAAGAGATTCTACCGGTCGTAATCCAAACCCGAAGTGTAGAAGAGTCGAAGAGGGAACTTCGAATAATCGCCAAGAAGAGGCCGAGCAACGGGAAATTAGAGCTACCTAACGGAATGTGGCTCAAGAACACGGTGAAAATCAAAATCCCCAACTCACCTGGGCCCAAATTGCCGAGCTACGGGGAACAATTACACTCGACAATGCAAAATGGTCCAAAAGTAAGAAGTCTTTATTATCTCAAGCTCCTCGTCCCGTTAATTCGTTGAATTTATTAATAAGTATGCGGAGCATTATTATGAGAATTTAGATTTGAGCAACAATTAGTCGATTAGCCGAACTAAGATGTGTCGGTTAGGTACTTTTTCGGGTGAATTTCCTTCTATTAAAGGATATTTTGATCATCAAGGGTGGTCCTATTTATGGGAGCATCTGTATGTTTTGTATGATGATGATTTGATATTGCATTTCTATTCAAATCTATGGTTTGAATATGATGTTCAAGGAAAGCCCGTGGCTATGAATTCCTTTGTTAAGGGGCGTCACTTTAGGTGGACTCCCAATGATATTTGTCGGTTGTTGCACGTTAGGGAAGGAGGTTGAGACTACTTTGGTTGCACTCATTGGAATGATGAAGTGTTTGGTGTCTCTTTGGAGACCATTAAGACTTATTTGGGTGTGTGGCCGAATTATACGTTATTGTCTATGACTCTTGAGCATCGCATTATTTCTACAATTGTAGCTTATGCATTTGTGGAAAATCTGTGAAATTGCCGAGCAATATGGATTTCTTCTTGACATACAAAATTGCAAAAAGGGATTTGCTTAATTTTGGTTCAATTTTAATTCAATGCGTCATTGAGTCTATCACGCAGGGGAACAAGAAGTTTGCCATGGGGAATTGGATTTGCAAGCTTCTTTGGCATTCGGGTTTACCGTCATCGGAATTTAATTCGGAGGTTATTCAAGATGACTTTGATAATGATAATATACAACAAACAGTCCGAATGCGTAAAAATATGCCAATTCGCCCTACAAAGACGGCAAGAGGGAGACATCAAGGTTCATCATCCCAAAATCCTAATGACTTCTTTGATGATGAGGAAGCCACAAGATTGGCTTCGGGGGACGTTCAAGGCAATCCGGAGGATAATACCGGTGTCCGTCCAAATCAAGCATATCGTGATTATTTTCAAGCCCAACTTGATGAACAAAGGATTAACTATGATACTCTTAGGGCTGGTCACGAGGAGCTTAGGCAAGAAAATTCGAAACTCAAAAAGTCCGTGGGCAAATTGAAGAAGTTCATAAAAGATCTCCTCCCCAACGCTTGCTTCTCTTCTGATGAAGAATGATGCTTTTTGTCGCTTTCTTTATTTTTATTCATGCTCTTGATACTTTCATCTCTTTAAATTTGTAATGCACTATTTTGATACTTCCTCTCTTATGCTAGTGACATTTGCTTGTTGATTTCAAAGGGGAAGAGCTTTAGCAAAGTGATTGCTAATAGTTATGTTTGCCAAAGTGATGTGTTGGATGGATGTTGTTGGAGTATTTGATGGTAAAAATACTTCTTATTTTTTTGTGCATGTTGGCATTGATGTTTAATTGATATTTAGATTGGCTATTTTGCTCAAATGGTATGATGTTGATGGAGTACTTGATGGTAAAAGTGCTTCTTTATTTTTGCTTGGTGGTATTTGTAATGCCTTTCTACATATATTGTTTATCATCTTTCTTGAAGAGATTAATTTCTTTATCTCAATTGGGTTGAACCCTTGAGAAAATTGTCTTAATGTTGATGAGCATGTTGGTATATGATTGTTGTATGCATTTGTTGATATTTTGGGCATGATTACATTTACAAGAGTTATATACATCTTCTTTATTATTTGATGCCCACCAAGTGTTTGATAAAATGTTTCAAAGAAAATTTCTTCAATTACATGACTCTTTCGATTTTAAAAGTCTTATATATTTGTAGAGATCATGTTTACAATTCATATGAGCTTTTGCAAATCAAATGATAGATTTCTTTTTTCTGGAATTTAAAGCTCCATTATTCGAAAAGCTCGATAAATCGGTCCAAATGCGCGCTTTGATATGATAATATGATGTTTTTATAACATTCTTTTTGATGATTCCAAGGGGGAGAAACATGAAATAAGCTCATTAGCTCAAAGAAGCTAAAATAAGCTCATGAAAGAAGCTATAAGCTATGGCTCTTTAAAGCCAAAAGCTGTGGATATTAACTAGTCCATTGGATGTATCTTGGACTTGTGATACTTGATTAATGATTGTTTTTGACAGGGGGAGCTTCTAAGCTCATGATATCTTAGCTACATTGTAAAAGCTGAGCTTTTAGCTTTTGTATGGTTGCTTGTTTACTTATCTTGATGTGCATGTTGATAGGGGAGCTTTTGCAAAATATTTTTCTTGAAAATTTTTACTCCCATCCTTGTGGCTATTTTGTTTGAAAATTTGTTGCTTCAAACGACTAGTTTACTTTTGACCGGAAAATTCGTTTTATTTTCAAAATCGACCTCTTAAAATCTCTTAAAATTGTTTTGGTTTGTAATCATCAAAAAGGGGGAGATTGTTTGATAAATTTTTTTTATCATGATTTTGATGATTTTGTTTTAAAGTGTTTTTACACCAAAACAATGTTTTTAAATGTTGTCCAAATACTCCCAATCGATCTAAAATGTTTTTACTATTTTTACGGAGTATTTCTTAAAGTTTATTTTCGATAAAAACTAGACAACACTTCTGTCTCGTGTTGGACCGGCCGCCCTATAGGGTAACCTGTGTCTGAGTTGTGTTTCGAAACAGAAATGGGAAGTATGATTTTCTGAAGGAGTTCGACCGGTGTGGTCGACCGGTAGTTGGAGTTGTATCTTTCTTTCTGTATTGCAAAATAATGAGGGGGACCGATCTGCACATGGGTCTACTGGTCGGACCCCTAGTCGACCGGTCGCCCTGTGCAAATTTTCAGTGTTTCTTTTCAACGTCTATTTCTACGCGACCGGTCGCCCTACCGTTTTGACAGCAAAATTCTAGTCGTTGACAGCAGACAGATATTCCTTAAATTATAGGATTGATTTTGAACAGCTATATTCTTGATTTTAATTGTATTTTTCTGTAGATTTTCAATCCCCAAGAGGAGCCTATCCATGATCAATCATCTCCTATAAAATAGAGGAAGTTTTGGAGCAACAAGATAACCAATATACACAACAAAACAAGAGATAAACTCAAGCAAATACTTGTTCTTTCATTTTCAATATTCTTGTTGTAATAGCCTAAGGTCTTACACTTTCACATCTTGAGGTCTAGGCTTATTTCTTGATTACACTTGCACTCAAAATTGTATTATTCATTATTGAGTCGTAATCTTGAATTTGTTGTCATCATTCAACACAAGATATCCTTGTGAGTGTTCTTGTGGTAAGAACACACTTGGGTAATCTTAGGTGTTAGGTGTTAGAAGATTGTGATAATCTTCTTATTGAAGAGTTTGGTGATCGTTGAGATGTTGAAGAATTTGGAATTCTTCAAGTCGGAAGATTGTGGTGATCTTCACAAGGTGCCGTTGCAAGAAGATTGTGGTAATCTTCAAGGGAGATTGTGGTAATCTCTAAAGAGGTGTTGTAAGGTGATGTTGTATTAATTGTGGTAATTAATAAAATCTTTTTTTCTTTTTGAAATCCATCCCGGAGATATTGGGGTGGTAGAGGATTAGACCCTAGGTGGGTTGAACCTCTATAAATCGACGCGTGTTGTTTACTTCCCGCACTTCCATTCTTGTCTTGGTTTATTACATTCGAAAAAGAGGGCATAATCAAGAAAATGGGCATAATCTATTCACCCCCCTCTAGATTATCGTAGCCACTTGGACTTACATATTTTACCCTTGTTGTATTGCTCTCACTTTGCTAATTTTGGTGTGTTATCTTGCTAGATGGTTCTCCACATGGGGTCCCTTGTTATGAGCGTTAAGGGTGGCCTAACTTCCCAGGCTGAGCTTGAACTTCGGGCGCATAATGCTACCTTAGAGAAGAGTTTGCTGAACCTTCACGATCGGATAGATCCTTGGAAACCGAGCTTCAAGCTGCTCTCAACAAGGCCTACACTCAAGCCAACCGTTTTGAGGAGGAGAAATTTAGGGTCGTTCGGTAGGCAATGGTCAAGGGCAAAGCTGAAGGGAGAGAGGTTGGGTGAGCCAAATGGGCCCACGAGAAAGAGCAGCTTCTGAATTCAGAGGAAGTCCAACAGGTTATCGTGGAGGCCTCTCTTCCTTATTTGGAACATAGGCTCCAAGTCATGGCTCGCATTGCTTGAGAGAAAGGATATGAGCATCCCGTTCCAGACACAGATGAGGTTCTTTTGGAATTAAACGCCATAACTGCTGCCCTAGAGGGCCAAGCTGATGTTGTCATCCCTGCTGCGGACCTGGCTCTGGCTTCTCAACCTCCTATTGATCCTGCTTCTCCTACCTCCCGTCTTCATCTTGTCCCTAAAACTCTGAGCAGCGATACTGAGGAAAATGTTGCTCAGGAAGGAGAGGAGATTACTAATCCTGGGGATCGACTATCTCGACTGGGGGCACTGTTTGATTCCTGCTCTACTGCTATTTTATGTCTGTATTTATGAACACTTTTATTTTTGTTGTTTTCATGAAACAATCTCATGGCTCTTCACAGCCATTTATGTTCTAAGTTTCCGTACTCTTAGCTTCATCATTCCTCCTTCCCCCAGTTAACTGGTTTAAATGAACTGCTTAATTTGGTTATGACTGTACTCACTATATTTTGCGTAACTGGGGATATTATCTCTTTTTATGCCTTTTGTTCATGTTTTCACTGCTTGGCTTTGTTCGGCTTAGTTTTTGCTGGTAATTTGTGCCATAATTTTCCATGTGATCATAACTTAAGACTTGGCTTACTTAGAGCTTCAACTCTCCACACCAGGAATTTTTAAATCATAAAACAACTCTCCACACCAGGAATTTTAAATCATAAAAAACTTTAAGTTGAATGCTCCATTCAAAACTTAAGACATGGCTTACTTAGAGCTTTAGCTCTCCATACCAGAAATTTTTTAAATAATAAAAAACTTTAAGTTGAATGCCCCACTCAAAACTTAAAACTGGCTACTTGGAGTTTCAACTCTTCACACCAAAGTTTGATTGGTGAAAAACTTAAGTTGAACGTTCAGCTCAAAACTTAAGACCTGGGGGATCCAGAGCTTAAGCTCTCCGTGCGAGGGTTTAATGGTGAAAAACTTAAGTTGAACTTTCAACTCAAAACTTAAGACCTGGGGATTCATAACTTCAGCTCTCCGTACCAGGGTTTAATTGGTGAAAAACTTAAGTTGAACGTTCAACTCAAAACATAAGACCTAGGGGATTCAGAGCTTTAGCTCTCCGTACCAGGGTTTATTGGTGAAAAACTTAAGTTGAACGTTCAACTTGAAACATAAGACCTGGGGTATTCAGAGCTTCAGCTCTCCGCACCAGGGTTTATTGATGAAAAACTTAAGTTGAACGTTCAGCTCGAAACTTAAGACTGGGGATTGAGCTTGACTCTCCACACACTAGGGTTTAATGGTGAAAAACTTAAGTTGAACGTTCAACTCGAAACTTAAGACACTGGGGATTCGTGAGTCAGACTCTCCGCACCAAGAATTGATATATCATTCACCGTAAAATAATGAGAATCATATAGTGGGTTTTATTGTTGTTAGTGTGGCAATATTTATCACCGGTTGGTGTGGAAATACTATAGATATATTTATATAATATATATATATATATATATATATATATATATATATATATAGGGAGAGGGTTATATGAGACCACCTCATAGGGTAAGTCCATAGGGACCAATCCTAGCCACATATCTAGATTTTTCAATGGTTGTGATTTTAGAGCTAAAAATTCAGATTAAATGTTGGTAATTAGAGAAAGGGGTAAATTAGTCATCCTACAAAATTACCCAATATTCATGGGATTCTGTTCACATTATGATCACACAATCTATCCAAATCTCACATCAAATTCAACGTGAACAAATCTCATCTTCCTTCTTCTTCGAACGTTGTTCATGAGAGAACAAGAACCAGTCACTCTCGCTTGTATAAAACACAGACAATCCTTCCAAATCTCGTAGCAATTCAATGTGAACAATCATCCTCCTTCTTCTTCAACTCACTACTGTGAGAAATCATTCATCCTTCTTCTTCAACGCACTATTGTGTGAAAACAGTTGCAGACAATTTGTCGTAGTTGCTAGAGCTCAACTTCAGTTCGAAGTTTGCTTATGAAGATGTAGTTTATTGCTTGTGTAGATATGTCATGGTGCTTTTATATACCATTAAATACATAAGCAAGTCATAAGCAACAAATCCATACTACATAAGCAACAATCCTATATTACATAAGCAACAAATATATACTACGTATGCACCACGAATACATTAACTACATAAGCAAGTCATAACAACAAACCCATACTACATAAGCAACAAGCATATATTACATAAGCAACGAATATACACTACGTATGCACCACAGATACATTAATAACATAAGCAAGTCATAAGCAACAAACTCATATTACATAAGCAACAAGTCTATATTACATAAGCAACGAATATACACTACGTATGCACCACGAATACATTAACTACATAAGCAAGTCATAAGCAACAAACCCATATTACATAAGCGATAAACCTATACTACATAAGCAACGAATATACACTACACATGCATCACACATACATTAACTACATAAGCAAGTCATAAGCAACAATCCTATACTACATAAGCAACAGAGAAATTTTTTTGAAACTGAAATGCTGGAGAGAGATAGTGTGCGTGAAGAGTGGGTGAAATCGCGTGAAAGAGGGAATAAAATCTTAGTAATTGATTCTAAAGTGCCAAATTACCACCCTACCCTTTTTAATTGCTGAAACAAAAAAATAAACATAAAAAGCCCTAAAAATCTGGACCACTCAAAATTGTTGATCTATGGTTAGGATGTGTCCCCATGGACTCACCCCAAGTAGGAGGACCTATTTGATCCATATCCTATATATATATATATATATATATATATATATATTGTTATGAATATATTAACTTAATATGTGGATGTTACATCTCTTTATTAAGTCTTCACTTTCATTATGACGTTTCAAGTTTGTAGTCTCTTTATTGATGAATTTATTGTTGGGTTTAATAACCCACTTGATGTTATGAACTTAAGATGTATTATAAATAGTGAATGGAAGTGATGAATAAAACACAACAAAAGACAAGACAATTTCATTATATCTATCTCTCTTTATTTCATATTGGTACTCTTCATACATCTCACACTTTTTATTATACATATTTAGTAGTGTAATTTCTATTATATTATAACACGTTATCAGCACGAGAAAGCTCTCCTTGATTTTGATTAATTATAATACTTTAATCATACTACATATATTTCTTATGCACATCTAATCATATTCATCTCTATCCTTATATTTTTTTTATTCATATTCTGTTTTACCACAATTCCATATTATTTTGTTGTTTTGTGTGTTGAAATGATAAAGTATATCCATTACCACATCTTACTGACTTTTAAATATAACTGGGTTAAATTGTATGTCATTATATGAATAAATTCACTATAGTGTAAAGGCATTCAAACACCATACATTGGTGGCCCATGCAGGTTTAGTTTTTTTTTACCAACAATGTTTTAACACCATACATTTCTCTGTTTAGTTTTTTTTCATACTATTCACTATTTGTTCTTCATATCTTAGCAGTTTAGTTTTTTTTATACGGCAATTTTTGAGACCATACATATATCTGTTATTCATATCTTAGCAATTTAATATTTTTTTTTTATACGACAGTTTTGACACAATTGCAACGCGCATGCATTTCTTATTTCGCTTTGCTTTAAAAATTTAGAACTTATTATTGTTAATACATGTTGCACTTTTGTGCTATATGTTTTTTTATCTTCATATATTAACAAAATGTGTTTCTATATTCTCTTATAGAATGACAATGGCAAATCTAAACAAATTGAATTTTATCCCATTAGACATCTCTGGTCGAAACTACTTATCATGGGTTCTTGATGCCGAACTACATCTAGCCAGAAACGGTTTAGGTGATGCCGTGAAAGAAACTAATAAATTATCCCCGCAGGATAATGCTGAAGCTATGATCCTTCTTAGACACCATCTCCATGAAAGTCTAAAGAATCAATATCTTACAGTAAAAAGTCCTTTAGAACTCTGGAAGAGTCTAAAAGACCATTTCGACCACAAAAAGACTGAAATACTCCCCCGTGCAAGGTATGAATGGATGCAATTAAGGTTGCAAGATTTTAAAACAGTCAACGATTACAATTTGAGCATGTTTAGAATTGTATCCAAACTACGGTTATGTGGAGAAACTATTACTGATGAAGATATGCTGGAGAAAACTTACTCCATTTTTCATGCATCTAATGTCATACTCCAGCAGCAGTATCGACAAAAGGGTTTTACTACATATTCTCAACTCATTTCATGTTTGTTGGTGGCTGAAGAAAACAATGATTTGCTTATGCAAAATCACCAAGCCCGACCAATAGGTTCAGCTCCATTACCTGACCCAAATTCAGCGTTCCCTGAAGTGAATACTATCTCCTCTAGTCGAGGGCGTGGACGAGGACGTGGTCACACTCGTGGTCGTGGTCGAGATCGTGGACGTGGTCTTGGGCATAACAATACATGGATGAATCCTAATTTTCAAGGAAATAAGGGAAAGAATCCAAAGAAAAATAATCCACCAAAAACATCTACACCTAACTATGAAACTGCTTGTTATAGGTGTGGAATGACTGGACATTGGTCTCGTACCTGTCGTACAACACCACATCTAGTGAAGTTATACTTAGCCTCAAAAGAAAAAGAAAAGGGAAAAGGTGTGGAAACTAACATCATTGAAGGAGAAGGCTATGAGAAAATCCAACTTGATGCATCGGACTTCTTTGAAGATCTGGATAAAAATATACCAGATTTTGGTTTGAACCCTTTGGATTTTCCAACAACCTGGAATGAAATTTATTGACTAAGCTTGTGATCTTATATTTAAGTACTTTATCATTTAATTAAATAAAATTCTCGTTGTAATAGTTTTTATTGTAAAATAAATTGTTACATGTAATATATTATTCTCATTAAATTTTTGTATTTGTTTAGACTACGAAATGTCAAGATTCAATGGTGAAGAATTGTGTCTTATCGATAGTGCTACCACTCACACTATCTTAAAAAAATAAAATATATTTTCAGAATATTCAAATGGAAAAGAAAATTGTAACTAATCGGGTATTACTAATATAATAGAAGGTTCCGAAAGAGCCTCAATCTTATTATCCAAAGGGACAACGATTAATATCCATAATGCTTTGTATTCTAGCAAGTCTCAAAGGAACTTACTAAGTTTTAAAGATATTCGGCAAAATGATTACCACATCGAAACGTGTAACAAAGATGATACTGAATATCTATGTGTTGTATCTTATAAAAATGGTCAGAAACAAGTCTTAGAAATGATACAATATTATACGCCTGGATTATATGGCACATTTATTGATCCAATTGAAATAAACAATATCACTAACCAGAAGTTAGTTGATCATAAAATATTTTCCTTGTGGCATGAAATGTTAGGTCACCCAGGTGAAACATCAATGCATAGAATTATTGAAAGTTCATATGGGCACCCACTTCAGAACCTGAAGATTCTTACAATTAATGACTTAACTTGTGCGGCTTGTTCTCTTGGAAAATTTGTAAAAAGACCGTCTAAAATAAAAGTGAATTTGGAATCTCCTATGTTCCTTGACCGAATTCAAGGTGACATATGTGGGCCTATTGTACCACCATCTGGACCATTCAGATACTTTATGGTGTTGATAGACGCATCAACGCGGTGGTCACATGTTAGCCTTTTGTTAACTCGAAATGTTGCGTTTGCAAAACTTTTAGCCCAAATTATTAAATTAAGGGCTCATTTTCCAAATTATCCCATAAAAAATTAGAATCGATAATGCTGGAGAATTTACATCTAATATTTCCAGTGATTATTGTAAGTCACTTGGAATAACAGTAGAGCACCCAGTGGCTCATACACATACTCAAAATGGACTTGCAGAAGCACTAATTAAAAGGTTTCAAATGATAGCTAGACCACTCTAATGAATGAGGTCTAGACTACTCGCCTCTCTGCTTGGGGACATGCAATTTTACATGCTGCAACCTTAATTAGGCTTAGACCAACCGCTTATCATAAATTATCTCCATTAGAACTTGTCTCCGGAAGAGAACCTGATATTTCACATATAAATGTATTTGGATGTTCTGTGTATGTCCCTATACCTCCTCCACATCGCACCAAAATGGGACCACAAAGAAGGTTGGAATCTATCAAGGCTTTGAATCCCCTTAAATTATTAAATATCTAGAACCCATGACAGGTGATCTATTTACAACTAGATATTTAGATTGTCACTTCGATGAATCAAAATTTCCAACTTTAGGTGGAAATGAAAAGGAGATAGTCAAACAAGAAATCACGTGGAATACTTTTCCCATGAATATTTTAGATCCAAGAACGGATCAATGTGAACTTGAAGTTCAAAGAATTATACATTTGCAAAATATTGCAAATTAGCTGCCAAATGCATTCACTGATACTAAGAAAGTGATGCAATCTCATGTACCAGCTGAAAATATTCCAGCTCATTTAGAAATTCCTATTGAAATATCTAAACGTATAGCAAGTGAATCTCAAGAACGCCGGAAATGTGGTCGACCATTTGGATCTAAAAATTTGAACCCTCGAAAGAGGAGTTCAAACCCTCGAAAGGGGGAAAAACTTATCAAAGTTGTTCAAACAGATAGTCTTAAGCCAACAAATTTTATCCATAATGAAATAATCCCAGAAGAGACTTTTCTTGAAGATAAGATTCCAGAAGATATTTTGTCAGAAGGTTTAGAAAATAAATACATGGATAAGACAGAAGAAAATTATGAGATAACGATCAACTATGTCAATGCTGGAATTGGATGGTACAGACATGAAGTACATATTGATGACATTTTTGCATATTCAATTGCCATGGAGATCGCAGAAGAAGATGACTCTGAACCTAGATCAATTGAGGAATGTCAACATAGAAGTGATTGGCAAAGTTGGAAACAAGCAATACAAGATAAACTTGACTCATTAAATAAGTGAGGGGTATTTGGACCAATTGTTCAAACACCTAAAGATATTAAACCAGTTGGCTATAAATGGGTTTTCGTGAGAAAACAAAATGAAAGCAATGAGGTTGTAAGGTATAAAGCCAGATTACTTGCACAAGGTTTTACACAAAAGCCAGTAATTGATTATACAGAAACATATACCCTGTAGTCGATGTTATTACCATTAGATTTCTTATTAGTTTTGCAGTTGTAGAACAACTTCAAATGTGTCTTATGGATGTCATAACTGCATATCTCTATGGATCATTAGATACAGTAATTTATATGAAAATTCCAGAAGGATTAAAAAAGCCTGTAGCATTTCAAGCAAAACCTCGCCAGTTAAAATTGCAAAGATCCTTTTACGGTCTTAAACAGTCATGATGAATGTGGTACAATCATGTTAGTGAATATTTAATAAAGAAAGGATTTACAAATAATCCTATAAGTCCATGCGTGTTTATCAAGAGGACTAAATCCGGATATGTAATTGTTGCCATATATGTTGATGATTTAAATATCATTGGAACTCCAAAAGAGATTCAACAGGCTGCCGATTACTTAAGAAATGAATTCAAAATGAAGGACTTAGGTACTACAAGGTATTGTCTCGGTCTTCAGTTCGAACATACTAAGAATGGTATTTTTGTCCATCAATTGAATTACACAACAAATGTTCTAAAATGTTTTAATATGGATAAATTACATCCATTAAGTACACCAATGGTAATACGATCGCTTAATCTAGAAAAAGATCTTTTTCGTCCTCGAGAAAACAATAAAAAGATATTAGGTCCTGAAGTACCATATCTAAGTGATATAGGTGCTTTAATGTATCTTGCAAACAATACCCGACCGGATATAGCTTTTTCAGTTAATTTATTAGCAAAATATAGTTTTGCACCTACACGCAGACACTGGAATGGTATCAAACACATTCTATGTTATTTACGTAGAACCAGTAACATAGGATTATTTTATCAAAAGTTCAAGGATCCTACAACTGTATGTTTAGTAGGGTATGCGGATGCAGGATATTTATCTGATCCACATAAATCTATATCTCAGTCAGGCTATCTATTCATGTATGGTGGAACAACCATATCTTGGCGTTCAACAAAACAAACCTCAGTAGCCACATTTTCAAATCATGCAGAATAAATTGCATTATACGAAGCAGGAAGACAATGGGCCTCTTTGTTTATGTTTCCATGGTCCATTTCCAGTTTCTGGAGTTGGAAATAGAATTTTGAGAATTTATTGGTTTTCGTGTGGAAATTGGGATTGTGTTTGGATGAATGAATTGAAATGTGTTTTATGTAGGGTTGGAAATGAGATTGTGTTTGGTTTGAGTAGTTTTGAAATATTATTTTATGTATATAATAATTAAAAAGTTGGTAGTGGTGGGGTCCACTTCAATATTTTAATTTGAATATATAATATTATATTTGTAAGATTATAGTTGGTGGGTCCCATTAGATAGTTATAATTTAAAAATAGTAATATTTTAAGTAGATAAAGTTGATAATGGTGGGTCCCACATATATAATTGAGTTAAAATATGAAAATAGTGATTGATAAGTAATGATGAGTGATGTAGGGTAGTGTATAGGTTTGAGAATAGAAATTATAGGTTTGAGATGTTGTTTTATGTAAAAAATAGAAAATGAAAATGATGATTTCCATTGGAAATTTTATGAACAAACATGATTCCACTTTTATGTATAGTTGGAAACTGGAAAGAGGCCATTGGAAACATAAACAAACAAGGCCAATGTGTTTGGCTCAGGTCCATGATCCATCATATACAAGATTATTGTGGACTCCAATTGAGTTTGAAGAATCCAACAGTGATATACGAGGATAATGCAGCTTGCATCGCTCAAATTAAAGAAGGATATATTAAAGGTGATAGAACCAAACATATTTCACCTAAATTTTTCTCCACCCATCAACTTCAAAAGGAAGGAAAAATTAATGTTTGTCAGATTCGGTCTGATAAAAACTTAGCAGATTTATTTAAAAAGTTGCTACCTACGAAAGTGTTTAAATCTCTTATACAAAATATCGGTATGCGGCATATCAAAGATATATGCTAAGTTAAGAGAGAGAATTATATATTATACTCTTTTTCCTTTGTCATGGTTTTTATCCCATAGGGTTTTACCATGCAAGGTTTTTAACGAGGCAGTATATTATGAGATGTACATCCAAGGAGGAGTGTTATGAATATATTAACTTAATATGTGGATGTTACATCTCTTTATTAAATCCAAATTAACAATGCCAACCATGTGATCAGGGACATTCCCTACCACTGGTTAATTACATCTAAGGTTGAAAGCAAATCTAGCAAGAGAATGAGCAAGAGTATTTCCTATCCGTTTGACGAAACTAGGAATAACATATTCGAAATAAGGAAAAAGATTAAACATGTCGTCTACGATATTTCCCAATATGATAGATCGTTGGGTCGGCTCCGTAGTTTGTGGTAAAGTGAAATATTGTCCGTCTCCAAGTAGACTTTCTGTATATTCATCTCCCGAGCAAGTTGAAGGCCCTCGCGACATGCAATCACCTCTGCACGTCTACTCCTCCATTTGTGTTCACCAACTTCATAATTGATGATATCACCTTTCCTTGGCTATCCCGGACAATCTCACCCAGGCCATTCCCCTCGTTTTCAATAATCAAAGCATCGGAATTTATCTTCGCGAACCCGTTATTTCAAGCGGAGGCCATTTTTCATTCATTATGTGGATCCTTCTCTGTTGGTCACTAGTAGTGGCCTTTTGGAATTCCTCAAGGCTGCTTGCTGCTAATTGGTGACAATGGTGTTGGCTAAGGAGTTGATCTTTGAAGACTAATTTGTTGCGAGCATTCCAAATTGACCAAATAAGCATTGCAAAGAATGGGTGACCATTGTCATGGTCCCCTCTCGTCCATCATCTAAACCAACCAATCCATAATTGTGCCTTCGTCCTCTGATCTCGTCACTCGAATTCTAAGTGGGAAAGTTTCCCAAAAAGTTGAGCCCAACAACAATCTCGCAAGGCATGCTCCGTCGTCTCTTCGTGGCACCCGCATCTTTTGCAAACAGGATCAATATCCACTCCCTTTGCCTACAGTGCCTTCTTGGTAGGAATGATATCTTGAGCACACTTCCAAAGAAATACTTGAACTTTTGGTGGGATAGGCAAATTCCAAATCCACTTCCACAGTTTTTTACTACCCCCAGAAGACATGGTTGCGTTCGTTTGTCCGTCCATCAGTTCTTTTGCCACTTTGTACCCCCAAAAGACATGGCTGCGTTCAATTGTCCGTCATCAGTGCTTTTGCCACTTTGTACCCCCAGAAGACATGGTTGCGTTCGTTTGTCCGTCCATCAGTGCTATTTATAATACTTCCAAAGATGTATTATAAATAGTGAATGGAAGTGATGAATAAAACACAACAAAAGACAACACAAGTTCATTATATCTATCTCTCTTTATTTCATATTGGTACTCTTCATACATCTCACACTTTTATTATACATATTTAGTAGTGTAATTTCTATTATATTATAACATATATACATATATATATATATATTTCTTTTTAAATTATTTTATGCAGCTCATTTTTTACTGGGAAAAATTTCGTCCCAGATTTGAATCGGACATATTTATTACAAATGCAATACCAGATGCCAAGTGGAATGAGTTGGGCTGATATCAGGTGCGCTAGCTGGGCTGTGACTGAACCAGTTTGATGTGACCCAGTTGACACCTATATAGATGCCTACTTACTGTTGGAGATCTATTCATGTCAATTGTCATTATGCAGTTTGGGTTGGATTGGGTCGGGTCAAGAAGTACCAAAAGCTAACTAGGAGTGTTCATGGGACGATATGGTCTGAAGATTTAGAAATCTCCATAACCGTCCCGAAATTCGGATATTCCAAAAATAAATCTCCAGAACTGAATCATAGAGAAAATTCTTTGTCCCGTATCGTACCGAAAGTTCGAACAGTTTGGGATGGAGATTCAATTCTAATGGGACGGTACGATACGGTATGATTCGGGACGGATATTTAGAGATCAGTCATAATTAAAACACACACAAAAAAAATCAATATAAAAATCACCAAACGGATATACTTTTAGTCCTTTTTTCTAGTGTAGTCTCAAAATAGATACTATAACCATAAAGGTAATACAATTATAAATTCTAAAGCATTAAACTTAATAACCTCTATAATACAATAATATTCTATTTCTTGCGACATTGCCCTTATCTTATGACTTAGCACAAATATAATTAACTAATAATTTTGATAAATTAATATGAAACAAAAACTTTTATAAGTTTATAATCTCAATATCTCATGCTTAACAATTTATCATAATTAATAAAATTATATATAATTTTGTGATACGGTAAAAAATTAAAATATGAATTTTAAAAAGACCATACTGCCAAAATATGTGGTTTTATTACTTTTTTAGAGTATGTTTCTCTATTACGTGCAATTTACAAATCATTTAACTAAATTTAATTTCAAATAATTTACGTTATTATTAATATTAAAGTTTTTAAAAATTCATAATAGTTGCAATATTATATTTAAATTACCAATAATGTGTAGTCAATTCAATATCAAAATATAAATAAAATAGAAATAATATAGATGTATATAAAAAGTACTTTAAATCAGTTTTAGATTTGGTTTTTCGGTTTGGAATGGTTCGGTTTGGTTCAGCACGGTTCTCGATACTGGTATTTGAAAAATTCTCCAGAATCGTATCATAAATATTTTTGGGACGGTCCGGTTCAAGCAAAGTCAAAAAGTCAAAGGATATTTTTGGTTTGGATATTTTTTGGTTCGATTTCCATAATCTTCAAGTCTCGTGCACAGTCCTAGAGCTAACTCAATGAAGTTGATAAAGATAAAAATCAATTAATGAGTATGTAAAGAGATAATCACATACTTAGCTATTCTGAATTTATTACGAGGTAGTCTAATGTTAGACGGATCATGCATAATAGATCTATCCGATATGTGAACCTAGCGATCCAGCCCCAACGACCCAGCGGAATGTATAATACTTTTTAGGGGACTTACTAATACTGTTCAGTGAGACCACTAATACTTTTTTATTAGAAAAACTAATGCTTTTCAGGAAATTACTAAAAATCTTGTAGGGGAAAAGCTAATATTTTTCAGGGGAACTACTAATACGTTTCACGGGGACGACTAATACTTTGACAGAAAAAACTACTACTTTTTATGATGACTATTAAATATTTTCAAGTGAACTACGTACTAATAATTTTCAGATAGACTACTAATACTTTTAAGATGAAAACTTAATAGTTTTCAAATAGCTCGTGATATTATATCATTGTTTGATACATATATAATTATGAGGCAGGGCTAGGGATTGGATCAATTGAGGCAAGGATCTCTGCGTAAAACAGTGTGGACCAATCCCGACCATTTATTTGTCAAAACCAATGGATGAGATTATTTCGAATTTTTAGTTACTTAATTATTTAAATTCCCTTCATTAAGGGTATTTTAGAACTTTCATTATTTTGTCATTTTTTTAGAAATGTGACTGTTCATTCCCTTGATTTAAGGGATTGAATATCTTATATAAAAACTCCTGCTATTAAGCTTATTTTACGTATGCATCATATCGACTCTAAATATGCAATATGTTCTCTTTACATATTCACCAAAAGGAACATAATTATGTAGTAGATTTTCCACAATAAGCAATATATGTATTCAACATATTCAATTTAACATCATTCACTAATTAACTATGCATTGTGTTGCAGTTATATATGCATCAAACAACAAATAATTATGCATCAGACAATAACTAACTACGAATTATCTCATAATTACATATGCATCAAACAACAACTAACTATGTTGTTAATGTTTACATGTTTGGCAAATTTGGTCTTTGTGCACAGTGCAAAGTATGGTGTTATAACTCTGTGATGCAACTGTTAGATAAATGTTTTTATCAAGATTTTGATGATTATGTTTAAATGAGTTTTTATACCAAAACAATGTTTATAAATGTTGTCCAAATACTCCTAAATGATTTAAAATGCTTTTACTAATTTTTGGAGTATTTCTTAGAGTTTATTACTCGATAAAATTGGACAACACTTTTGATGATTTTGTGTTAATTGGTTTTTACACCAAAACAATGTTGTCCAAATACTCCTAAAAGATTTGAAATGTTTTTACTAATTCATGGAGTATTTCTTAGAGTTATTATTCGATAAAAATGGACAACACTTTTGATGGTTTTGTTTAAATGAGTTTACTATGTTTATAAATGTTGTCCAAATACTCCCAAGTGATTTAAAATGTTTTAAAATGCTTTTACTAATTTTTGGAGTATTTCTTAGAGTTTATTACTCGATAAAATTGGACAACACTTTTGATGATTTTGTGTTAATTGGTTTTTACACCAAAACAATGTTGTCCAAATACTCCTAAAAGATTTGAAATGTTTTTACTAATTTCATGGAGTATTTCTTAGAGTTTATTATTCGATAAAAATGGACAACACTTTTGATGGTTTTGTTTAAATGAGTTTACTATGTTTATAAATGTTGTCCAAATACTCCCAAGTGATTTAAAATGTTTTTACTTATTTTTTGGAGTATTTCTTGAAGTTTATTTTTGATAAAAATCGGACAGCATTTTAATTTGGAGGCCGACCCGTTGAACAGAAGGTCGAACGGTACCTGAAGAACGCACAAAATGAAATAGAAACCAATTCTGTGAAAAAAAGGGGGAGGGTGACCGGTCAAGGGTGAGGCCGACTCGTCGCACCCTAGGGGGCAACCGGCCGCACCCCACCTTGACCGTCGCACCCCCGCAACCCCTACCTGGATCGCACTATTTTCATTCAAACGTTCGAAATCTTATACAAAGCGATCGGTCGCGCTGTGTAATCTTTTGACAGCAAAATTTGTACCGTTGAACTCCTTGACAACAAGATTTGCTTTTCAATTTTGTACAATATTTCTACATCTTGTGATCCTCTTTTTGTAGACAAAAGTGAAGAAGAAGGAGCCTATGTTGGGAGCCTATGTTGGTGAAGACTCTCCTATAAATAGAGGATGAATTGAAGACACAAGTGACATCAACACAAGCAAATTCACAATAAGAAATCTGCAAATTTCCAAGCTTTCATATTCAACACTCTTGTTGTATTTATAGCCTAAGTATTTCACTTTCACATCTTGAGTTCTAGGCTTTATTTCTTGATTACACTTGCACTCAAATTGTAATATTCATTATTGAGTTGTAATCTTGATTTTTTTCATCATTCAACACAAGACATCCTTGTGAGTATTCTTGTGGAAAGAATACACTTGGGTGATCTAGGTGATAGGTGTTTCAAGAGTGTGGTGCTCTTGAGGTATTGAAGAATTTGGTATTCTTCAAGGTTGAAGATTGTGGTAATCTTCACAAGGTGTCGTTGGAGATTGTGGTAATCTTCAAGAGAGATTGTGGTAATCTCAAAGGTGGTGTTGTAGAAGAGTGTGGTGCTCTTCAAGGTGATGTTGTAAGGTGTTGTATTAATTTTAGTAATTAATAAAAAAAATTTTCTTTTTGACATCCATCCCGGATATACTGGGGTGGTAGAGGATTAGGCCCTAAGTGGGTTGAACCTCTATAAATCGACGCGTGTTGTTTACTTCCCGCACCTTTATTATTGTCTTGACTTGTTTTGTTCGAAAAAGAGGGCGAAATCGAAAAGATGGAGATAATCTATTCACCCCCCCTCTAGATTATCGTAGCCACTTGGACTTACAAGTGGTATCAGAGCCAAACTCTTTGGCAAGCTCGTTCCACATTGCGAGTAAAGAGGAACGATCACCGGCTATGAATGAAGTCTACCTTACCGGCGCCTCCACCACCAAGCCACCACTATTTGATTCCAAAAATTATATATTTTGGAAAGAAAGAATGGAATGCTATCTACAAAGTTGCGGGTTCGATATTTGAAACACGGTCGTAAATGAAGAATCCATTCCGATGATGGACACACCACACACTCCAAAGGCCTCAAAGAGCTCAATGATGAAGAGAAGAAAATCATCTCCTTAAATGGTAAAGCTCTTAATATTTTGTATTGTTCACTTACCATTTTGGAATATGATCATATTATAGGAATTAAATCGGCACATGAAGTATGGAGAAAATTAGAAGAAGTATATGCAAATGAAAGGAGCCACTCAAAAGCATCTACTTCTCACATGGATACAAACCCAACTTGGGATGAGCTTCCTACAACTTCCGACGTCGATGAAAACGAACGATGTCTTATGGGCTTCGAAGAAGAAAATGAGGTAAGTTCAAAACCATCCACTTCTTATGATAATGAATTACAAAATGATTATAGTGATTTGCAAAATGATTTTGATGAACTTCAAAATGAATTCCAAAGCTTACTTGTTAAATACAAAAATTTGAAAAATGAATTCAATATTTTGAAAATTGATAAGGATAATTTATTTTCCTCTTATGAATCACTTTCATGTGATCACACCACCCCACTTGACAAGGTTATAAACCTTGAGAAAGAAAATAGTACTCTTGTTGAGGATATTAATTGCATGAAAAATGATTTATCAAAATCCAACTTGAGTACCGATAAAATGACCGATAGTATTGATGTTCATAGTTGTGATAAATTGAAACAAGGACTTGATCATAAGCCTAGTGTTGTTAATTATGTGAAAAGAAATCAAGTCCCTATGCATGTTGGTCATTATGCTCCCAAAATTACTACGTGTTTTTGTTGTGGTAAAACGGGTCACACGGTTAATACTTGTCGGGCTAGAAATATCTCTAATTATTATTGGAGACCTAAAAGTCTCAAAGCTAATTCCAAAGGACCCAAACACTTGAGGGTACCACAAAATAATGTCATATTAGGTACCCGACGGAATAATAATCGAGGAAAATACATACTGCCAAGAAGACATCAAATGACCATTTCATTTGATCAAAGGAGAAGACAACATCAAAATAAATTTCCAAGAGAAAGACACTATCAACAATGGGAAGGCCACAATACTTGGAAATGGAGCAATTGGAGAAACCACCATCAACATGAAGATTTTCAAACGGGAAGATATCATCAACAATGGGAACGACACAACCCATGGGAATGGCGAAATTGGTAAACCGTATCTCCCTATTTAAATATGCATTTTATTCTTTGCATGTTTTTATTTGTGTCTTAATTGCATTATGAGTTTTCATATTTTTAAAATTTAGGTCTTTAATATATTTGTGAGTTTCAAAATATTTTTGAAAAGACGACCTTGCATGATGTTTCTAAAACTCTTGTGCATTTAATTAGACTTATGTGGTTTATTATCTCCTATGTAGTTATATAGCATAAGCACATTTATGATATCTCTTATTGCTTAGCCTACACTTGTATCATTATGTTTGTGCAAAACGTGTTTAAGAATTGTGTAGGACATATATATTTTCATCAATGGTTATTTTCTCAAGAGAGGACCATAAACTATCGAGGTACGCTCATCATTGGTATTCATCCTATAGACTCGATATATTTTTGTCATTCGTGCTTGTCTTTCAAAGTATTTTATACAAGTGCTATTAAGAGGATTTTTTTTAAAAGGCATTATTTGACATAGCTTTTTTTATCCAAGATTTGTAAAGGATTATATTTTGTTTTGAAACATTTGATTTTTTAAGTTATGCATTGTATTGCACATATAAAATTATTCTTGGTTGTTTTGTCAAAGCTCTTGTTCATATGCTTCTTGTAAATAAGGTCTCAACTATATGCTCTTGAATTTTTCAAATTTCAAAAGAGACCTTATATAGCTTCCTATAAGCTTATTTGAACTTACATGTTTTATGAAACTCTTGATGATTTGTTTGAAAGCATAGTATGTGTTACTTGTTATTATGTCTCTGTTTTTCGACATTACTATGCTCTTGTGCAAGATATCTTGATTAAGATTTTGCGAAATTTTTTTTTTTTGATTTTGGAACAAGCTTGTTGACCAAGGCAAGGTTAGTAGCTCGAAAGTATCGTCAAGGTATTGATTTTGATGTAAGATTTGTACCCGTAGCACATTTCAAAGCTATTTGCATTTTACTTGCCCATTATTGTTTTAAGAAAATTTCAAGCTTTACCAAAATAGATGTTAAATCCACTTTTCTAAACGGTTTTATTCAAGAAGAAGTCTATATAAAACAACCTCCGGGGTTTAAAATTTTTTAGGCCAAATGATTTTTATAAAAGGCCTTGTATGGTTTAAATCAAGTACCCCGTGTATGGTATGATAGACTTAGCTATTTTTGCTAAATGGTTTTACAAAAGGTAAAGTTTATACTACTCTCTTTGTTTTTGAAAATGGGCAAGATTGTTTACTTGTACAAATTTATGATATCATTTATGGTGCTACTAATGAATTATTGTGCAAGTTATTTTCTAAGTTGATGCAAGGTGAACTTAAGATGATGAGAGGAGTTCAAATTTGATCATTGGAATTCAAGTTCAACAATGCCAAGAAAGTGATTATATTCCACACTCAAAAGAAGATGTGAGGCATTGAAGAAGAAAGAACCATTTCAACCTATATGGCCACAAATGCGAAAATTGACAAAATGGTTGAAGTAGGCATTGACAAACGAATTCGAGGTATGTTCATTCGTTTATTACTCCTTAGACTCGATATTCTATATGCCTTACGTCTATATGCTCGACTTCAAAAACTATCCCAACGAATCTCATTAAAGTGTCGTTAAAAGAAATTTTCAAATATCTATAACGCACTTCTTCGTATGACTTGTTGTATCCAATATCTTAAAACGTTCACATTTTTTTTAGATAACAAGTCCGGTGATAATATTTTTCAAAATATGGTTCATTATAATCGAACTAAACATATTGAGATTCGATATATTTTTCTAAGGGATTGCGTTTCTAAAACGAAAAATTGAGATGTGTTTAAATCCGTCTCAAGGATAACTCACGGATTTTTTTAATCATTAACCGCCGAGTCTTTTACCTCATTTCGAGCTTGATTAAGACATAATGCATATTGAATGGGGTCTATGATTGCATTTTGCACGTTTTTAAAACTTATGGGCGAAAAATCGGATTTTTGGTTCAAACCTCGGATTTTGGAAAACAGAATGAAAAACTGGTCTGACTAGGGCAAGGTCGACCGGTCACCCATGCCCCCAACCGGTCGACCATAGCAAAAATTTGGTTAAAAATGTTTCTATTCTCAGCATTTGTCATTTTGGTCGTTTGTGTTCATTTTTCGTCCCCTTCGCACTTTGCAGACAAATTTCACTTCAAATTTGTTTTATTGCATACATTTTATATTTTGGACTTCATGAGGCTCGATTATCATCATCATTGCTCATCTTTACCGATTAAATGGTAAGAATTTCTCTTTTTAATCTCAATTGGGTTGAACCCTTGAGAATGTGCTTGTATCTTGCTATTTTGATGAAATTCTTGTATTAATATGTTGTTTATAATGATTGTTGTTGGATGAATATTGTTGTATTGCAAATGGTGATGAAATTTTTTGGCTTAAACGAATTACAAAGGCGTTATATTTCTCTTGTTTTATTCGACGCACGCCAAGTGTTCGACAAAATGTTTCAATGAAAAATTCATCACCTACATGATTCTCTCGATTTGAAAAGTCTTCTAAGTTTATAGAAATCATGTTTTATCAATCAAATGAGCTTTTGCAAGTCAAATGATCAATTTTCCCTTTTATTTAGAATTTAAGCTTCATTTTTCAAAACGCTCGATAAATCGATTAAATTGCGCACTTTGATATAATTGTATGATGTTTTTATCGTGCTAACATTTTTTTTGATGATTCCAAAGGGGGAGAAACAGAAAAAACGCTCATATGCTTAAAGAAGCGAAAATAAGCTCGCAAGAAAAGCTATAAGCTAGGGCTCTTAAAAGCCAAAAGCTGTGAACAATACTTAGTCTATGTGATGTATTATGGACTTTTATGCTTGACTAATGATGTTTTGTGATAGGGGGAGCTTATAAGCTCATGATAATTCAAGCTTAAGTTATAAAAGCTAAGCTTTTAGCTTTTAGTTGGTTGCTTTTGTTCTTGTTCTTGATATGTATATTGATAGGGGGAGCTTGTGCAAAAATGATTTTGAAAAATCTTTGCTCCTATCCTTGTGTGTTTGTACTTATGATGAATCTTGCTTATAATGGATTGATGTTTTAGACCGGAAAATTTGTTTTGTTTTAAAATCAACTTCCTAAAATTGTTTTGGTTTGTAATCATCAAAAAGGGGGAGTTTGTTAGATAAATGTTTTTATCAAGATTTTGATGATTATGTTTAAATGAGTTTTTATACCAAAACAATGTTTATAAATGTTGTCCAAATACTCCTAAATGATTTAAAATGCTTTTACTAATTTTTGGAGTATTTCTTAGAGTTTATTACTCGATAAAATTGGACAACACTTTTGATGATTTTGTGTTAATTGGTTTTTACACCAAAACAATGTTGTCCAAATACTCCTAAAAGATTTGAAATGTTTTTACTAATTTCATGGAGTATTTCTTAGAGTTTATTATTCGATAAAAATGGACAACACTTTTGATGGTTTTGTTTAAATGAGTTTACTATGTTTATAAATGTTGTCCAAATACTCCCAAGTGATTTAAAATGTTTTTACTTATTTTTTGGAGTATTTCTTGAAGTTTATTTTTGATAAAAATCGGACAACATTTCAATTTGGAGGTCGACCGGTCGAACAGAAGGTCGAACGGTACCTGAAGAACGCACAAAATGAAACAGAAACCAATTCTGTGAAAAAAAAGGGGAGGGTGACCGGTCAAGGGTGAGGCCGACCGGTCACACCCTAGGGCAACCGGTCGCACCCCACCTTGACCGGTCGCACCCCCCTGCAACCCCTACCTGGATCGCACTATTTTCATTCAAACGTTCGAAATCTTATACAGAGCGATCGGTCGCGCTGTGTAATCTTTTGACAGCAAAATTTGTACCGTTGAACTCCTTGACAACAAGATTTGCTTTTCAATTTTGTACAATATTTCTACATCTTGTGATCCTCTTTTTGTAGACAAAAGTGAAGAAGAAGGAGCCTATGTTGGGAGCCTATGTTGGTGAAGACTCTCCTATAAATAGAGGATGAATTGAAGACACAAGTGACATCAACACAAGCAAATTCACAACAAGAAATCTGCAAATTTCCAAGCTTTCATATTCAACACTCTTGTTGTATTTATAGCCTAAGTATTTCACTTTCACATCTTGAGGTCTAGGCTTTATTTCTTGATTACACTTGCACTCAAATTGTAATATTCATTATTGAGTTGTAATCTTGATTTTTGTCATCATTCAACACAAGACATCCTTGTGAGTATTCTTGTGGAAAGAATACACTTGGGTGATCTAGGTGATAGGTGTTTCAAGAGTGTGGTGCTCTTGAGGTATTGAAGAATTTGGTATTCTTCAAGGTTGAAGATTGTGGTAATCTTCACAAGGTGTCGTTGGAGATTGTGGTAATCTTCAAGAGAGATTGTGGTAATCTCAAAGGTGGTGTTGTAGAAGAGTGTGGTGCTCTTCAAGGTGATGTTGTAAGGTGTTGTATTAATTTTGGTAATTAATAAAATCTTTTTTTTTTTTTGAAATCCATCCCGAATATACTGGGGTGGTAGAGGATTAGGCCCTAGGTGGGTTGAACATCTATAAATCGACGCGTGTTGTTTATTTCCCGCACCTTTATTATTGTCTTGACTTGTTTTGTTCGAAAAAGAGGGCGAAATAAAAAAGATGGAGATAATCTATTCACCCCCCATCTAAATTATCGTAGCCACTTGGACTTACAGCAACACTGGCCGTGCAAAATCTGGGGATTTTATGCCAGATTTTGTGCTTTTGATATTTGGCATATTTCTATTATATGAATGTTGCGATAATCTTGATTTGTTGATCTAAATTGATTCAGCCATTCTAATGGCCACTTATTCATCTTTAATCATTTTCCTTGTGTACATGTTTTTCACCCATAAGGAAATGATTGTGTTATGTTATTTTTCCTTTTATAGCTTGTAACCGTCCTTTAGAAATCAGGAAACCTCTAGAAATTAGGAAGAGGATTCAGTTTTGAAGGCTATAAAAATGAGAAGTCAGCCCCTTGAAGAAGACATCCAGAAAAACACTTTGAGCATACAAGTTCTTCTTCAAGAAATCATTTGTTCATTTTTATTATTCTTCGGGAGAAGAAGGTGTGTGGATCGACTCAATCGTTCAAGGCTTTGAAGTTGGAGGGATTCAAATAAGGTTGAGATTCTTGAAGAAACAATCGAAGTTTAGTTAAATACAAGAGTTGGTGAATTTATGAAAAGGGAGTCTTTATGTTATTCACAAATCCATTTGTATTTGTAATAAGTTGTGCTTTTCTAATAGTGGATTGTTTTTTCTCTGGGTGTAGCCTCATGCATTAAGATTGAGGAATCTAAGCATGTTAAAAATTATCGTGTTATTTTATTTCCGTTGTGTGAGTGTGTTTTTTGTTTTAGTGTTACAATATTAACTTACAACACTTTTAAAATCCGACCTATTAATTAATTTTAAAGGCCTTAGATTTTTTCAATTGGCATCAAGATCCTTCTACTAATTCTTATTAGTGAGATCCATTTATTTTTATATATGTTTCTCATATGGACAGCTATCATGAAGGAAGTTATATTTCTCGACCACCTCTTTTTATTGGAACCAATTTCTCATACCGGAAAGCAAAATGAGAGCCTTCATCAAATCCGTTGATGAACGTGCTTGGAAATCTATCCTAACTGGCTGGACACCATCTACTCATGTTGTGATGGTAAGGATGTTCCAAAAAATGAAACCGAATGGACTACTGCTGAGGACCAGTTAGCAAACTCAAACTCCGAGGCACTCAATGCGATTTTCAGTGCATTTGAATAATATCAGTTTAAACTAGTGTTTTGCATGTTTTTGTATGTGATTTTTGTGCGTTTTTTGTTTTTCTTGTGTGTGATTGTGCATATTTTTGTGTCTTTTCGTCCCGTTTTATAGTATCGTATGTTACGTAGGGTATTTTTGTCAATTTCGTAGGTTTTCGTAAAAACAAATCTAAAAAAAATGGGCTAAAACAGGCAAAACAGGCATTATGGGCGGACGACGCTCTGGAAAAATACGCATGTGCAAGCGCGCGCAAGGGTGCGTGGCACGAACGTGATATACATAATATGACATATGTTTTGGGATGAAAATAATATTTTACATATATATATATATATATATATAATATGACATCTGTTTTGGGCTGAACATAATTTATTTTAGAAATATAATATACATATATACATACATGGTAGGATCCAATGAGATCATTGACTACAGTGAGACCGTGTGGACTGATCTCAACCATCCCCTGTAATAATCAAAGGCTACGATTAAATGGGCTAATATTATATTAAATATTTAATTTACTCTCCTAAAAGGGTATCAATGTCAAAACACAACTAGATATTAATTTAATTATAATAACAAACAATTATAGTGAGAGAAAGAATCAAATCACGATCTCCTCCATACAAATTTCTCACCATGTCTCCAATTCAAGTTCTGAATTTTTTCTTCGCATCACCATTAATATTATGTGAGATTTTTACAGAGAATAAGCAAAAAACAAAACTGCAGGAACTTTATAGGCACGATGAAACTTAGAATATGACTTCAATTCATGATGAGGAACACCATTAATTCCAAAAGAAACTCCACCAGACAACGTAGATGAAGTAGACACCCATGGTCAACTCGAACCTAGTCATTGACAATAAATTCTTAGAACTGTAATTTTCACGAAGAAGACGATGCATAGATACTTATGAAATGATGCAACCATGCAACAAAAATCAACTAACTATGCATTGTTTAAAAGGTATCTATGCAGTGTAAAAAAATTAAATATGCAGTACATATACCCACCTATGCAAAGTGTCATAAACTATGCAGCAAAAATCAACTAACTATACGTGATCTAAAAGTTATCTATGCAGTGTAAAAAGACTAAATATGCAGTACATGATACATATATACAACTATGCAAAGTGTCATAAACTAATAAACTATGAAGCAAAAATCAACTAATTATTCATTATCTAATAGCTATCTAGGCAGCAAAAGAACCCTAGCTATACTGGACTCCGGAAAAAAGAAAAAATTAAAAAAAACTATCACCTAAAATAATGCTATTAAATAAGGCAGTTACAATCCCAACCCGTAAATGGTTTTAAAAGGTCAACCAATACCAAAAAAACGTTGGATAATAAAAGTTCCACTTTACCCTTAATGAATTAAAATAAATAAAAATCGCCTATAATCCTGGAAAAATCACAACTATAAAATAAATTCAATCAACATCTAAGATTACTCCATCCTGTCTTACCCAAGGATGTGGTCTCATAATTTGAATCAATTCCTATACATATATTCTCAGGTTTTATATTGTTAGTGCACTATAGGACAACAAATAACAAGAAACCGAACAAGTTTATATCTTGTGGGACATTGGGACATTGAACTTGATTTTTCTATACTCATGGGGCTTTGATTTTGACTTGCATTATCATTAATTAATGACTAAAACTAAACCCTTAATTGTTAATGCCAAGACACTCTATCAAGCATTGCTTTCAAAAATAGATCGATGACCACACGGATCTTAGTGTTCGAATCGATTGGACCATTTCAACCGTCTAACATATTCGATTGATGTAATAAAAAAATTATCATATTATTTGTTATATTATGTAAAATGATAGTAGTATAAATCAATTATTATGCGATACACTTTAAAGATAAAAATAAAATAACCAACTTAAAAAAATATATAACAACTCTCAAAATCCAATTTGAATATATACTAAGTTCAAGATTTTAAGAAAAATATATAACAACTCTCAAAATCCAATTTGAATATATACTAAGTTCAAGATTTTATTCTTCTTAAAATATAACAATAGAAATTAAAAGAATAATGAAAAATAAAAAATATGAAAGAAAATCGATATGATCGATCTTTGACATGCTTGGCCAGAAAATGGTACTTATAGGTTAACGAACTAACTATGTGGAATCAATCAGACAAAGAGTGATTAAATGGAATCGAAACCGGAACTTTTGGTTCCAAAACTAAACTGGAACTGGCATACCAAGGTACTGAAAATCGTGGAACCAATGGTTAAAAGTGTAGGTTCGAACCGGCGGTTTCATGGTTACAATCAACAATTTTTTTGTTAGAATTATTTAACTACTTCTTAGGGAAAGAGTAAACATTGAAGGGGTTCCTCCAACTTAAATATGGAGCTTGACGATTATTTAACTACTTCTTTTAAGTTTAGTGAAACATATACTAAAGACTTCAATATTTTGGAGTGGTGGTCCCAAAAAATTCGAGTTTATTCCATCCTCTCAATCATCGGAAAAGAGGTTTTAGTATGACCCGTTTCAACCGTTGCAGGCAAGCTTTTAGCTTCGATGACAATATTCTGGATGAATCACGCTCATGTATGCATCCCGACTAGAGCTGGCAAATGCTTGGACCGGACCAGCCCAGTCCTAGCCTATTGGGCCAACACAGGAAATTGGGTCGGGGTCGAGGCAGCCCGAAAATCACTAAGCCGCCATTTCCCTTGACCTAACCCCCCAAACTCCATTTTTATTTCTAAAATGTACCGGGCTAGTCGGGCCACTCGGCCTTCAGGCCTATTGGGTCTGGCCAATTTAGGCTCTATCCGTTTTGGGCCTATAAAAATGTAGCCCCGATTGGCCCCTCGTATCAGTCGAGCCGGCCCAGGCCGGGCTAAAAATTGTCAATTCTAATCCCGACTCATTAGAAGCACAATGTTAGTCGGATGATTGGTCTAGAGCGGAGAGACGAACACAAGGATTAAAGTTAACATGCAACCAATCTGCCACTCTAACGAGGGTAAAAAAAAGATAAGTGAACTACATGGACTTTGATTCATCTATACCCTAAGAGGATGCGCATGCAACTTGATATTATTATTAATATTAAGTTCAAAACTTAATATTGTTATGAAGGTTAAGTTGAAGTCCTCTTTTTTTTTTTTTTTTATTTCTCCTTTGTAACTGGAATTAATAAATTATTTAAAAAAATCAAGAAATTATGAAAAAGAAGTTCTGGAACAATGAGACAATGGTTTTGGTTCTGGAACCGTGGCCACCCATAAATTAGACTGGTCGACAGAAATTTGAGGATTATATTTTTAGCGAGATTGGAAAATACTAAGAGAAACCATATTATGACATTTTCCGCATGTTTTTTTCCATCCCACCAACCACCATTGACTCCCTCTTTTTAGTACAATGGGGGACAATAGAGGAGCTAGGAGAAATACGCACTCGTATGAGATTGAATCCGGGTCAATCGCCCTTACAAATTATAATATAAGATTCTATCACTGGAGCACAAGATTGATCCCTCACTCCCTTTATTTTAAACAATATAATTTTTATTAGTTAACTTTTTAAAAAGAAGTTCTGGAACAATGAGGCAATGGTTTTGGTTCTGGAACCGTGGCCACCCATAAATCAGACTGGTCGACAAAAATTTGAGGATTTTATTTTTGGCGGGATTGGAAAATACTAAGAGAAACCACATTGTGACATTTTCCGCATGTTTTTTTCCATTCCACCAACCACCATTGACTCCCTTTTTTTTAGTACAATGAGGGATAATAGGAGAGCTAGGGGAAACACACACTCGTATGAGATTGAATTCGGATCAATCGCCCTTATAAATTATAATATAAGTTTCTATCACTGGAGTACAAGATTGATCCTCACTCCTTTTATTTTAAACAATATAATTTTTATTAGTTAACTGTTTTTTTATATAGTATGTTTTTCTTTAAAGATACAAAGTAACTATTATTGGAAGAACAGCAAATGTTTTTGCGTAATAATTTTGCGTAAAATATCGCTATTTACTCCCAACAAAATCAATGAATACTTTTTTCGTCAATTGAATTCATCACAATATAAAGAATAAAGAAAATTCAAAGCAAGCCCATTGTCTTTGGGTACTTTAGTCTGCGATTGGATATGAACGAGATTTCATTTTCGTTCCACTGGAGAATTTTTTTTTACCAAACATGCGATTGTTTTTGAAAATTTTCAAAAAATATACTATTCTCAATTTCACTTTTTCTCATTTTTTTCTTTCACCAGTCTAATCTACACATTTTTTCACAAAAAAATAATTATTATTACACATTCTCCCACAAATTTCACTATTCACTCAATCACACATTTCTAACTACCAATCACATCTAATCATTATTTTACTATTTTTAAATCAAATTAACTTTAATCATTACATATCCATTCACACTCTCAAAATTTCCAAAAACTTTCATCAGAATTTTTTTTCCACTATTCTCTAGCGAAAAGAAAATTTTCAAAATGAAAGTATACCCAATCGCACCATTAGTTTCTGCCCCAAGAAGAATATTTGGATCTTTCAATTTGACATTAGGATTTTTGTAAACACTAAAAAGAAAAGTGATTCTCATATTTTAGATCCAAAAAAAATAATTATTTTTCCCACCTACAAACTAAAATTACTTTTTTTTTTTTTTTTTGAGTTTGCAAAGACTCCCATTATATGATAACATGTGACCTTTCTCTCGATAGGTACCACAGGAAAAATAGTTTCCTGCCTAATTTTATCCTATTAAAGTTATAAGTAAAATTGACTTAATTAAAAATCAAAATCATAAGGGTAAAAAAAAAAAAAACGTACTGAAAACATATATTAACTGTGGAAGTCCACCTGAAAATTTGAGAAAAAATTTCAGCCTCAAATTAATTAGAAGTCTATGGCAACTATCATTTTTTTCCTTTGCAGAAATATATTCATTTTGACCCAAATTCAATAGGACAAGTATGCTGCAAAATTTCTTGTTAGATCAAACTCTTATTACAAGAATAAAATTCATAATTATTAGTAGAAAGATAATTTTATTTCCTTAAATTCTTGGCAATGTAGTACTGTACTCAGCGACAACTGGATATTAGATGACTGTGCTAGCTAGCTCCTTGTACTAGTTTTTGGCCAACTACAATTTAAAATCATGAAAAAACAATTTAACAACTACCTACCTTCTGTATAATGGGGAATTGGCACCCGTAGGGGCGGAGCTAGGTATATAATTTGGGGGAGGGGAGTAAATCAATAAAAAAATAAATATTTGATAGTGAAAAAATAATATTTTAAAATAAAATATACATAAATTAAATGAGTTTTTAAAATTTGGGGGGGAGGGGGAGGGGGGCTCATGGGTGTAGAAGGATACACTCCTGAGCACCCGCTACCCTTCTTGTGCACACTGGGTAAAATATTCAGACTTGATGCAATAGCCTCCAAATCACGCCAGTCAGTAAACCGCACATGGACATACTCAACCGAGTAGCGTATGCAGGGATGGAGATTTGAACTTGAGACCTTTGGGCCAGAACCTATCCTACTCCACTAGGCCACCCATGAGAGAAAACAACTACATATCTTTATTCGAATACAAACTTGTTAATATAAAATGTAAAACCCTCACGCTTGATGCAAGCCTAAAAAACTCGCACTACTTAACAAGTATATTCGGACCAAGTCATTTGCCAATCTGCTTGTTATTGAAAACACCCAACTCCCCTTCCAAAAAATTCTCTCTCTAAAACACCAAACCTAAAAACCTCTACAGCACCCGCCGTCCTCTCTCCCCCTCTCCACCTTAAGCTCCCCTCCCCACCTCCTCTTTGTTGTCCATGGATGGATGACCAGTGACGTCTAGTCACTGGTCAAGCCGTCTCCAGCCCTACGATGCTCTTTTACTTTAGATTCGGATGGTCTTTGATACATATGTTCAGATCCGAACTTTGGGAGGATCTCGTGGAAGTGGGCAGTGGTGGTCCAGCCATGGCCTATGGCGGAGGCGGTGGTGCGCGGTGGCGGCAATAGATCGAGAGGGGGAGAGGCTTATTTTTCTTGTTCTGGTTTTGTTGTTTTAGATAATTTGGTTTTGTTTAGGTGGTGTTGATTCGTTTATGGTTTTGGTGTTCGTTTTGTTGTTTTCCGGTTGATTGTGGTGGCAGTGGTTTTGGAAGTGGTTTTGGCATGTTGTTTTGGTGTTTTTTTACTTTTCCCATCAGGTGGTTGTTTTGTCCCAATAAGTGGCTTGTTTGTCCCATTTGTGGTTTTGGCTCAGAAGATTCAGATGTGCCTTTAAACTGATGATAAGCGACAAAAGCGAGATCAATTTCTTTGGTGCGTATTTTGTCCAGCGCCTCTGCTGCGAAGTTCTGAATTTATGGATTTATTGGATCTGTTAGGTTTAAAGTTTGTTTAGATCTATATAGATCTTTGATCTATAGGCTTGCAATTGCTTTACATTTTATGTTGTAATTAGTTGTAAGTTTTCTTCTATTAAATGAATAAAGTTCATTTTGACTCAAAAAAAAAAAAAACTCGCACTACTCCAATAGGTCACCACATGAGTCACCACATGAGGGTCAACAACTACATATATTTATCGGAATACAAACTTGTTAACATATAAATAAAGGTGGACTAACCTTTTTTTTTTTTTAATTTGATGTTCCTAATTCCAGGGTCCATCTGTTACCATGATTTGATATTAATGCATTAAAATCATTATCTACATTAATCATTCAAACTGCATTAAAAGTTATATTTATTATCCTATAATCAGATTCAACGTGTCAATGTCATCATTACTAAGATAAAGAAAGTTGACTTATCGCCCCGGGGCATAGCTCAACTGGTAAAAAACTTGGGTGACGTGATGTCTGCTTACTGGCACCCACAGTGTGGTTGTTCGAATCCCTCTGATAACGATTTACAGGGTGGAGGAGAACTTCTTGTGTGGTGACTCAGTCTTTGACAGCCCAAGGACCCTGACTAGTTAAGGCATAACCCGCGCTTCACATCCTCTACGAAGCTCTAGGGCAAGGACAGTAGGGACCCTCAGGGATGGGGTTCATCCCTTAGAAAGTTGCCTTGTCAATGGAAGTACTATTATGTGAATAAAACCCAATAGGTTAAATTAAACTTTTCTTGTTCATTTTTTTCCTTTATTTTTATGGTTAAAATAACATTGGTGAGTATGAAAATATTAAAAAATAATCAAGTTATAATTAAAGTTTTCAAATCAAAATATATGATCAAATAATATAGAATATTAATAAATTAAATAAACAAAAATAACCGTATATATAGGTAGAACTTGAATCTAAGAATTTAATTTGTTCTCAAATACTATTGGCAATTTGGTAGACCCAAAAGGGGATCGAATATATATGGTGCAAGTGGTTAAATGCTCAATTTCTCAGATTTTCACTTAGGTTCGAACCCCACAACACCCACTCCTATAAGGATTTCTAATCCCTTTGACGATTGTACTCAAAAAGAATTTTGTAAACCCAAACGAGAAAAAGCAATCATCAATATTTTGATTCCGCGTTCTCTTCCAAGGAAAGAAAGTTAATTAATTAATTTGTTGAAAAAATGTGACATTCCCTCGAATGATTTAAGGTACTTCAAGTCTAAAGAGTAATTAATAACTCTTAAAAAAAATTTAAAGAGTAATGGAAATTTAGCAGCTATAATGATTGGCTTTCTTAATAATATACCATCTAGAGGTCTATGTATATATCTTGAGACTTTTGTGGTAATTATTTATTAGCATAGACCACATACATAGAATAATTAGGTGCATTTTTTTTATGCATAGAAAACCCGGTGTATGAAAACAGGATTGCCATTCTAATATATTCTCGTCATTAATTCTTGAATTTGGACAGACATTAATTTCTGATGAAAAAAAGGAATTTTAATAATTTTAATATGTATACCTACAATATTATAGTTACACATGATGTGTATATGTATATGTTATATATTGAGAAAGTGGTTTAGTTAGAGGTGTAAGATTGCAGCCATTGATCAGCATCAATGAAAGAAACATAATTAAGAAATGGTGAAGCTTGTGTGTCGTTAAGTCTTTGTGCATAAGGCGCCCTCAATGTCGTATTTGCTCCATCACCTGTGCAATTGTACTCTCCATAAAATATGGACCTGAAAAACATATATGCAATTTTTCAATTACTCATCAGACATCATGTTCAAATCTAAATTTATCTAAAAAAATTCAAGTTTCCAAATCTTACAATATATATATTACAAAAAATTTGAAAGAAAAAGATCATGCATGGAGTAATTAATGATAATTTCATAATTAGAGAAAATTACCAAATTACCTTAAAATTTAGTTCAATTACAGAAAAATCCAATTATCTTTTAAGATTACAATTACTCCCTGGTAGGACAAAATGGAGACATAATAATAAATTGATAATTGGTGATAGACTCACTGGTCTCTAAGGGGGTCATTGAAATCGTTCCAGCCTTCAGATGCAATGATATCAGACATAGTTGTGTACGAAAACACAACTGTAGAGAAAGGTCTCCAAGCTCGGCCTAACCAAATTCTACCACTCCCTCCAATGCTGCAGTTTACAAAAGCAAAGCCGCTGTTCTCTTCCTTTGAAGCTCGCCCTTGGGCCGTCACCGCGCCGTTTATGACTTTTGCGCCTGGTGCCACTAGGCTCGCTATTGAAGTTATATGGCAATTCTGTAAACATACTCAACACAAGATAATGGAAAATCGTTACACTTAGCTTGCTCGATTTTTAATTAGCAAAATTGAAATGATGCGCTAAGTCATTTAATTTAACCTTCTCACTACTATATATGTCTCAAGAATGGAATGAATACTATATATCTCATTCACGTTTCTGTCATGCAATGTGCATGTAAAAGGTTGGCATTAATTTAAATTCTCTATTCTAATTTTTGGTATCATTTTATTGATATTAATTTATACTATGTGTATGTAACTAAAGTGATATATAGTACATATTTATAAAAGAAGTATTTTATAAATTAGACATAGATATGTACATAATTAATTCATAAAAGATTAGATGAAATGTCGTGATATAAGTTATAACCTTAATTAGAAGATACAAATTGTAGTTGTCCATCAAATTGAAAAATCACAAATTGAAGCTATTTTGGGACATAATACTTAAGCTTGTCGAACTTTTGCTAAAGTGGCATAACTCACATGATCGACATGGAAGCATAATTTTACTTTTGGGGGGTTGGGGTTTGAGGGTTGCCGGGGGGTTCAAAATCATAGCAATGACAAGTGTAGACATAATTGGAATATAATATCACATGGAACATATAATGGAGCGAGATCGAGACCGCGTGGTGCATGATAACTATGATTCTATATTATTAAAACACTGTAACACATGATTTTCTTGCATTACAAATGACAGATTTATTGTAATAATATCATCTTGTACACACGATTCAAAGTCATATAACAAATATAATAATGATGCGTAAGATCCCCTATTGTAACCAATATTTTCTATTATCAAACAATATAACACATATCTTGCATGCAATATATGGCAGATCCAAGGGGGCAAGTGGGGGTTGTTGTCCCCCTCAAAAAAAAATTAAGTTTTTTTTCTTCTTTAATTAATTTACTTGCTATTTAATCTATAATTATGTAAATTAAAGTCTGCCCCCAAAAAATTGGAAAAAGAATCTTGTGATTATCTTCAAAAATATATTCGCCTCCCATGTCTCAATTAATCATGCATCCGGCACTGCTTGCATACATATGATTTTTTGTAATTAAATCATCTTGTACATGTGATTGAGATATCTGATGGAACATACAATGTGGAGCAGGAACTGTCGCGCGATAAATATGATTTTCTATTATCAAAACAATATAACATGTATCTTGTATGGTACACATGAATATAATAACATCATCTTGTATACATGATTGAATCATATATATAGAAGATATAACTGAGCAGGAGATCTCGTTGTGATAAATATAATTTTCTATTATCAAAACATTGTAACACAAATCTTGCATGATGCATAAATCTGTCTACAGTAATTACCTCATAAAAAGACTTTCCATTACCAAAAATAAAGTCAATAGAGCCCTGGATATAGCATTCCTTGAAGTAATGGCGACCCCTGTCGTCGTGTAGGGTGTCCTGTGCTCCAAAAAAACCACAGCCCCAGAATGCAGCTTCATCTCCTGCAATTCTTAGGGCTACAGCTTGTGCTCCGACCACTCCTGGCCCTGGAATTGGTGCCACATTCTGATACAAATTTATAGCAAAATTCAGTCTTGGTTAAATTCATGTATCCTGTTATATATCTTTCTTTTCGTTATCAAATGAATTAATTAATAATTAAGAATATAATCATCATATATGTACCATAAAACTTATGTTTTTGGCAATAAAATTGGCTGCAAAAACTTGAACAGAACCACTGTAGAAAGTGCCATGAGAGGAGTTGGCTGTGTCATTCCACACAATTGCAGTTGAAGTATAGCCTTGCCCTTGAAATGTGATATTAGGCTTTGTTTTTGGAACTATCACTTTCTCACTGAATTTTCACAATATACATAAAACGGAAATGATGACATATATAGAAAAAATATAATTGTGAAAAAAAGTAAGAAATTTGTTCATGTTAATTAAGCTTACAAATAAATTCCATTGTTGATCCAAATAATGGTCCTCTTTGGGCTCATCACACCAACAGCATCAACTGCTGCTTGGACAGTGGTAAAATTGCAACATCCATTAGAATCAACGCAGAAAACCGACGTTGTGTTAGTGTCCGGTGGGGGAAAATCGGGTGGAAAATCGTCGCATATATTGGTTTTTGTCGTCTTTTTTTCGTTGGTATGGTGATGATGGTGACCATGGCGCGAAATTAATATCGGAAAAATAAGGGGTATTGAGGAGAGTGTTGGAGGTGTAAATTGGACAAGGTGATTTAGGAATAGTATGTGGAAATTTGTGGATGTTAAGGCTGCAAGAAGGGCAAAAACAATGGAAAGAGAAATGAGTTTAGTAGAACTCATTATTTTTGTGTTTCTAATTGGTGGAAGAGTATGGGAAGAATGTGATGTTATAAAATGGGGAAGTGTATGAAAATAGCACTTGAAGTATAAGGCTGAATGGCATGTCTTGGAAGTCACCTTGTCCCACTTAGCCTCATTCTTGGGACAATATACAGACAACCTACCAAGTTTATATTTGGATACGCCAAAAAATTTAATTTCATGTCACTATGATAGAGCTAGGAAGAGATTATAGGCACAATCAGAAAAGGACATAAATATATGGATTGAGATTTCTTATTAGATTGTACTGGATGAATGTTAATTAGTATGAGATGATTGTTAGGAAAAAATATATGGTTTCTGTTTTGGAAATGGCTAAGTGTTTGAATGTATAGGTTTTAGTCGAGGCTTGAATTGGATTCAGTCTCCGCAAGACGAAAACGCCCCTATACAAGTGCTAACGGTTCCGATGTACGTCCTTAAGATACAACGACTATTTCAGTTTCGAGTTTACAGCACTTGCATACCCAAAACACAACGAACAAAAGAGTGTTTAGACTTTCAAGCTAAGAAGGAGGGAATGTCAATATCCAAAATGCAATGACCGATTTTATGTTTCTGATAGTTTTCGTGTATCTTTTCAATCTGCAGGGGTTGAGTTTTATAGGCATCAGGTGCCTCGTATGGAAAGAACACGTCTTTTGGCTCGAAAAGACAGGTTTTCAACGAACAGAGGTATCTGTTCTGCACTTCGCAACGACGCACGACCTGGCGCACGGCCCATGACCAGGATTGCTACAAGCTACCTATCCTGATGCGAACCAAAATGGCAAAGCTACTTCCTGATGCACGACCCGATGCACGGGCGTCAGCCCGTGCTCAAATGCGAATAGGTCCGACTGACGCACGACCCGACGCACGGGCGTGCATCCACCCATGTTCGGGTGCGAACACTTCCCAGTTGAAATCCTAATTAATTAATTATTTATTTTAAAGGTTTTTGGTCCAAAAAAAATAAGGGCCTTGAAGCCCCAGGCCCAGGCCCGCGACCCACGACCCACAACTCGGGCCGGGCCGAGCCGAGACGGCCAGAGGGCTAGCGGCGGCGGCGGCGGCTTGCGCGCGTGTACTTTGAACCAAACCCACAAGCATGTAGATCCTCACCCCTTTAAATACTTGGGTGCCCCCAAGGGCCCAAACCCATAAGTCCAACTTGGGATAAATATAGTTGCAAACTTTGCCTCTTTATCCTATGTGGGATGGAGCATTTCTCCTTCCCCATATTTTCCATTTTCCATACTATTTTCTTGTATTAAGTGGCTAACTTCTAGCATTAATTTCTCATTCACCCGGAATTGGTTTTGAGAAATTCCAAATGCTATTCTCATCTACTCTCTTAGTAGAATTTTTACAAATAATTTAATTCCATTTTTCACTAATGGAAACCACTTAAATATTTGATCAAAATTGGGTCAACACCCATTTTACCAAAGATCAAATTCCAACAATCCTCCACATGAATGAAATTAATGCATGCGTGTATGCAGATTCGCTTGAAAGTCTCGGCGAACTGTTATTGCATCAGGATAGGTAGCTTGTGGCTTTAAACCTTCCTTAGTAAAATACTATCGGATTTACTAGCTGCTTAGTGACGCGATGTCTTGAACTACTCAATCGTTTGTGTAAACCGAGACAATAGTACTTACACAATAACAACTCTAACACTTGTTGTTCTCATGTTGTGTCCATTTCGGCCCTGGACCATATCTTAGATTCATAAGTATTTCTTTGAAGCGGTCATTACTTCTCACTTATATAGGTGATCTCCTATTGAAGAGTATCTTGCCATACTCCACCTTTCGGTATAGGAATCATTAAAAGTCTTAAACTTAACCTCACCACATTCAGCAGGTTTTTATTCACTTGGACGTATCGAGAATGAGCTAACACATTTTCCAAGTGTTCAGCTGAACATTCATAACTTAGTTGTCCCATTGAACCAAGGTCTTGGGATCTCCAATTCACAAGGTTGGGTTACCGCTATGAACATTCTTTAAGTTGTGGATTTTAAACCTATTCCCCTTAACAGTTTATACAGTTGATCTAGATTTATGCCTTTTGTAAGAGGATCCGCAAGGTTTTCCTTTGACTTCACGTAGTCAACCGAAATAACCTCATTCGAAATCAACTGTCTAATAGTATTATGTCTACGACAAAAAATGTCTAGACTTACCTCTTTCCTTTGCAAGAAAAGACACCTTTAGTAAATACAACATTTCTCGATTTAATGATCGTACCATCATTTATATCAAGAATGCTGAATTTATTTTCTTGGGTGCTTCTACTTTAGCCAAATCACCCCCACACTTTAAGGTATTCTCCTTTATGTGGTTTGCTAAGCTTCCCCTTCCAACTTCTGGTATCCTTGTTTAAACACAAGGTCATCCAGAACATTTATGGCACTCGGCCACTTCCCTTTTTATGTTATTTAGAACCTTGTCCCAATAATCCAGTTAGAACCTCGTTCTACCAGATTTCAGATCTTAGTTCCAACAACTCCATTAACACCTTTTTACAAGATGTCGAACCTTTGGTGTTATCACATTTTTATTAAAACTTCAGACTTAACTTGTTACGGTGTCTGCCTTTAGTGTTACAACACTTTCGGCAATATTTCATGCAAATGTGGTTTTCGGTGTTTACAACACTTTTGGCAATACCTCCTGTTACATTTAAAAATGCAACAGAAATTCCACTGGTGTTCCACAAAGTATGGTCATACCCCCACATTTGCCGATTTCCATTCAAAATCCCGGTTGTCTTCCTCAATCCGAAGTCAAACTATCAAGTCCTCAAGCCCTATTTCCTTCCGTTTGTGCTTGAAGTAGTTCTTAAAAACTTTCCACGATGGCGGCAAATTTTCGATAATCGCAGCCACTTGGAACAACTCACTCAGAACCATCCCTTCAGATACTAAGTCGTGAAGTATGATCTGAATTTCTTGCACTTGGTTGATCACCGTCTTGGTGTCAACCATCTTATAATCCAAAAAATTACCGACTATAAATTTCTTTGTGTCGACATCTTCTATTTTATATTTCTTTTCAAAAGAGTCCCACAACTCTTTGGACGTTTTGAACGAACTATAGACGTTGTAGAGGGTGTCATCTAGTCCATTTAAAACGTAATTATGACACAGGAAATCGTTGTTTTGCCAAGCATCCACAGCGATTCTCCGTTGGTTGTCGGATTATTCATCACCGATGGTAGGGGGATCCTCCTTCAGAAATCGGGACAGACCCAAAGTTGTCACGTAGAACATCATCTTCTGTTGCCATCTCTTGAAGTCATCACCAGAGAATTTCGCTGGTTTCTCGCCATTAACACGAGCAGCAGCCATCGTAGTGAACGATTTTGAAGCCATCGTCTTGAAACAGAAACATAATTTTCGTCTTGCGATTGTTAGGAAAAAGTGTATGGTTTCTATTTTGGAAATGGCTAAGTGTTTGAGTGTATAGGCTTTAGTCGAGGCCTGAATTGGATTCAGTCTCCGCAAGATGAAAACACGTTGTATACAAGTGCTAACGGTTCCGACGTACGTCCCTAAGATACAACGACTATTTCAGTTTCGAGTTTACAGCACTTGCAAACCCGAAACACAGCGAACAAAGAGTGTTTAGACTTTCAAGCTAAGAAGGAGGGAATGTCAATATGCAAAATACAATGACCGATTTTATGTTTCTGATAATTTTCGTGTATCTTTTCAATATGCAGGGGTCGAGTTTTATAGGCATCATGTGCCTCGTATGGAAAGAACACGTCTTTTGGCTCGAAAAGACAGGTTTTCAACGAACAGACGCATCTGTTCTGCACTTCGCATCGACGCACGGCCCGTGCGCCTGCCTGTGCGTGGATGCGAACCAAAATGGCAAAGCTATGGCCTGACGCACGGGCCGTGCGTCCGCCCGTGCTCGGGTGCGAACACTTCCCAGTTGAAATCCTAATTAATTAATTACAAAAATTAATTAATTATTTATTTTAAAGGTTTTTGGTCCAAAAAGAATAAGGGCCCTTGAAGCCCAAGCCCAGGCCCGGGATCCATGACCCGGGCCGGGCCGAGCCGGCCGGTGGGTGGGCGGCAGCAGCGGCGCGCGTGTGTGCTTTTAACCAAACTCACGAGCATGTAGATCCTCACCCCTTTAAAAAATTGGGTGTCCCCAAGGGCCCAAACCCATAAGTCCAATTTGGGATAAATATAGTGTGCAAACTTTGCCTCTTTATCCTATGTGGGATGGAGCATTTCTCCTTCCCCACATTTTGCATTTTCCATACCATTTTTTTGTATTAAGTGGCTAACTTCTAGCATTGATTTCTCATTCACCCAGAATTGGTTTTGAGAAAATTCCAAATGCTATTCTCATCTACTCTTTTAGTAGAATTTTTTCAAATAATTAAATTTCATTTTCACTAATGGAAACCACTTAATTATTTGGTCAAAATTGGGTCAACACCCATTTTACCAAAGACCAAATTCCAACAATGATATCAATAATTTTTCACATGTCTCATCTAATAAAGTGGAATAAAAAGCGGAATAAAAAACAGAGTAGGAGATCTGGATTCAAAAGATATTCTTATTTGTGCATTGTCATAGCTTTGTTACAATTTGGTGCATGATTTAGACGAGATCTAGTTAGAAAAAAGTGAAAGTTTTATTTATTTTCATACATTATTTTAAAAACTAGTGATTGGAAGTTCGTATGTCAAATTATTTGTATATATATATATATATATATATATATAGAGAGAGAGAGAGAGAGAATATATATATATATATATAGAGAGAGAGAGAGAGATTTACTTACGCACCCATTTCTCATTTCTAAATATGGAAAATGCTTAATTATTATTAAAACAATATTGAATACTAGAAAAGGTAATTTAAACCGTCAACAACTTGCAATAAAAAATATTATGATTTTTGGTAAGTTTTAATGATTATGGTAGTATTATTTTGACAACTGCATTATATTTTCCAAATTTATAAAATTAAAATTTCTTATTTTCAGTAAATTGAATTTTCACCTTCATCATAATTTTTGTAAGTTCTAATTATTAAAGTAAAAATTATTTTAAACAACTACTTTTATACTTTTTTAATTTAAAAAATCAAAATTTCTTATTTTCACATAAGATTTATTCAATGAATAAAATAGTGAAAGATAAATCAAAATATTATTTGATAAAACTGACTAAACAAAAATTAAAGACTTATAATATAAAATAAATTCAAAAAATTAAAAAACAAGCATGTAAAATCTATAAAACAATTTAATAAATTTAAAACTATCAATGAATTCGCAAAAGTACATAAATAAATGAAAAATTATTAAATAAAGCCTTAGAATTATCAATAAATCTTGATAAGTCTTAAAATGATATGATAAAATATAAAAAATATTAAAATAATCTAAAAGTTACTATAGGAAAAATGTAAATCATTGGATAAATTTAAAAATAATCAAATAACTTCTGAGATTATTTTAAGAATATTAAATTTGCAAAATAAAATCCAAGACTGTTTAAATAAATAAAAATATGATACAAAATCTAAGTTATTTAATACATCATACTTTCAAAATTTAAAAATTTGTAAATCCATATTTTCAGTAAATCTGTTTTTTTTTTTTTTTTTAGCATAATTTGTGTAAATTCTTATAATTAAGGTAAATAAACATGTAACTTTTGTACTTTTTTAATTTAAATAATTTAAATTTATTTAGTAAATTGGATTTTTCTAGATTTTCATAAGTTTATAATTGGTAAGATTCCATACATAATGTGAATTTGAATTAAACCATTACTATTTTCATTTTTTTCCATAAAAATCAATATTAATCATGTTTATTTCTTATGAAAAATCATAATTCTTCCTAGATAAGTATAACCAAATATGTGATAATTATCAAATATGAAATCTTTAAATAGTATACTACACGATACGAATAGGACAATATAAATCTGGAGAATAAAATTAAAATTTAAAATTTCACCTAAATAAATATAATATAGAACACAAAATGAACACAATATATATTCTAATTTAAGTATTGATAAAGGAGATTTATATGTATTCAAATTTGCATTATATAGTGATCTTAGAAATAATACACACACACATACACACACACACACACATATATATATATAGAGGTATTTGATCAAATGTCGCAGGAGTCTTTACGTAGGACAATGTGGATTAATCCAAGCTTTTTATTCATGGAATCCAAAGGCCGAGATTTTTTGACTTTTTGACCTTTTTAAAAAAAAAATCCCGGTAAGGGTACTTTTGTGACGTGAAAATCTTTTTATTAAACTGCAAGTGTACAGTGTAGCTAGCATCTAGCAGCGAGCAAAGTCGTATTCCTCAGGGATTGAATACGAAATACTTATGATATAGTAAATCTCGTATTCAAATTTTATTGAAGCGGTGGAAAATTAAAAAAATATTTATCTAAACTAAACCCTAAATTATCAAATAAAATATTTATAAACTTATAAACCCAAACTCCACAAGTTTTCAACATGCTTTTTCAATATTAATTCCCAATTAATGTTTCATCAAATCCAGTTTAAGTGTATATATGGGTTCAATTCCTAAATTAGTATATTCCCCCTACTGAAGCAAATAAACAGTTGATAAATACCAATTGTTAGCATCACTACTCAACAATTAATGTCAACTCCCTAAAGATCTTTGAATTGAAGTGCTCCTCACAAACAGTTATAAGCCTCCCGACTCTATACTCGTTTATGTCTAAATTCAATTTTTGTTTGTTAGAACTCATCTCCTAAATTATGAACTAATTAGTAAATATGACATGCAAATTATTCATCAGATAATCTACAAGAAACAAGCACTCGAATCCATGTAATAGAACATATAATCTAATTAAGAAAACAATCAATACAGAATTAACATGAATCCACAGTTTTGATCATGCTCTACGATCAGAAATATTTAGCCTAACATATTTGACAACAAATTCATAGACAAACTTGACATCAAATAGTTTGACATCGTTTAAGTATAAACAAGAGACCAAAACTAAAAGGATAGAACCCTTCTTTGAAGTCTAGAACCCTTGTGCTTCCGTAGATGTGAAAGTTTTGTGGTGTTCTTCGTTGATTAGTGTCTTCCTCTCAGAAGTATGTGGATTTGTGTAACTCTAGTGTATTGTGATGTATGGAGATGTATTTTCCAGTATTTTCAATGATAAAATCGTCCAAGACTTGGTCCTCTTTTTATAGGTGCTTGAGAGATCCCTGGTAGAGTCCCGACGAAACTAGGAAACAAAATCCACCGCCAGACGAATCACACGGCCATGTGAAATGACACGAGAAGGCCATGCGATTGGATTTCTTCTCTATTTTTGGCACGAACAGTTAACATGGTCGTGTATTCTCACACGGTTCGGTCATGTTCGTCTCTGAAATTCTTCCCTTGAACAAGTACCATTCACACGGTTGTGTGAATCCACACGGCTGACCGTGTGCCTTGTTTTTCGTTGTTTTCTTCACGTATTTGATCATCTCTTTGCATTCATCTTTCTTGTTCGGGCCTTTTGCCTGATATCTTTCCATTTTAGCTCTATTTCTTATAAAAATTACAAGAATACGCAGTATCACACCCTTCTAAGGAAACCAAGTAAAATACACTAAATATACATGCAAATGCATCAATTATATATCAAAATAAGCCCCTAAATACGCGTATATTTTACGTATTATTTGATCATTTAAAGAAGGAAGTTTTTGTTTAATTTTGGTAACCGTTTACATAAACCAGATATATAGGGATAGAGTAAAGATTGCATTCCCATTTTTATTTCATATCCCTATTTCAAACATAGCTTGTGTTCTCTCTACAAGTTTCTGATACTATGTAGAAAATTCATCTTCCTTCTTGCTCGCGATTTTTTTGAAAGTGTGGTAACCCGGGGATCTTCGTTTGTTTTAGTGTATTGTGTGTTCTTCTACATAAATTATTCAAATAAGTGTTTCGACTTTCATAATTTGTTCAGATTGTTTTTTGTTTTGTTCTGTTTTGGGTTCTTTTTGTGCCCCAATTGTTTGCGTTATTTATGATATGGCATTCATGGCTCCCAAGCGCATAGGTTTGTTGTGTGTTTTTTTTAGAGTCCAAGGTTTGTAATTCTTGTGTCGAATATTTTCTGTAAATAGCGTGTATTTTTTTGTTTAACATGTTTCTTGTAAGATGTTCAGCTTGAAATTTTCTTTTTTGCCTATTTTTTCTGCGATTTATTTGGTGCACAAATTATGTTTAACAATGCAATTTTATTATGGTCTGGTGCACAATGTTTTTGGGTTTATGTATGTATTATTAATTTTTCATGGTTCCGAAGAATGAATGCATTTTTATTGTATAACTGATGCTATTTTAGTCGCGTATTGATGCATAGAAATATATTTGTTATGTAATATATTTCTGCAAATGGTGTGATTTTTGTGAGGCATACATTTAGCGGAGTGTTGATGTATAAGTTTTGTATATTACGATGCATTTTTAGTTTACGTTTGGTGCACGAATGATATGGTCAATCATAAGTATATGAGTGATTTTTGATGTAATTATAGATAGAATATGGTGCATAATTAGTTTTTATTTTCTGCATATTTAACATTCTTATAGTGCATATGCATATGTAGAGAAATGTTCCACCGTTAGACGCGTCCTGTAGAGAAATGTTCCACCATTAAGATTGAGATGTCGTGGCGGGATTATGACAATAAAATTGATTGTGGAGTCTATGTGATGCGGCATATAGAGACCTGCATGGGTGGAGTGCTGAAGAAGTAGAATGTTGGTTTTAACAAGGTTGATGTTGCTTTATTCACACGCATGAGGACCCTGTAGTGTCATGCAATTATAGTTGATGATTTGATTGAGAAAATGGAAAGTGTTCTAGCTTCGGCCAAGAAATATTTTACCGGGAAGAACAAATTATAGTGTTAAGTTTGGATTTTTATGGGATGATCATGTACATGAAAACTGTCTAGAATATTTGCTTTAGGTTTGGTCACCTATCCCATGTTTACTCCAGGCCAAACACGATTAACCTTAGAGTATCTATGCAATGGGCATCGGAAACAAAGATGCATATGTTGGTATGGGTAGTACATATCAAATCATTTAAGCTCCTCTTTAACTATACAATCCAACGCTTACAAGTTCGAATCGCGGGCCGCCTCGCGCCTTTTTTAAAGCCCATTGTAGACAGGATGTTGGGACTAAGCCCAACAATCCCCCCATCACCTACCAGCATTTCAGCTCCAGCGTTTGACAACCTTCGCTACCGCCAAATTTCCTCAGTTCTAACGCCAACTTTTGCAGTTTAAGCATCCCTTCAGTTCCAGTCTGTTTACCCTCTCAGCTCCGGCCACCTAATAACCTTCAGATCTTGTCCATTTACATCCACTGCGCTAACATCTTAGTTGTCTTTTCTAGCGTGCTTTGTCCTTACTCAAGTGCTCCTTGAAAATTATTTCCTAAGGGTTCACCCATTCCATGTCTACTACATGCCAAACATACTTAACCTTAGAGTATCTATATAATCGGCACCAGAAAAGAAGATGCGTCTGTTGGTATGGGTAGTACATATCAAATTCTTTAAGTTCTCCTTTAACTGTGCAACCCAGTGCTTACGTGTTCGAATCGTGGGCCGCATCTCGCGCCTCTCATAAAGCCCATTGTAGGCAGGATGTTGGGCCTAAGCTCAACAGGAAGTGTCCGTAATGTCATATAGATCACCTCAGCGTAAAACTTATCTAAATGTTCCCAAAGAACTCCAGTTCCATCGTACTCAGAGATATTTGAGGTCTTGATGCCAGATGGGAGTAGCCTAGCCAAGATAACTAGGGGAGTGGACTTCCTCTCACCAGGGCGGTAACCCTCAAGTTGGCTTGGCTAGCATGCACCGCTTGTGTCTCCTCAACAGATGTGTAAGTATTGACTTGGGAGCGTGGAACTCTGTTCCTAGCTCCTCTTTCAGTGGTAGCACACTGGTCTTCTTGATTTTCTTACTTTCATTCATTTCTTCTTTCTGCTTCCCCTAAGTCGGGGTTTTTGACGGCTGGCAGAGCACAAGGAGGTCTCTCAATGGCTCCCACCATAGCTTGAAGCCATAGAGCAGTCTGGGTAGCTTCTTCAAGCAATGTTTGGAGGGCTTCTCGTGTCAAACGAACTTTTTCAGTGGGTGGAGCTTCTTTAGGAGGAGGAGGAGGCGCCCCTTCATGAGGAGGGGGCAAGCCTCCTGCCTTCCGGGTGCTCTCTTCTCTCACCGGTTTTCTACTCCAGTACTGGCGTCTTGAGAGTCAGTTCCATGGGCTTCAGATTTTGTTTGTATATTCCTGTCTTGACAGTTTCCACAGGTGGCGCCAAAATGATGTTTCTTATATCAACAAATCATTCCAAGTCAAGGAATTTAGTAGTCGATCCAACTTATACTCCTGAGCTGGTAGAATTTTCGAATGGGAACTAGCCTGCAACACACAAAACAATATTAGGGGGTCCCTGGGGTGGTCTTTGGGAGGCCCCTCTGATGCTCAAGTCAGCGATACTTGATTGAGGGCTTTGCACTCGCGGTCTCTGACACGTACTCTTCCGCTTTTGAGAATTGGCTTTTGGCATAAATGGACTTCCAGAAAGAGTTGGCCGAGTATTTAGGCTCCACATCTAGTGGTTGTAGGGGAATAATCCAGAAATGTAGTTCACAGTAATTAATTGGACTTATTTACAAATGGGATGAAAGGGCCTTTTTATACTGAGATGATGAGCCGCATGAGCCTTATAAGATAAAGTGGACCGCGTAGACTGGTATGGTCCGTGTAAGCCGGAGAATCATTTTTTGCTTATTAATTAATGCATTAAATAAATAAAAGCGATAATTATGAAAGGACGATATTCCTTAATAGTGCTAAATTAATAATTCGCTAAATTTATAAAATAATACATATACAAAAATTCATATAGGACCCAAGCAATATATAAATTAATAATTAATTAATATATAATTATAGGCCCAATGGTTGCAGAGTAAAGTATAGGGGGGATTGAATAGACTTTACCAAATTTTTCGATCTTTTAAAATCAAAGTATTCACGAAAATATCTCAGTCCTTAAGATAGCTGTGTTGAGATTCAGCAGGAGAGTTAGCTACTCAATAATTCTCTGAAATAGCTATTGATAGAGTAACTCAGCTGAAGAAACACAACATTTTAGAAAATCAATTTTCTTGATAAACAACGGAAGTTTTACACTCTTTTTAAATTTGTTTTATCAACAATTATACATTTGGAGAGTTATTAACTCGATGGATATTAAATATAAAGCAATGAAGTAAAATGTAGATGTAAAGAAGTAATGTAAAGAATACATAAATTTATAGTGGTTCGAGGATGGGGTAATTCCTCTGCTCCACTCTTCTCCTACTCTAGGAGGAATCAACTAATGCAACAAGTGACTTTAGTTGCGAAAGTACATTCCAAGATAGCCTTGAACACACAACTAGCTATTTTTTTGGGACTCAGCTCTTCGCAAGGCAACTGCCTAGCTACTTTAGCTCTTTGAATATTAAGGAATTGATCACACAGTCTTCCTTTGAACCGGTTCAAACTTGAACTTTACTATACTCTCTTCTATCCTTGGTAGTATAGACCCTTTATTGTTTTCACAAAAGTTTTCCTCTTCAACTGGTTACACAACTTTGATCTTTTCACTAAGAGTGTTGGATGAAGTGTCTTTGTTTTAGCTTGAGGATTTCTAGTTTAAGCTTGAGAGAGAAAGAGAGAGAGAGAGAGAGAGAGAGAGAGAGAGAGAGAGAGAGAGAGAGACAGAGAGAGAGAGAGAGAGAGAGAGAGAGAGTATTTGCAGTTCTTGCTTTCTCAGTTGTATTGCTTCTCAGTTCTGGGTCTTGTTTTTTTTTTTTTCTGCGAATAACTCCTCAGCTTTTATAACAGGAGTTTGAATTTTGTAGATTGAAGAGATAGACAAAAATTCAATCTCTTACTTTGCATTCTCGTGGCTTGTCTTGTCTTGCAACGTTAGATGTTGACCCAACCTTGTTTATCAGCGTTCTGCAGTTAGTTTTTGGCTGACTCTAGCCTACTCTGATCAAATTTATGTATACGAGGATGTGATCAAATTGAGCTCTTTCCCTGAAGTCTTGCTACGACCTATACATGATTGGGCCATGACAGGCAAGGTTCCATACATATGGTCTAGAAATCGTGGCAGGAAATAGCTTTTTGACTGGCAGTTTCAGGTCTATCATAGATGTGATGGAAGGCAGAAAGAGGCTTGGTTTTATTTTACAGAAAACACTCTTTGTTGAGCTAGCATGGACTCTGTCCCATACCCTTAAGCCTCTCCGCGTAATTCACATTTCATTTTTGCCAATGCCCGCTGGATATTCAACCCTAGTTCTCATTGCATAGGCATCTAAACCAAGGAGACATGTCCAAATCACTCTTGATGAAGAGTTTGCGGACTCTCTTCCTTTGAATATGCCAGCACCTGCGAGCTTCCCATTTGCTCATTCATTTTTACATACTTTCAGCATGAGTACTTTAAGGTTGCAGGTGTGTCCCCATTACTAAAATAGGTAATTTTCTCGATTTCATTGGAACAGACTTCTTCAGTTGTTTTTTAGTCCTTCAGCTGCTTTACCCCTTTGATTTAGACTTGAGTCTTCTTAGACATTCTTCTGATGGACTCTACTGAAGATATTCTGAAAGACTTGGCTGTCACACTTGGCTGAGAGTCTTCAAATGCAAACTCAACTGTGAGTCTTCTAATGTTTTCTTCAGCAAGTCTTCTGCAATTCCACTTAGCTAATATTTGATTCTGCTTATATCATATCTATTACAAAGTCAAAATTATATTGGAAATGGGGTACCAACTTCTTAGTACAAAGTTTTTTGAACATCATCAAAATCTATACAATAATTTTCCTAACAATAATATATTTTATGTTTAGTCTGTGTAGACTTCATAAAAGAAATCTCAATTGTTATTTGTTTCTTGTTGAAATAAGGTAGTAATAACTTTTAGTATGGTTTCTCGTAGTTGAACAATAAATTATATAATGTCATTGTTGTTGACTTTATTTTTTGAAAATGAGATCTATGATATAATTATTATCTTCAATTTTACAATTCACATATTGCTCTCGATTATCTACTCTCCGAACAACAATTTTGTAGTTCCAACATCTCTTTAATTGTATAATACTTCATTACAAAGTTAAATTTTTTTATGTTTTGTTTGGTGACAAGAAAATAATTCAATATTATGCAATGTTTCAATAACTTTTTGTCATGCCCCAACTCGGAGCCGTGACACAGTCAAATGAACTTAGGCCGGTTTACTTAAGCCGGCCCGAAGTAAACCAATTATTTATTCGCAAAAGTAATTCAATCATAACAGAAAATCCCAAATCATACATAAAGTCAAATAATCTAAGTCCGAAATGTCGCAATGAAATAAATAATAAAGGTACATCATTGTTCAAATGGTTATACGGGTCCTACGCCCGACTATTACAGATTTCACAATTGTTTGTTCCTCTTCCGGCAGGGTCTCATCCTCTGGTTGGGAAAAATAGGCGGGAGTGAGACAAAAATTCTCAGTGGGTGTGGTAGGTGTGTGTGCAAGTGGGGCTTATATTTTATGCAGTAAAATCGTTTCATGAATTTTGATGCAAGAAACGTGCGATGACATTTTCATATACTTAATAGTTTTATTAATATTATTTAGCAGTCAGTCCGTCAATTCAAATTAGTTGGTTGCGCATGAAAGTGTGACGCCAACCTAGTCAGTCCGTCAATTCATATCAGTTGGTTGTGCACGAAAGTGTGACGCCAACCCAGACCACCTTATACGGCAGAGAAGTGTCGATCAAACATAATCTCCCCAAACAGTACACCTTATCCCTCCTGTCGATAGGGCTGTAGCCACTATCCCAGTTGGCACGACGTCTCCACAGTGGAGCCAGCTAAGCTCGGAGAACGTCATAATCATGATTATACCCAGAATCCTACGACCCAATCGCCCGCCAGACTCTCCTATCCGGCCCGAGGTTGGGAGTTGGACGATGGAGGCCGGCATGAGACTGTAGCCAAGCTACCCATCCCATACGCGACTTATCCATTCCACAAAACCGTCAATTCGTATCAGATGGTTGCGCACGGAAAGTGTGACGCCAACCCGGTCAGTTAGTCAGTAGGACCGGCGTGTTCATAGACTCGCCGCGTCCGATATTCAATCAGTCAGACATTGACTCGGCATAGATATCGGAGGGTAATCTAGCCGGTTCTATTCTTGATTCAGTGTATTATGTCGAAGTTCTTAATAAGGTTCAGATTATGCGACGAGGTAGTCGCCTTATTATCATGACAATTAGTCGTTATGAAAATCCCCAATAATATTCGGATAATATTCATAAATAAATAAAATTAATTAATTAAATAAAATTTTTAATGTTATATAAATAAACTGAATTTTAGAAGATAAAATAATTCTTATGACCTTGGTAAATTTCTATTTTAAAATAAAATATTTTAATTAAATAGAAAAATTTATGCCGGGTTTTAAAAGTTCCATAAGTTGTGATCCCGGCTTCGAAAAAGGGCAAGGTCAGTCCCTAATTTTTCTAATTATTCTAAGGAATCATATTTTCTGGGTCTCGGGGTCAAATTTTCGAAAATTGCAGGTCAACCCCATTTTTTCCCAAATTATTATTTTGACCCGATACTTTTAAAAATTGATATCTCTTAAACCGGAAAAGGTTTTAACGAGATTCCAAGTCTAATAATATTTTTGAGGTAGTAAGTATGTAGGTTAAAAATAATTTTCAAAAATTTCCATGTTTAGTACCGATTTTCTGAAAATTCCATTTTTAACCCCAAAGGTAATTTTTATTGTTAAGGGCTCGTTTCAAGCCCGTTTTTCGTGAAATTTGGACCAAAGGTCCAGAATACTAATTAAAGTAATTTCATAAATTTCTCGGAACAGTAACTTTCCAGATTTTTCGAAATTTACAGTTTAACCCCTTAAAGGTTGGAAAATTCCATTTAAGTGTCTAAAATTCGCATATTCGCGTTTGTTTGACCCGGAGGGTTCTAATTATTATTTTTATTTATATTAAAGTAATTTTAGTACCAATTTTCGGATTTTTCAGTGGGGTTTCACAGTTTTTAGTTTTTTATCATTTTTGGCCCTATATTTTGCCGTAATTGCAAAAGTGGCCTAAACACAATTTTATTCACAAATGTATGGGTCCAGAATATTAACTTGTCATTCAAATACATATTTTCATATATTTCATTCATCTTGAAGATATACAAATATAAAAGATATAAAATCTATTTTCTAAACATAAAAGCACTTTATATCATATTTCCAACACACAATTATATAAATTTCGAAAATTGTAGAAATATTAAAAGACTAAAAATTTCCAGAAATATAATAAAATAAATCACATACATTCATGTCAAACTAAAGCTTAATAGCATACATAAGCTATTTTTCCTATGCAAAATGGCCTTTTATCATAAGTTCATATACACATAATTTAATATATATATTTTTTTATTAATTATTTTTTTTTTAATAAAACTGAAAATTTTTCAGACATTTATATATATAAGATAAACACATATCTCATGCTATTTTTTATGCAAAAAAAAAATGAGTTTAGAAAAAAATCACCCACCTCTTCTAGAGCTTTTTGGTAAAGACGGTCTTAGATAGCTTCTAGCCTTCTCAAGCTTCCTCACGATCCCTCAAGGCTCTAAGAACAGCCCCTAAGTGGCGGTTTTGAGGAGTCAAAATGATGGAAAATGGAAAAAAAAAAAAAAAGAAGAAGTAGTAAGGAAAATATTGGGATAAGTCTTTACCTTAACTCCTTAGTGTTTGAAGACTACTACCAAGCCTATGTTCTTGAAGAATTTGGTCTCCTCCTTTTTCTTGTTGCTAAAATTAGCCCTAGTGTATGAGAGGGAGAGAGTGTTTGTTGTTTTGATGAGGCTTGTAAGTGTTTGTAGTGTAAGTGCAAAAAAGACACAAGTCTCCTCCTTTTTTCCACCACTATGGCCGTTCCCCACCCTTCAATACTCCTAAGCATCGTCATTTTTCTTATCTTGGAAGTTGGTTTAGAGGCATGTTTGCCTTGGTTAGATAAAAGGGTACATTGGTTTTGGAAGCTTGCATTGAAGTGAATAAGACAAGGAGAAAATGACAAGAGGAAGAAGACAAAATGAAAAGAAATGGCTTGTTCTACTATTCTTATAATTAGTTAACTAATCCATATAATATAAGTTAATTTAGTAATATATCATTTAGGGGTAGTTAAAATTAGCAATTAGTAAGTTAGGGAGATTAAAATAACATTAATAAAATACTAAGAATAAAAGAAATTAAACTATATTTTATTAATATCAAATTGTAACATTTAGTCACACGATACAATATTCGGACTTTTACAATTTGATTAATTAAAATTTCGGGGTCTCACATCCTCCCCTCCTTAAGAGAATTTGGTCCCCAAATTCCTCTCAGAATAATTCCGGATGCTGTCTTCTCATATCTTCCTCCATTTCCCACGTGGCATCCTCGTCCCGGTCGTGTGTTTGCCATACAACTTTAACCATTGGAATCTCTTTCTTCGTTAACTACTGTACTTGTCTATTAATGATTCGTACGGGCTTCTCGGTGTATGACAGGTTCTCCATTACTGGAGGGATCTCTCGCGTGATAACGTGTTCTGGGTCGGGTTGATATTTTCTCAATCTGGAGACATGAAACACATCATGCATTCCGGCGATAGGGGGTGGTAGTTCCAACTGATAGGCCAAATTCTCGATTCTTCTGAGTATCTTGTACGGACCGATGTACCTCGGACTTAACTTTCCTCCTTTCTTTGAGTGAATCAGTCCCTTTCGCGGTGAAAGTCTAAGAAACACTTCATCTCCTACATCAAACTCCAAATCCTTTCTCCTTTTATCCGCATAGCTCTTCTGTCGACTCTGAGCTGTCCGGATCCTCTCCTTTATTAATCTGACCTTGTCTACAGTTTCTTGTATCAGATCTACTCTAGGGAATGGTTGATGGGGTTGCTTCTCTCCTTTCGGGGTCCACTGGTCATCGATTTCCCAGTGTAGCGGGGATCTGCACTTTCTCCCGTATAGTGCCTCGTAAGGCGCCATTCCTATCGTCGCCTGATAGCTGTTATTATAAGCGAACTCTGCTAATGGCAAATGAATGTCCCAGCTTCCCTAAAAATCTAGGGCACAAGCTCTTAACATATCCTCGAGTGTTTGAATCGTACGTTCTGATTGTCCGTCGGTTTGCGGGTGAGCGGACGCACTAAAGTTTAGCGTCGTCCCTAGTTCCCCGTGCAAACACTTCCAAAATCTCGAGACAAACTTCGGATCTCGATCAGAAACGATGTCGGTTGGTACTCCGTGCAGCCTTATAATCTCTCGGATATAGATTTGTGCCAGCTTCTGTAGGCTATCCGTTTTTTTCATTGGCAGGAAATGAGCTGATTTGGTGAGTCTATCCACCACAACCCATATGGTATCATAACCTCCTCTAGTCCTCGGCAAATCTGTTACGAAGTCCATCGTAATAAGTTCCCATTTCCATTCAGGAATTTGTAACGGCTGTAGCAACCCTGATGGTCGTTGATGTTCGGCCTTGACTCGTTGGCAGGTCAGGCATCTAGCCACATATTCCGCTACCTGATTTTTCATATTGACCCACCAGAAGTGTCGTTTCAAATCCTTATACATCTTATTACCACCGAGATGTATGGTGTACCTTGAGCGATGCGCTTCTCCCAAAATCTTATTTCTTAATTCCTCATTACTCGGTACACATACCCGATTCTTAAACCTCAAAATCCCGTCTTCTGCTATAGTGAATTCGGGACGTTCTCCTTTCTGAACTTTTTCCTTAAGTTCTCGGAATTTCGGATCTCCTTCTTGTGCTGCCTCAATCTCGTCTAGCAGCTCAGGTCTTACCGAGATATTAGCGCAGAATATTTGAGTGTCCGTTCTCGTTGGATTCCATGCACTCAATTCTTCCAGAGACCTCCATTCCCTAATCATCAATCTTGCTATGCTGGCCTTTCTACTCAAGGCGTCTGCTACTACATTTGCTTTCCCAGGGTGGTACTGGATATCGAAGTGATAATCTTCAATAAGTTCCATCCACCTTCTCTGTCTCAAGTTAAGATCCTTCTGTGAGAACAGATACTTCAAACTCTTGTGATCCGTGAAAACGGTAAACGTTGCTCCGTACAGATAGTGTCGCCACTTCTTCAATGCGAACACTATTGCCGCTAGCTCTAGATTATGTGTCGGGTAGTTCGCCTCATATGGTTTGAGTTTTCGCGAGGCATATGCAATTACCCGTCCTTCCTGCATGAGTACGGCTCCTAGCCCCTCCTTTGAGGCGTCACTATAGATGACAAATCCTTCACTTCCGCTCGGAAGCGCCAGAACGGGAGCAGTAGTAAGTCGTTTCTTTAACTCCTGAAAACTGGACTCGCACTTGTCGCTCCACTCAAATTTGACTTGCTTCTGAGTCAATCGCGAAAGTGGTCCAGCGATCTTAGAAAAATCCTTTATAAATCTCCGATAGTATCCGGCTAATCCCAAAAAGCTTCGAATTTATGTCACTGTTTCTGGTTGTTTCCATTCAACCACGGTCTGAACCTTTGATGGATCTACCGCGATCCCATCTCCAGATACTATATGTCCTAAGAATGTGACTTTCCCTAGCCAAAATTCGCACTTGCTGAACTTGGCGTACAACTGGTGTTGCCGTAGTTTCTCAAGTACAATTTGCAAATGACGCTCGTGATCTTCCCTCGTCTTGGAATACACGAGTATGTCGTCAATGAAGACTACTACGAACTGGTCAAGGTAAGGTCGGAAAACTCTATGCATTAAATCCATAAACGTTGTTGGGGCGTTTGTCAATCCATAGGGCATCACTACAAACTCGTAGTGACCATACCTAGTCTGGAAAGCTGTCTTGGGCATGTCTTCACTCTTAATCTTCAGTTGATAATACCCTTGTTGCAGATCGAATTTCGAGTACACCGTGGCTCCCTGAAGTTGATCGAACAGCTCATCGATCCTTGGAAGGGGATACTTGTTTTTGATGGTCACGTTGTTAAGACCACGATAGTCTATACACGTCTCAATGATCCATCTTTCTTCTTGACGAATAAGATCGCTCCCCACGGGGATGTGCTTGGTCGGATATATCCCACGTCCATTAGTTTTTGTAGCTGAGCCTTCAGCTCCTGAAGCTCTACTGGAGCCATTCTATATGGTGTCCTCGCCACCGGCGGTGCTCCCGATAAGGTCTCGATGGTGAACTCAATCTCCCTATCCGGGGCAACGCAGCGATGAGTTCTTGCGAAATACGTGGGGTATTTCGATACTATTGGTACTGGTGAATCTGGGTCTCACCTTAGGTTTGTTAATTACAAACGCTAAGTACCCTTGTGCCCCATTCGAGATTGATTTCCTAGCCTTAATGGCAGAAATGATCGGGGCTAATGGAATTCGTGCACTACCCGATAGCTCGACTATGGGTTTTCCAGGCTTACATAGCCTAACAGTTTTATTATGACAGTCCATTTGTGCAAAGTGTTCAGCTAACCACTCCATTCCCAAAATAACATTGTATTCAGATATAGGCAGTAGCACTAAGTTAGCAGGAAAACACGTATCATCAATCTTAATCTCGCATGCAATATATATAGCATCAGTTATATGGCTCGCGCCTAAAGGAGCTGATACCTCTAAACAAATAGGCATGCGTTCCATGCATGAATGCAGTTTAGATGCAAAATGCGGTGCAACAAAGGAGTGCGATGAGCCAGGGTCAAATAAGACCTTAGCGCGGTGATCAGATATCAAGAGCGTACCTTCCACCACGTCAGTCGCATTCGGGCCCTCTTGCCCAGCCAGAGCAAAGACACGGGCAGGCGCCCTAGCTCGGTTGTTATTCCCTGGCTTTTGAGGTGGTGCTGGTTTGTTAGTCGGGGTAGCATACAACGGGCACTCTCGGACCTGATGCTGAGCACTACCGCATCGGAGGCATTTTCCTTGTTTACGTTAGCAGTGGTTTGGCAAGTGTCCCGGTTTATTGCAGTGAGAGCATGTCTGGCCCTGCGCGGGTTGTTTTCCCTTGTTAGCCCCTCCGGTTCCGCCTTTCTGGAACTTCACAGGTGGCCCATATGTCCTCTCGGCCACTGGCCTCTTCGAGCCTGATGCTCTGCCCTGCTGGAGCTGCCGAATCCGGCTCAGCCCCATCTCCACTCGGGAAGCTGCCCTGACCGCAGCCGAGTAGGTGTCCATCTCAACAGTCAACAACTGTTTCTGTAGTTCCAACCTCAGGCCTCTGGTAAACTTGTATAACTTGTCGGCCTCGGTGCTTATGGACCCAAGTGTAAGTCCAAGCGGCTACGATAATCTAGAGGGGGGGTGAATAGATTATCTCCATCTTTTCGATTTCGCCTCTTTTTCAAACCGAATGCTCAAAGACAATAATAAAGGTGCGGAATGTAAACAACACACGTCGATTTAAAGAGGTTCAACCCACCTAGGGCCTAATCCTCTACCACCCCAAGATATCCAGGGATGGATTTCAAAAAGAAAAAGATTTTATTAATTTACCACAAATTAATACAACACCAACTTACAACAACACCTTGAAGAGCACCACACTCTTCTTCAACACCACCTTTGAGATTACCACAATCTCACTTGAAGATTACCACAATCTTCAAACGGCACCTTGTGAAGATTACCACAATCTTCACCTTGAAGAGCATCACACTCTTCAACACCTCAACAAGAAGATTACCACAATCTTCTTACACCTAACACCTAGCTCACCCAAGTGTGTTCTTACCACAAGAACACTCACAAGGATATCTTGTGTTTGGTTGATGAATTACAATCAAGATTACACTTTGAAAAAATATTACAACTCAAAAGTGCAAGTGTAATCAAGAATGAAAGCCTAGACCTCAAGATGTGAAAGTGATAGTACTTAGGCTATTACAACAAGAATGTTGAAATGAATAACAAAGATTATGTGCTTGTGATATCTCTTGTTGTTTTTATCAAGTCTTGTATTTGATCCCTCAAGCCTTCATCTATTTATAGGAGAGCCTTCAAATTTGAATTCCAACATAGGCTCCTCCAAAGGCTCCTCCAACATAGGCTCCTTCATGGGCTCCTCCATGTTTTCTTTTGTCTACAAATAAGACAAAGAGATTAAAATAAATATGGTTGTCTCATAAGGATACAAAAATCAGATTATAGAACAATCCCACATTTTAAGGAAGAATGGTCATTTGCACAACGGTTATAATTTTCTTTGTCAAACTAAAGGGCGACCGGTTGCGCACAAAAGGGCGTTTGAAATAGTCTTGAAAAATTACACGGGCGACCGGCCGAGGGGTGCTCGGCCACGGTCGACCTCTCCAAAAATAGAACAGGGAGATTTTGCACACTTGCAGTACTTGCAGTGCCGTCGACCCCACGGGCGGCCGAACGACCGACGGACGCCTTGAAGCGGCCGACGACACAGCTTGAATTTTCTTCCGTCTCATTTTTTGTTTCAAAAACATCTTCAGTGCGGGTTGCCCTATATGAGGCGGCCAGGTCGACCAAGAGACAAAATATTGTTCAATTTTTATCGTAAATTAACCTCAAGAAATACTCCAAAAAATTCGTAAAAATATTTTAAACTAATCGGGAGTATTTAGGACAATATTAGAAATATAGTTTCAATGTGAAAAACCCATTGACTTAAAAACATTAAATGTGTTGTCCAATTTTATATCGAAAATAAACTTGAGGAAATACTCCGAAAAATATTAAAACCATTTAAAATCATTTAGGAGTATTTGGACAACCTTTAAAACCATTGTTTTGGTGTAAAATCAAAATCATCAAAATCATGATAAACCATTTATCAAACAATCTCCCCCTTTTTGATGATTACAAACCAAAACAATTTTAACGAGGTCGATTTTGAAAACAAAACAATTTTACCGGTTTAAAGAGAACTATCCGTTGTGAGCGACAACATTCCATGCAATAAAAACACATGGATGGGAGTAGAGATATTCAAACACATATAGCAAATGCTCCCCCTATCAACATGCACAACAAGAGTTATATAGAAGCAACTTAAACATAAGCTAAAATATTAGCTTTTCGATATTGAGCTTAAGTATCAATAACTTAAAAGCTCCCCCTGTCAAAGATACATCATTAGAACCGTATATAAGTCCATACTACAACCAATGGACCATGATTCATACATAACCATAATGCACCAAGTGGACTAAATATGATCCACAACTTATGGCTTTATGAAGCCATAGCTTATAGCTTCTTTTTCGTTAATCTTAGCTTTTATGAGCTAATGAGCTTATAACCTGTTTCTCCCCCTTTGGAATCATCAAAAAGAATGTTAGCACGATAAATACATCATATATTCTTATCAAAGTGCGCAAGTAAACCGATGTATCGAGCCATTTGAACATTGAAGCTTTTAAACCAAATAGAAGAGTCGAATCATACGACTTGTAGAAGCTTATGAAAAATCATTTGATTTGCAGAAAACATGATCTCTATAAATATATGAGACTTTTGAAATCGAGAGAGTCGTGTAGGTGATGAATTTTTCATTGAAACGTTTTATCAAACACTTACATGCAAGGCGTCAAAAAAAAAAAGTTATATATAGCCCTTGTAAATGAAATCAAGCCAAGTTTTCATCACCAAATACAATATAACAAATATCATTCATCAACAATCAATAAGCTCATCACAAACATATATGAATTACATCAAGAAAAAATACATATAAGCCACAAACTCAAGGGTTCAACCCAATTGAGCTAAAGATAGTGAAATTCTTACCATTCAATCGGTAAAGTCGAGCAATGATGATGATAACCGAGCTAGATAATCCCCAAAATATAAAATGTATGCAATAAAACAAATTTGGAGTGAAATTTGTGTGCAATTTGCGAAGGGGATGAAAAATGGACAAAATAAGCCAAAATGGCGAAGTCTGAAACAGAACTATTTTTAGCCAAAAATCATCCAGGCGACCGGTCCAGGGCATGGGCGACCGGTCGGCGACGCAACGGCCGGTCGGCCTTACCCCAACGGCCAGTGGTTCTTTTTCTGTTTTGAAAATCCGAAATTTGATCCAAAAATCCGATTTTTCGTCCCTCAGTTTTAAAACGTGCAAAATGCAAACGTAGACCTCATTCAATATACATTATGTCATAATCAAGCTCGAAATGAGGTAAAATACTCGGCGGTTAACGATCAAAAAGTCCGAGTTATCCTTGAGACGGAATTAAACACATCTCAAGTTTTTGTTAAAAATCACAATCCCTTAAAAATATATCGAATCTCAATATGTTTAGTTCGATTATGACGAACCAAATTTTGAATACGAATAACCGTATAATAGATACCGAACTTGTTATCCCGAAAAAAATAAGAACGTTTTAAAGCTTTGGATACAACAAGTCATAAGAAGAAGTGCTTTTCAAATATTTGAAAATTTCTTTTAATGGCACTTTAATGAGATTCGTTGGGATAATTTTTGAAGTCGAGCATATAGACATAAGGTATATGGAATGTCGATTCTATAGGAATAATACAAGAAGACATACCTCGAATTTGTTTTTCAACCGACATGCCTTTCTCAAACTTTGTCAATCTCTTCATTGATAGCCATAGAGGTTGGAATGATTCTTCCTTCTTCAATGCCTAACTCCTTCAAGAGTTCTTTTGAAATGTAACCATCTACTTGGCATTGAATGATTTGAAGTCCAAGCAAGAAATCATGCTCATTTCAAGTACACCTTGCATCAACTTAGAAAACCATATCTTGCACAAATATTCATTAGTAGCACCAAAAATATTCTCATAAATATGCACAAGTTTAAACAATATTGCCTTTTTTCACAAACAAAGAGAGTAGTATCAACTTTACCTTTTGTAGAATCATTTAGCAAAAATAGCTAAGTCTATCATACCATACACGGGGTACTTGTTTTAAACCATACAAGGCCTTAAAAACAATCATTTGGCCTAGAAAAATTTTAAACCCCTGGAGGTTGTTTTACATAGACTTCTTCTTGAATAAAACCATTTAGAAATTTGGATTTAACATCCATTTGGTAAAGCTTGAAATTTTCTTAAAACAAGAATGGGCAAGTAAAATGCAAATAGCTACAAAATGTGCTATGAGTGCAAATGTTACATCAAAATCGATTACCTTCTTCTTGAAAATACCTTCGAGCTACTAACCTCGCCTTAGTTCGACCAATGTTGCCTTGGTCATCGAGTTTGTTCCGGAATACCCTTTTTATCTTCTTCATCACTATCATCATAGGGCATCCAATTGATCTAAGGTGTTCATAATAGAACATTTACATCCAAATATTTGGAGTACTTCATTTCTCATCTACACAACTTAACAAACTCATTAACGGCATCGCTTATACAAGAAAAAATAGCCCAAGTGTAAAAACATGCTTCAATCATCAATCACAAAATTTCTTGCAAAAGAGCATAGTAGGAATAGACACTATATATATATATATATATATATATATATAGATCATGAAGCAAGAAACACATACTATGCATTTAGAATATCATCAAGAGTCTAATAAATCATGCAAGTTCAAATAAGCTTAAGAAAGCTACAAAAGGTCTCTTTTGAAATTTGAGAATCCGATAGCATATAATTGAGACCTCATTTAAAAGAAGTATTTGAACAAAAGTTGACAAAGCAAATATGTGCAATCAAATATCGAATAATGCCTTTCAAAAAATCTAAAAAATCCTCTTATTGGCATTTGTATGAAATACTATGAAAAACAAGCACATAGGCACATGGCAATACATATATCGAGTCTATAAGAGTAAGAATAACACAAGTAAACATACCTCGATAATTTATGCCTTTTCTTGACAAATAATGACGAAAATGGCCATTTGTGAAAATATGTAAATCTACACAATTCTTAAAACAAATCTAGCACAAATCATAATGATAAAAGTGTAGGCTAAGAGATATCACAAGTAAGCTCATGCCATAAAAATCCATAAGAGATGATAATACACTTTAGTCTACAAAAATGCACAAGAGTTTTAAAAACATCATATAAGGTCTTCCTTTTTAAAAACAAATAAGTTTTGAAGACCTTAATTTAAAATACATGAAAACTCATTTTGCAAGTAGGACACAAATAAAAACATGCATAATAGACAAATAAAATGCATATTTAATTAGAGAGATACGGTTTACCAATTATGCCGTTTCCATGGGTTTTTCCATTGTTGATGATATTTTCCCTTTTGAAAATCTTCATGTTGATAGTAATCTCTCCAATTACTCCATCTCCAAAATTTTTGTCCTTCCCATTGTTGATGGTCTCTTCTTCTTTGAAAATCATCTTGTCTTTGCCATTTCCAAGGATTGTGTTCTTCCCATTTTTGATTATATCATCTTCTTGGAAATTGGCTTTGTCGAACATAGTTTCTCCTTCTTTGATCACATGAAACGGTCATTTGATGTCTTCTTGGCGGTATAAATTTTCTTCGATCATTATTTCACGGGTACCTAATATGACATTGTTTTGTGGTACCCTTATGTGTTTGGGTCCTTTGGGATTAGTCTTGAGACTTTTAGGTCTCCAACAATAATTGAGCTATTTCTAGCCCGACAAGTATTTACCGTATGACCCTTTTTACCGCAATAAAAACATGTAATAATTCTAGGAGCATAATGACCAACGTGCTTAGAGACTTGATTCTTTTTCATGTGATTGACACCCTTAGGCTTATGATCAAGTTCTAGTTTCGAATTATCACAACAATCAACAATATTGGTCTTATCGGTACTCAAGTTGGATTTAGATAAATCATTTTTCAAGCAATTTATATCCTCAACAAGAGTACTATTTTCTTTCTCAAGGTTTCTAACCTTGTCAAGAGTGGTGGTGTGAGCACATGATAGTGATTCATAGGAAGTAAATAAACTATCCTTATCATTCTTTAAAACAATGAATTCCTTTTTCAAATTTTTGTATTTAACTAGTAAGTTTTGGAATTCATCTTGTAGCTCATCATAATCATTTTGCAAGTCACTATATTCATTTTGCAATTCATTGTCATAAGAAGTAGAGGTTTAGAACTTACCTCGTTTTCTTCTTCGATGCCCATGAGGCATTGTTCAACTTGTTCATCATGGGAGGTTGTAGAAGGCTTATCCCATGTTGTTGAATTTGATGTTGTATCCATTTGTGAAGTAGATGTTTTTGAGTTGCTCCTTTCATTTGCATATACTTCATAGATGGCTTCTAATTTTTGCCATACTTCATGTGCCGATCGAATACCTACAACATGATCAAATTCCAAAGTGGTAAGTGAACAATGTAAAATATTAAGAGCTTTACCATTTGAGGAGATGATTTTCTTCTCTTCATCATTGAGCTTTTTGAAGCCTTTTGAGGTGTGTGGTGTATTTTTCATCGGAATGGATTCTCCATTAATGACGGTGTTCCAAATGTCGAACCCGCAACCTTGTAAGTAGCATTCCATTCTTTCTTTCCAAAATATAAAATTTTTGGAATCAAACCGAGGTGGCTTGGTGGTGGAGGTGCCGGAAAGATGAGCTTCGTTCGTAGCCGACGATCGTTTCTCTTCACTCGCGATGTGAAACGAGCTTGCCAAAGAGTTTGGCTCTGATACCACTTGTAAGTCCAAGCGGCTACGATAATCTAGAGGGGGGGTGAATAGATTATCTCCATCTTTTCGATTTCGCCCTCTTTTTCGAACCGAATGCTCAAAGACAATAATAAAGGTGCGGAATGTAAACAACACACGTCGATTTAAAGAGGTTCAACCCACCTAGGGCCTAATCCTCTACCACCCCAGTATATCCGGGATGGATTTCAAAAAGAAAAAGATTTTATTAATTTACCACAAATTAATACAACACCAACTTACAACAACACCTTGAAGAGCACCACACTCTTCTTCAACACCACCTTTGAGATTACCACAATCTCACTTGAAGATTACCACAATCTTCAACGGCACCTTGTGAAGATTACCACAATCTTCACCTTGAAGAGCACCACACTCTTCAACACCTCAACAAGAAGATTACCACAATCTTCTTACACCTAACACCTAGCTCACCCAAGTGTGTTCTTACCACAAGAACACTCACAAGGATATCTTGTGTTTGGTTGATGAATTACAATCAAGATTACACTTTGAAAAATATTACAACTCAAAAGTGCAAGTGTAATCAAGAATGAAAGCCTAGACCTCAAGATGTGAAAGTGATAGTACTTAGGCTATTACAACAAGAATGTTGAAATGAATAACAAAGATTATGTGCTTGTGATATCTCTTGTTGTTTTTATCAAGTCTTGTATTTGATCCCTCAAGCCTTCATCTATTTATAGGAGAGCCTTCAAATTTGAATTCCAACATAGGCTCCTCCAAAGGCTCCTCCAACATAGGCTCCTTCATGGGCTCCTCCATGTTTTCTTTTGTCTACAAATAAGACAAAGAGATTAAAATAAATATGGTTGTCTCATAAGGATACAAAAATCAGATTATAGAACAATCCCACATTTTAAGGAAGAATGGTCTGCTGCACAACGGTTATAATTTTGCTGTCAAACTAAAGGGCGACCGGTTGCGCACAAAAGGACGTTTGAAATAGTACTGAAAAATTACACGGGGCGACCGGTCGAGGGGGTGCTCGACCGGTCGACATCACCCCTAGCCGGTCGACCTCTCCAAAAATAGAACAGGGAGATTTTGCACACTTGCAGGTACCGATCGACCCCTGGGCGACCGGTCGACCGGACCGGTCGACGCCCAGGGCGACCGGTCGACCTGCTTGAATTTTCTTCCGTCTCATTTTCTGTTTCAAAAAACATCTTCAGGTACGGGTTGCCCTATAGGGCGACCGGTCGACCAAGAGACAGAAATATTGTCCAATTTTTATCGAAAATTAACCTCAAGAAATACTCCAAAAAATTCGTAAAAATATTTTAAACTAATCGGGAGTATTTAGGACAATATTAGAAATATAGTTTCAATGTGAAAAACCCATTGACTTAAAAACATTAAATGTGTTGTCCAATTTTATATCGAAAATAAACTTGAGGAAATACTCCGAAAAATATTAAAACCATTTTAAATCATTTAGGAGTATTTGGACAACCTTTAAAACCATTGTTTTGGTGTAAAATCAAAATCATCAAAATCATGATAAACCATTTATCAAACACCAAGAGCGTATTTAGACAGACGGTGAAATTCAGACTCATACTGTGCAACCGTCATACTACCCTGCCTTAACCGGTGAAACTCGTCCCTTCGGGCCTCTCGGACCACCTGCGGGATATATTGGTCATTGAACTCCAATAAGAAATTTTCCCATGTCCTTCGGGTTCTGTCCTGAACCCATTTCTCTCTCCACCCCTCCACCAGCTCGGGCATGGATTCTAGTCGAATAAACGACCAATGTTATCTGCTTTGCTCCTCCTCGAGTCTTCAAGGGCGACAAATATGTTCTCTATTCGCTCCAGCCAATCCTCGGCCTTTGTGTCATCTGGTTCCCCCCTAAAGACTGGCGGGTCGAAGCGCAGAAATCACTCCAGTACCCGATCATGAGCATCCCGCGCAGGCTCGGGCGCATTCCGATTTTGTCCAACCTGTTGCTGCATAAACAACAAGATCTGCTGCAAGGCCTGGGAGGTTAAATTGTCTCCCGCAACTGGGGGAGGAGGTGGCGGGGGTGGTAGTTCAGGTGAGGGTGTTCTCTCTGGGGAAGGATTGGGATCCTCCCTGTCAAGGCCGCGTGGCCTTAAGCCTTCTCTTCTTCCGGCCATCTGTATATAGAAAGATTAGAGTTCATCCACTTTATGTATTTGAAATCATAGACATTAAATGCAAGATTCACGACATGTCAATTTAAATAAACAAGTACGAGAGATATATAAAGATAGCAACACATAACGCTAAGGAAAATACAAGTTCCATTACTAAAGAAAAGCTTAAGTCGAACAACAAACAATAGTCACTGAACCATGATTACGCTATCCATTACAATCTGGTCGATTACAGAATTTGAAATACATGAAAAAAAAGAAATAGCTGAATAAGATGAGCTAATCTAGTCTGTGACGGCGCTGTGAGCATCGTCATCGTTGTGTCCCTCGATGTCAATCTCCTGGTTCGGATCCTCCTGTTCTTCATCCGGATCCTGTAGGAAGTCCATCGGGTCCATATCTGGATCCTCTTCCGGATCTTCCTTCGGATCCTCCTCTGGATCCTCTTCCTGGTTCTCGCATCGAGGCTCACTTTCTCTCGGTCCCGGGGCCACCACCGGACTAATGTTGATGGCCTCCGAACCCTATTTCGAGAAGTTGGGTGCGTGTATGAAGTTGGCCTGTTCAAGAAGATGTCTGTCCTTCCCGAGTCTCTACTCTTTCCAGAGCCTCTATCCGCCATGCCATGCATCTGGGCCATCATTTCAAGCGCACCATCTAATGCTTCCTCGTTCTAGTGCGCCACTGCGTTAAGGTGCTCGATAGTCTGAACATGTTGAGCCACGAGGCCCTCACTTTGCTTAGCCCTCTCGCGTAGCTGGGCATTAAGGTGAGTCAAACGCTGGTGTTTCTCGTTCGCCTGGTGATTCGCCTCACGCAACATGTTTATCTCTTCCTTCAACTTTTTTATGTCGTTATCGCGTTCTTTCATTTTGATCTGTTGCACCTTGATCTCACAGCGGAGGTCCACTGTAGGTTCATGTTGCTCGCATACCACCCTTTCAAGTGATTGAGTATGCTCCCGCGATAGGTGGAGTTTAGTAGCAGTGCGGGAGTACTTTCCCTCCCAGTATCCAGCCGCGTCGGCATGGTGTTCGCCTATATTTTTAGCTTCACCGCAAGTGTACGGTGTTCGTTATCGAATAGGGTAGCAAGGTCGTATCCACGGAGACTAATAAATCAATAGGCTAAGTATTGAACCAAGATAGTTTTACTTTTATTTAGACGATCAATATTTGATGGTTGTTGTTTTGAGATTAAGACAATTTAAATCACTAAAACACGAAAATAAGATAACACAAATGAAAGAAGTATCAAGATGATGAAATGGATTTCGAGTTAAGGTTTCGATTAATAATCCTCTTGTTGTCCGATTAAATCAAAGCCAAGGTTATTATCAATATTCCTATAAGACGATCACAAAGCTATTTTATCCTCCCTCTCGAGATGCATATAAAATGTAGATTGAAATATCTATGCTAGCATCTCTACTCAACATAAGATACACAACTCCCAAAAGCATCAAAGATCAAATATCCTCACAATATTCGCAAACCTCTCGATTCATGCAAATATTCGTGTCAAGTACTTAAGATCTAATATTGAAACTCATCTCTCGAATTATGAATCAATATATCAAACAAGTTAAATCATTGGCCAAGTGATAAAACAAGAATAAGCTCAAAGTACTCAAATAGGCTTCAAGACAATAACTTCAACTAAGATTAAAACATTCAACAAGAGTTCATTAATCTACTTCCAAAACCCGGAAATCACAAGAGTTTAGCTACACATGATTAAACAACTTACACACAAAGTGTTCAAAGTCATTACAAATGAAACTAAAAGAGTGAAACTAAAAGAGAAGCAAGAAAACTTAGGAACGTCGACAATCTCTCGATGTATCTCCGTTCTTCAAGCTCCGATGCAACCCGATTATCTCCTTGATGTCTCCTTCCAAGAGTTGACTCTTGTCTTGTGTTGTAGATCCCAAAAATGCCAGAATTCCCCTGTGTGCGCCCCCCAAAAAGCCTTTTTATACCTCCCATCATGTTTAGGGCTTAATGCTGCAGATTATGGGATTCCAGCGCAGACGCACGGGTGGTGCGCCCACGCACGGGTTACCCGTGCGCCACCCTGCTGGAATAACCCAACTCTCTGTAGGGCGCACGGGTGGTGCGTCGGAGCACGGCCTACCCGTGCGCCACTCCGGTGAGATATCCTGACTCTCTGTAGGGCGCACGGGTGGTGCGCCCATGCATGGGCTACCCGTGCGCCATGCTGCAGCTTCAATTAACCTTATACAGGGGTGCACGGGTGGTGTCTTGAGGCACGCCTAACCCATGTGCCCCCTGTTTCTTCCGTGAACGCTCAACTTTCGCTCTTTTAGGCTTCATGTTTCGTATATCCACTCAATTCTCAGCGTTTCTACTTTGCTTTCCTCATATTCTTATTCAATTAGCTTCAAATATCATGAAATTCCTACAAAATAAGCAAAGTGTAATATCTTTTCCACAAGGAGTGAATATGTAACATTTAACGCGAGTATATGCATGTTTACTTATCATTATAGCTCGAAATACGCATCAAAACACATGCAAAATTCACGCTTATCAAAATCCCCCAAACTTAAACTGTTGACCGTCCCGATCAACAATATTTAGAACACGATAAAGCATAACAGGAGATAAAGATAACAAATAAGACACCAAGAGTCTACAAGAAAATCCAAATTGTTCGTCATGAATGCCGAGTACAACTCAATCAAGCCTCAAATATCTAATCAAAGAACACGCCTCAAATAAAACAAAGTGAAATGCTCAATCCAACTCTTAAAGTTAAGTGTATACTCTCATCTCACGAGGTTATAGGACGTGTTTACGCTCAAATCAATTCGATGTCGCAAAATTACCATAGGCTTGCAATTTGTCTCATATCTCCGCCACGAGAGTGTATGCAATTTGTGAATCATAAAGGACTTTCTCATTTGGTTGTAATGAAGGCTCTTTGGTTTAGGTAGGAGATTTTTGGATAAAGTGACTCAAACTCGAGTGTATAGACCGATGAGCATATCAATCATTTTCATTCCAATCCCATATGCTACTCCAATCATCCCTCATTTTTATCAACTTCATTTATCTCCATTTCCGTCTTTTCTTTTGAGAATCACCTCCATTCACAATCCTTCGCCCCCCAAGTTTATCCACTTTTCAATCTTTTTTTTTTTTTTTTTTTTTTTCATTTGTGCATTTTCAACATCTTTCCTTCCTCTTTTTATTCCATTTAACCAAGTATGCCCAATTATCCTATTTTTCAATTCCCACCCATTCAACTTCGTTCATTCCCCTTTTACTCAACGTTATACATTCGAGTTTAAGGTGATGGAAATATAGTAAGATCAAGGGTTAAATTTGTGGTTATCAAAGAAATAGGTTATAGGCTCAACTTGGCTAACTAGGAGTTTTCACATTTTTAGGTAGGCAAAAGGCATGAAAGGCTAGCAAAGATGGCCTTTAATCACATTCACAATTCACATACACATGTGGCCTTGACAGAGATACCCAAGCAAGTTCTAGAATTTTAATCAACATGAATGATACACTCAAATTACAACAAGATCGCACAAGATATAAGCGAGTAAAGGCTCAAAGCTCACAGGCTTGTCAAAATGTAATTCAAAGCATCACACCAAGTTTTTCATATCAACATGCTCAAAGTTATCTATTCGAGGCTCAATCAATCCATAAACAGCATCTAATCCCAACAATATGAATTTTCCATCAACACACAAACAACAAGTTGCAACATGCTTGGTCAACTCACTCTCTAACTACTACGAAAAGCAATAGACGTGCTAAAGTTATAAACGTGCTCTAATGCAAATGCAACCTAGAATGCTCTAATGCAACTATATGAAACACAAAATGCATGATTATATTTTTTTTTTCTTTTTTTTTTTCATATCCACACTTTTCATGTATTAAAATACTATCTCTCCCCAAACTTGAATGAAATTATAGTGTCTAAGGGGAAAAATAGAATTTCAATAACAAAAAGTGGGGATATACTCGAATCATCACATGCAGGCGGTGGTGGGAAGTGGCCTTGAGAAATATGCCACATTTGTAGTCATGGAGCACTTGCCACGTCTCCTCGGACGCCAAGCTCCGATCGCTCGCTGACGCGAGAAAATCAGCCCTATGTTGCCTCAAATCCTCTCCTTGCCGCCTCAACTCTTCTTCTTGCCGCCTCAAGTTCTCCCCAAACGCATAAAACATGTCTTGAAAATTGGCGTCACGATGGGGTCCTCCACTGTGAGACGGACCGGGGCGATCCCCGCTTTGAGAATGTCGGGGGTAATCTCCTCCGTGTGAGGACTCGGGTATATCATACCCAATTTGGGGGTGATGAGGTTCCATCCCCATGTCTCGACCATGTATCTCGTCCTCCTCCGCCACCATATCTTCTTCATCCAAGAAACCTTCAACTCTGCGCCTCTTTCTTGACTCTATAGCCTCGGTAATTCGGTTATGTGCGTCAGAGTTTATTAAGAAGTTGGTGGTGTCCATCAATGTATCGACGGTGGTGTATGGCGGGTTAGGCAACGAAAATGCAGCACCTTTCTTTTGTAGAAGCACCAATGTGTTGTCTTCGTGTGCTATAAACTTCATGTGATGCAACGATGCCAAATTGACCCGAGTGTTGCCCGGGATAGGCTCAAGCCTCGGAAATCGACATTGAAATGCCGGCAATAGGGGTAATGAGGCCCCTATAGAAATCGTACCTCTTCCCGCCTAGCTAACTCCAATGTTTTCTCGGGGCGAACACGGAGGATGCGATCACGCGTTGAATATATCGGAAAATGGGATTCCTGATCCACGAGGCTTTGGCGGTCCGCGCGGCATACAACAACATCGGCCCCGTTTGTGGTGTTTCCAAGCATTCTCCAAAAGTCGTATTGATCATAATGAGGCATCGGGCGAGTACGAGCGTTTGTTGGGACTCGAAAATGGTGTTCAATTGGGTCATAGACAGTTGTCTCACAGACATTCCCCAATTGAAACTTTATCATATACGGTTCAAAGGTCCCGCCTTGTTTGAGTACTTCCACGGTACTCAAGAACTCCAATGTATGCTTTTTGAATGTCGGCCACCTTCGGCTCATGAAGTTCGTCCATCCTACCTTGGCGAAAAGACGCCACACGTCCTCATGGATCCCCAAAGTTTGGGTACAATCATCGTCGGCGTAGCGAGATGGAGCTATTTGGCGACCGATCAAGCGATTCCATCGCTCAAGATCATCGGCATTTCTTAAGTTGACCCCATATGCTTCAGATGTTTTGATCGACCTCCGGCAGTGCTACTTCGCGTTGTGCCGTCCCGCGTGCACGTCTCCTTCCACCCTGGGGGTTTCTTCGCTCGGCCATGAAGTGTTTGTACCTGAAACGCATTTCATTAGCCTCTCAATATCATCAATGGCAACAACAAAATAGGGGAGTAAAGCTAACATATTGGGTGATGTAAATTCACATGCCCACGTCACTTTGATCGATCAACTACCCCAAACAAACAAAAATTATGGTCATTCTAGACAAATATTAGCTTAAACTATCATAGGCCATGCCCTACTCACCAACAATTCATCCTAAATCTCCTCAATTACACAAGCTCACAAGGTGTTTGATAATTTGCCTCAAAGAATAATTCACATAATTCATAGCAAAAATATCAAAATAAACACCTACCATGCTCCCTAATACATAATTAACAACGAATTGACAAGGAGAAACGGTGTTCTTACCTAATTCTCTAAGTTAAACTCAAGTGGAAGATTTGAACCCTAGGTGCTTGTTCTCACAATTCTTCAAGTAAGTTTGAATTCAATGTAAAGTGACGTTCAATTGTGATGGGAGAGGGATTAAAAGGAAGAATTTAAGTAGAATTTGCAAGAAATATCGATGGCAATGAAGTTTGGGGGTAGTGGCGCGCGATTTGGGGGATTTTTGAAGAAGAAGACAGTTTAAAAACTGTCATATTTAAGCCTCTTCTGCAGGGCGCACGGGTGGTGCGTCGAAGCACGGGTTACCCGTGCGCCACCCCGGCAAATTCCTCACCTCTCTGTAGGGCGCACGGGTGGTGTGCCAACGCACGGGCTACCCGTGCGCACCTGTACAACAAATTTCTCTCTCTTTTTTTTTTTTTATATAAAAACATACAAAAATTCAACAAAAACACACTAATCACACTTATTAATAAAAACTCGCATATCAAAGCACTCAAATCACACAAATTTTTGAAACTAAACACACACGAAAAACCATTGGGTTGCCTCCCAACAAGCGTTATATTTAACGTCGTTAGCTTGACGCCTTTTGATTCCGATTATGATCTTTGCGAAATGAGGCTTGTCACCTCATCGTGCAGTTTTCCATGCCAATCCCGCTCACTTGGATTTACACCTCCCTTGATCATTACTAAAGGAGGTTTTTCATGTTCGTCAACTATCCATGTGTTCTCCTCTTCATCGTGCGAATGGTACGTGCACGCTCTTGGTTCAACTTCAGGCTTTTTGTGCCTTTCCTTCTTCTTCATTGATAATTCCTGCATATTATCTTTAGAATGCACACAATTATTCAAGCTATTAGCTTGAGTACAGGAATTAGCAATTGTTTTTGTTTTACAACCATTAAGATAACCATGTCCTTTCACATTCCGGAAAATGGAAAATGAAATACGCTCATCATCAACTTGTAATGTAAGCTCCCCTTTCTTAACATCTATTAGTGCTTCCGCGGTTGCCAAAAATGGACGCCCAAGTATAAGAGGGGTGTCACAATCCTCATTCATATCTAGCACTAGAAAATCCACGGGGAATATGAATTTATCGACTTTTATGAGCACATCTTCTAGTATCCCCGTTGGATATACGAGTGATCTATCCGCGAGTTGTAGGGTGACCGTGGATGGTCTCACCTCTCCGAGTCCAAGCTTCCTGAGAACGGACAGAGGCATCAAATTAATACTAGATCCTAGATCACAAAGTACATTATCAAAGAAAATATCGCCTATTGTACAAGGGATAGTGAAACTCCCCTGGATCTTTCACTTTTGCGGTATTTTCCTTTGTATGAGTGCGCTACATTCTTCCGTCAAGTTTACAATCCCATTCTCCGCCCATTTGTTCTTGTTGGACATCGCTTCCCCTAAAAACTTCGCATAATTTGGCATCCGTTTCATTGCTTCGCAAAAGGAACGTTAATGTGCAATTTTTAAACATGCCCACAAATTTAACAAATTGATTATTCAGATTAGTCTTGTGAAACAATCGGGAAATGGAAGAGGAATATTATATTTCAACAAATTAGAGTTAGGATACGATTCACGTTTCTTGGCTCTTTTTTGTTTATCTATTTGTTGCTCGCCTCCTTTAACTTTCATATTGCTTTGGCTTCGTTTCGTCATTTCCCGAATTTGAATGGTAGGTTCGGCATCACACACGACCTGGTCGTGCGTTGATATACGGTCGTGCGTGACTCAGACGTCCACACCAATATCGGCATTTTCGGACTCTTCATTCTCTTTTCCACCCCACACATGGATGGCATTGCAATGTTCCCTCGGGTTGACCTCTGTGTTGCTTGGAAATTGTCCCTTTGATGTTGACTCCCCACAATTGCAGCCAATTTGACCTATTTGAGTTTCCAGTTCTTTATTGAGCTTGCCACTTGTTGTTCTAACTTATCCATCCTAAGGTCTTGCTTATCGAGGCGGCTCCTCGTCTCATTCATGAAAGCACTAGATTGATTTATGAAAGAGGTGAGTATATCTTCCAACGACGATTTGCCTCCTCCATTACCGCCTCCACTCAAGCATTGAATCCGGTGGAGGTTGTAACACATTCTTTGTATTTGCATAGGAAAAATTTTCATGATTTCTCAACCCTGGATGGTAGTGCGTTGGGTTTGAATTATTCCTAAATTGCTTTGAAATTCCTGTTATTCACATAACTTATCTCTTCCATCGGATATAGAAGAGCTTCACTACCCGTGCTCGTATCCGCTTCGCCCCTTCAAATACATTCAATTGAGTTGTCAAAGCCGCTACTTGTGCCGACAATGTTTTGATAGGGTCGATTAAGATTTCGCTACTCGTTGTACATTGGATCTTTCGGATGGCCATTGGTAATCGTTCATGGCCATTTCCTCAAGAAGATTTAAGGTATCTTGTGGAAACCTTGCCAACAAAGCTCCTCCCGCATGCGGCATCAACAAAGGCCCTCGTTTGCCCCATTAGACCATTATAAAAGAAACATAATCATGATCCTCCCAAAAGCCGTGTTGTGGACATCTTCTTAACAAATCCCTAAATCTTTCCCAAGCCTCGTACAAAGGCTCGGAGTCAAATTGTCGGAATTGAGTGATCTCACTTTTGAGCCGCAAAGTTTTGCTTGGTGGAAAGAATTTAAACAAAAACTTTTGGCTCAAATCATCCCAAGTGCTCACACTTCCTTGCGTCAAAGTACCCAACCAATTTCTCGCCTTATCCCGTAAAGAGAATGGGAATAGGCGCAATCTTATGGCGTCATCCGAGACTCCGTTCATCTTGATCGTATTGCATATTTGGATAAAATGGGCAAGGTGAGAGTTAGGATCTTCTCGTTGCAAACCCCCAAACTCGATTCTTTGCACCATATTGATTAGTGCGGTTTGAGCTCGAAGTTGTTGGCATTGATGGGAATATGGGCAATACCACCGTAATTACGATTCGTTTGTGGTCGAAAGTAATCACGAATGGCTTCTTCAACGTTGAACCGGTATCGGTAACTCGTTTCCACCATTGTTTGGCGGTATTGGTAACTCATTCAAATCCCCATTATCGGATTGTGTTGTCTTTCACTCGTCTAGTGGTGGTAAGACTGATTCTCCTCGCGAAAGCCTCAACTTCCTGTATGAGCGGTATTAAGTCCCCCGCTTGGAGCGCGTGTTCATACCCTACCCGGACCAAACTAGAAGAAACAAGTCAAATAATGTGGAATTCAAGTCACACAAAATAAAAAAAAACAAAATAAATAATAAAGAAAAATGTCTAAATTAAGAATAATTCTATCTATCGCAATATTAGCACCAAAAATTGTATTAGTCTGAAGAACAACGGCGCCAAAAACTTGTTCGCCTATATTTTTAGCTTCACCGCAAGTGTACGGTGTTCGTTATCGAATAGGGTAGCAAGGTCGTATCCACTGAGACTAATAAATCAATAAAGGCTAAGTATTGAACCAAGATAGTTTTACTTTTATTTAGACGATCAATATTTGATGGTTGTTGTTTTGAGATTAAGACAATTTAAATCACTAAAACACGAAAATAAGATAACACAAATGAAAGAAGTATCAAGATGATGAAATGGATTTCGAGTTAAGGTTTCGATTAATAATCCTCTTGTTGTCCGATTAAATCAAAGCCAAGGTTATTATCAATATTCCTATAAGACGATCACAAAGCTATTTTATCCTCCCTCTCGAGATGCATATAAAATGTAGATTGAAATATCTATGCTAGCATCTCTACTCAACATAAGATACACAACTCCCAAAAGCATCAAAGATCAAATATCCTCACAATATTCGCAAACCTCTCGATTCATGCAAATATTCGTGTCAAGTACTTAAGATCTAATATTGAAACTCATCTCTCGAATTATGAATCAATATATCAAACAAGTTAAATCATTGGCCAAGTGATAAAACAAGAATAAGCTCAAAGTACTCAAATAGGCTTCAAGACAATAACTTCAACTAAGATTAAAACATTCAACAAGAGTTCATTAATCTACTTCCAAAACCCTAAATCACAAGAGTTTAGCTACACATGATTAAACAACTTACACACAAAGTGTTCAAAGTCATTACAAATGAAACTAAAAGAGTGAAACTAAAAGAGAAGCAAGAAAACTTAGGAACGCCGACAATCTCTCGATGTATCTCCGTTCTTCAAGCTCCGATGCAACCCGATTATCTCCTTGATGTCTCCTTCCAAGAGTTGACTCTTGTCTTGTGTTGTAGATCCCAAAAATGCCGAATTCCCCTGTGTGCGCCCCCAGCCTTTTTATACCTCCCATCATGTTTAGGGCTTAATGTCAGCATTATGGGATTCAGTAGACGACGGGGTGGTGCGCCCACGCACGGTTACCCGTGCACCACCACCGCTGGAATAACCCAACTCTCGTAGGGCGCACGGGTGGTGCGTCGAGAGCACGCCTACCCGTGCGCCACTCCTGAGATATCCTCGACTCTGTAGGGCGCACGGGTGGTGCACCCATGCATGGGCTACCCGCGCGCCATGTCGCAGCTTCAATCAACCTTATACGGGGGTGCACGGGTGGTGTCTTGAGGCACGCCTAACCCGTGTGCCCCTGTTTCTTCCGTGAACGCTCAACTTTCGCTCTTTTAGGCTTCATGTTTCGTATATCCACTCAATTCTCAGCGTTTCTACTTTGCTTTCCTCATATTCTTATTCAATTAGCTTCAAATATCATGAAATTCCTACAAAATAAGCAAAGTGTAATATCTTTTCCACAAGGAGTAAATATGTAACATTTAACGCGAGTATATGCATGTTTACTTATCATTATAGCTCGAAATACGCATCAAAACACATGCAAAATTCACGCTTATCACATGGTAATCCCTATCGGCGCGCAGCTCCTCATACTCCGTCAATGGAACGGTCTCGTGCTCCATACCTGAACAAGCACAAGTATGATATCAAAATAGGCATATAGTTACTAAGGAAGAAAAATCAAGTGCTATAAGATATATCTATGTCAAGGAATCGGCTAAGTATCCCATAAATAATTAAGGGGTTCTATAATTCCCAATCGTCCAGATTCTTATCTTAGTGGTAACACCCTATACATGCAAAGGGTCCTATCCTGGTTAGCTCGGTGTAAGTTCCTTCTTACTAGCCGAGCTCTGATACCACAATCTGTCACACCCCAACTCGGAGCCGTGACACAGTCAAATGAACTTAGGCCGGCCCAAAGTAAACCAATTATTTATTCGCAAAAGTAATTCAATCATAACAGAAAATCCCAAATCATACATAAAGTCAAATAATCTAAGTCTGAAATGTCGCAGCGGAAATAATAAAGGTACATCATTGTTCAAATGGTTCTACGGGTCCTACGCCCGGCTATTACAGATTTAACAATTGTTCGTTCATCAAAATAACATAAATAAAATTCAGTTGACTCAAGGTCCGGTAATATAGGATTAGTCGGTAGCATCAAAGCCTTCGCCGCCTTCCTCTTCCGGCAGGGTCTCATCCTCTGGTTGGGAAAAATAGGCGGGAGTGAGACAAAAATTCTCAGTGGGTGTGGTAGGTGTGTGTGCAAGTGGGGCTTATATTTATGCAGTAAAATCGTTTCATGAATTTTAATGCAAGAAACGTGCGATGACATTTTCATATACTTAATAGTTTTCTTAATATTATTTAGCGATCGATCATTCAATTCAAATTAGTTGGTTGCGCACGAAAGTGTGACGCCAACCTAGTCCCGTCCAATTCATATCGGTTGGTTGCGCACGCGAAAGTGTGACGCCAACCTGACCACCCTTATACGGCGGAGAAGTGTCGATCAAACATCATCTCCCCAAACAAGACACCTTATCCCTCCCCGCCGATAGGGTCGTAGCCACTATCCCGATTGGCACGACGTCTCCACAGTGGAGCCAAAAAGCTCGGAGAACGTCATAATCATGATTATACCTTAAATCCTACGACCCAATCGCCCGCCGACTCTCCTATCCTGGCCGAGGTTGGGAGTTGGGCGATGGAGGCCGGCATGAGACTGTAGCCAAGCTACCCATCCCATACGCGACTTATCCATTCCACAAAACCGTCAATTCGTATCAGATGGTTGCGCACGGAAAGTGTGACACCAACCCGGCCAGTTAGTCAGTAGGACCGGCGTGTTCATAGACTCGCCGCGTCCGATATTCAATCAGTCAGACATTGACTCGGCATAGATATCGGAGGGTAATCTAGCCGGTTCTATTCTTGATTCAGTGTATTATGTCGAAGTTCTTAATAAGGTTCAGATTATGCGACGAGGTAGTCGCCTTATTATCATGACAATTAGTCGTTATGAAAATCCCCAATAATATTCGGATAATAATTCATAAATAAATAAAATTAATTAATTAAATAAATTTTTTAATGTTATATAAATAAACTGAATTTTAGAAGATAAAATAATTCTTATGACCTTGGTAAATTTCTATTTTAAAATAAAATATTTTAATTAAATAGAAAAATTTATGCCGGGTTTTAAAAATTCCATAAGTTGTGATCCCGGCTTCGGAAAAGGGCAAGGTCAGTCCCTAATTTTTCTAATTATTCTAAGGAATCATATTTTCTGGGTCTCGGGGTCAAATTTTCGAAAATTGCAGGTCAGCCCCATTTTTTCCCAAATTATTATTTTGACCCGATACTTTTAAAAATTGATATCTCTTAAACCGGAAAAGGTTTTAACAAGATTCCAAGTCTAATAATATTTTTGAGGTAGTAAGTATGTAGGTTAAAAATAATTTTAAAAAATTTCCAGGTTTAGTACCGATTTTCTGAAAATTCCATTTTTAACCCCAAAGGTAATTTTTATTGTTAAGGGCTCGTTTCAAGCCCGTTTTTCGTGAAATTTGGACCAAAGGTCCAGAATACTAATTAAAGTAATTTCATAAATTTCTCGGAACAGTAACTTTCCAGATTTTTCGAAATTTACAGTTTAACCCCTTAAAGGTTGGAAAATTCCATTTAAGTGTCTAAAATTCACATATTCGCGTTTGTTTGACCCGGAGAGTTCTAATTATTATTTTTATTTATATTAAAGTAATTTTAGTACCAATTTTCGGATTTTTCAGTGGGGTTTCACATTTTTTAGTTTTTTTATCATTTTTGGCCCTATATTTTGCCGTAATTGCAAAAGTGGCCCAAACACAATTTTATTCACAAATGTATGGGTCCAGAATATTAACTTGTCATTAAAATACATATTTTCATATATTTCATTCATCTTGAAGATATACAAATATAAAAGATATAAAATCTATTTTCTAAACATAAAAGCACTTTATATCATATTTCCAACACACAATTATATAAATTCCGAAAATCGCAGAAATATTAAAAGACTAAAAATTTCCAGAAATATAATAAAATAAATCACATACATTCATGTCAAACTAAAGCTTAATAGCATACATAAGCTATTTTTCCTATGCAAAATGGCCTTTTATCATAAGTTCATATACACATAATTTAATATATATATTTTTTTTATTAATTATTTTTTTTTAATAAAACTGAAAATTTTTCAGACATTTATATATATAAGATAAACACATATCTCATGCTATTTTTTATGCAAAAAAAAAAAAATGAGTTTAGAAAAAAATCACCCACCTCTTCTAGAGCTTTTTGGTAAAGACGGTCTTAGATAGCTTCTAGCCTTCCCAAGCTTCCTCACGATCCCTCAAGGCTCTAAGAACAGCCCCTAAGTGGCGGTTTTGAGGTGTCAAAATGATGGAAAATGGAAAAAAAAAAAAAAAGAAGAAGTAGTAAGGAAAATATTGGGATAAGTCTTTACCTTAACTCCTTAGTGTTTGAAGACTACTACCAAGCCTATGTTCTTGAAGAATTTGGTCTCCTCCTTTTTCTTGTTGCTAAAATCACCCTAGTGTATATGAGAGGAGAGAGTGTTTGTTGTTTTGATGAGGCTTGTAAGTGTTTGTAGTGTAAGTGCAAAAAAGACACAAGTCTCCTCCTTTTTTCCACCACTATGGCCGTTCCCCACCCTTCAATACTCCTAAGCATCATCATTTTTCTTATCTTGGAAGTTGTTTTAGAGGCATGCTTGCCTTGGTTAGATAAAAGGGTACATTGGTTTTGGAAGCTTGCATTGAAGTGAATAAGACAAAGAGAGAATGACAAGAGGAAGAAGACAAAAGGAAAAGAAATGGCTTGTTTTACTATTCTTATAATTAGTTAACTAATCCATATAATATAAGTTAATTTAGTAATATATCATTTAGGGGTAGTTAAAATTAGCAATTAGTAAGTTAGGGAGATTAATATAACATTAATAAAATACTAAGAATAAAAGAAATTAAACTATATTTTATTAATATCAAATTGTAACATTTAGTCACACGATACAATATTCGGACTATTACAATTTGATTAATTAAAATTTCGGGGTCTCACACTTTTAGAAGAGCATGACAATTATCGACAATCAATTTTTTTTCCCACAAGTCATATTTGTATAAATTAATAGATTATTAATATCTTGCTAATTACATAAATTTTGATAATCCTAATAATAATAATTTATAGAGGTTTAATTGTATTTTTTTTTTTTTTTTTTGGGAAGTAAGGAAGCAGCCGGGAATTCTAAGAAGAAAAAGGCAAATTCTTTCCTTGTTAATCTGACCCCCCTTTTTCACTACACTCTACAGCCAAAATTCACTCTTCCCCCCTTTCTTTCTGCCATCCATTTTGGCTGTATATACACAAACACACGCATACACACAATATATTTATATATAGATCAGAAGGTCTCTTGTGAGACGGTGATAATATACGCAGAGATCAATTTTACCTGAATATGGAATAGTTAACTGGGGCTCAATTTTCCAACACAGACTCGCACACATACCCACAGAGCATCAAATGTAGATCAGTATAAAATAAATTTGGTTCTCTCCATTTCTTTATTCATGGTTTCCTTTTGGGAGCTATTTTTCCTTTTACTGAGTTGATTATTCTTTGTTTTTTCGTCGTCTTTTATGACTTTTGTCTTCTTCAAGTTGGTAGGGATATGTGAGTTTTCCTCATTTGAATTAGTTGACACGCACCCACTATCCGAGTGAGTAATTAATGCAGGGTCGTTCTTTCTAGCCAGTTATTCGATTGAAAAAACAAAGATTCTGTTTCTTTTGTTTTTTCCTCGGAAATTTGGTTTTTTACATGAAATGGGCAGCTGAGAGTTTAGAAAAGTAAGCTGAAAAACTCTTGGTTATGGGGTGTGTCCTCGGGAAAAGGGGAAGAGAAACTCGCCGGAAGCCCGAAAATGACGAGCGGCGACACTCGGAGCCCGCCGCCGTGACGCTTCAGAACGACGTCGTTGAAAGAGCCAAGGAGCAGAAGATCGGACAGGTTCCCGTTGCGGCTGACGGACGGCGGAGTCTTACGGCGACTGAACCGGAGTTTCGGCTGAGAACGAGTGTCTCCGCCGCCGCGGGAGTAAGCTGGCCGTCGTGGCTAGTTGACGTCGCCGGAAACGTGATCAATGACTGGAAGCCCCGGCTTGCTAACACCTTCGAGAAACTTGACAAGGTAATCCCCGTCAACTCATGAAGTTGTTGCTTACACTTAATTTAGCAGAAATTCCAGGGTAGGTAGACGTACCTTTGTTGATTTCAAAGGTACAATACCTTGATGCATGCGTTTCATATGCTTTTGGGTTGACATTAAGTGAGTTGGCGTAATGCAAGCAGTATACAACGTAATCATATAATTTTGATTTTGAATAGTTCTACTTGTGAACATTTTGGGAATTGTTGCACTTAACATTTACTTTCCAAATCTACCTCTATATGTAACCTTTATATTATTTTGTTTTGCGATCATAGAAAATGATATGGTAGCGTGGGTTATTGATGAAATTAATGAATTTGATGGATGATTAAATTTCATACGGAAACATGATGGATCTAAATATGGTCCGTAATAGATTATTTTTCATTGTCTAAGAAAAAAACTGTAGGGATAAATTTGTCCATGGAGGACAAAGTGCAAAAAGTTACATAGTTTGGAGGGAAGCTTGTAATGCATAAAAGTTTGGTAAGCAAAATAGAAAAATATGGAAAGTTTGGATGGTTTATTGGTATTATCCCTAATGTAATTTCAAGGAGAAGTATCATTTTCTATGCGGAAGGTACAACACGGGGGTGCATTTCATGTTTATGTATTTAAAAGGGATTTCTAGTACCAAAGCATACCTTTGGCTGTGGCTTCAAATAATCTTGTTGATCTGTAATTTGCCCATGGAAGAAAGTATAGAACTTAAAAAAGCTTATCAACACACACTGTTTGTACAGGAGTAATAGTTTTGATTTTGAATTAATTCTGGATTTTTGGGGTGGGTAATGATAGTTTTGCTGGTGCAGATTGGGCAAGGGACATATAGCAATGTGTATAAAGCGAGAGATTTGATCACTGGGAAAGTGGTGGCCCTGAAGAAAGTAAGGTTTGATAATTTTGAGCCAGAGACTGTGAGGTTCATGGCAAGAGAAATACTTGTGTTGAGACGGCTAAATCATCCTAATGTAATTAAGCTTGAAGGTCTAGTTATTTCGAGGATGTCCAGCAGTCTTTACCTCGTTTTTGAGTATATGGAGCATGATCTTGCTGGCCTTGCTGCTGTCCAAAGCGTCAAGTTCACTGAGCCGCAGGTAAGTAAGTACCGAAGAAAGAATTAAACATCCGCTATTGAATTTTTAATAGCATTCTTATTCTTTTTAGGTTTGGAGTTTATATTCATCAGTAAGATCTCTGACTGGAAAATTGAAATAAAATCTAATCATGTGTCTCCTACTTGGGATCCAGTTACCACACTCAATTTCCGAATGCTTTTTTGTGAGCCATACTCGGCCCCAGTGATTCTAGTGTCATGACTGTTAGAAAAGTAAATTCCATGTGTATTTACTAACGCGTAAGGTCTTCTCTTAATGCTGAAATGGGGTCGCCTTTGATTGTTGAGATTGTTCACTAGTTTAAATAAAAAGGTGTTGGAATCCTTTGCAAGTTTTAGATGGACACAATTGAAGTCTGATAGCCCCGATATTTTGGCAATGCGAGTAGCTATTCATGAATTCTCCAATTTGCAATATTTATATTGTCAAACTCATATCATGTTACATTTAACACCATAAGTACGGGAAACTGATAAACTAATTCTTACAGTAAACAAGTGGGCAGTGGCTAAAATTTGTCTTAATACGATTGTCTCATTTTATCATCCTCTTTCTTCTTGTGTTTTGCACAACGTCGTGCTATACTTATGTACGTCTGGGTAGCGTATTAGTCACAGTTTATGTATTCTCGTGCAGGTCAAATGCTATATGAAACAGTTACTTTCTGGTCTAGAGCACTGCCACAATAATGGCGTCCTACATCGTGATATTAAGTGCTCGAACTTGCTAATTGACAATGAAGGAATCTTAAAAATAGCCGATTTTGGGTTAGCTTCTTTTTTTGATCCTGAACGCAAGAAACCAATGACAAGCCGTGTTGTCACCCTCTGGTATCGTCCTCCTGAACTCTTGCTTGGGGCCACTTGTTATGGTGTTGGTGTTGATTTATGGAGTGCTGGCTGTATCCTGGCAGAGTTGTTTGCTGGAAAGCCAATAATGCGGGGACGAACAGAGGTATTTTATTTAGTTTTTCTTTGTTGATAGCTACTTTTGAATCATATAGATGCTGAATTATATAAAAACTAGAGATAATTACAAAAACTATCCCTGAGGTTTGAAGTAAATTACAGAAAAACCAGAGAAATTTCAGAATTACGAAAAACCTCTCGAGGTTTGATTCTGTCTTAAATGTATGGGGTAACTGTAATGGTTTTACAAATTTAAATGGGATGTTTGAAATGTATTTGCTTTTTAGGGGGAATAATTGTAATACATAATCAAACCGCAAGGGGATTTTTGTAGTTTTCAAAAATCTCTGTTATTTTTGTTATTAGCTCAAACCTCAGGGGTAGTTTTTGTAATTATCCCTAAAAACTAATAAGATTCTCACACCTGAGTTTTTCTTTTTCGCATTCCGTAATTACTTTCAAATGGTGCGCATTAACTTCTGCAGAAGTTTGATGTTTTTCCTTGATCTGATGAAAGATTTCTGTATTATGGAGCTTTGGCTGGTGATATAGTTTTTAAATGGATATTTTTTCCAACTCTGAAGTTTTCTAGAATTACTTTGCTCCGTAGGTTGAGCAACTACACAAGATATTTAAATTATGTGGTTCTCCAACTGAAGAATACTGGAAAAAATCCAGGTTGCCAAATGCAACTCTTTATAAACCTCAGCAACCTTATAAACGTTGCATAAAGGAGACATTTAAGGATTTTCCGCCATCTTCTCTTGCTCTGATAGAAACTCTTCTCACAATTGATCCTGATGCACGAGGCACTGCCACTGCAGCATTGAACAGTGAAGTAAGTGATTTCAACTCTAAATGCTCTTGGCTTGAATGCTGAATGAAAACTATCAGCTAAATTGCTCTGTAAGATATTTGGTGCTAAATTTTTTAAGAGTTCCCCGGCAGAATATAATGGAAGGGTAAATCACATAAATTTCCCTTGAGGTTTAGCTTAATTACAAGAAAACCCAGTTATTTTTCAAAATTACATATGCACCCACTTGAGACTTTCATTTGCTTAACATATACCTAAATTTGTAAAATAGAAATAAATATAAGAGGGTATTTGCAATTAAAAGATATGAGTTTTTTTTGTAATTAGACTAAACCTTAAGGGTATTTTCCTAATTAGCCCTTGCTTGAGATTTACTCGTGTTTTGTGCATATGATCATTATTATAAACATCAGAGGAGATAAAATAGTTTTTATAATCAAAGCATACAGATGTTTGCTTGAGAGCATTATATTGAGATGATGAAGCTTATTGTTATGTGAATCTGAACATCTTTGTACTTCAACTTTTTGGACCTGATTTTAATATGTTGTTTACAACCAGTTTTTTACGACTGAGCCATATGCCTGTGAGCCATCAAATTTACCTAAATTTCCTCCTAGCAAGGAAATGGATATAAAATTAAGAGATGAAGAAGCCAGAAGGTGCTTTTACTTTTTTCATTTTCTGTAGTGACTATTTTACCAATATGTGAAAATGTGATGACATCTGTTCTACTTATGAAGGCAACGAGGTTTGGTTGGAAAATCTCACACCACGGATGGTCATAGAAAAGCGAGAGTACGTGAAAAGTTAATCCGTGCAGTTCCAGTCCCCGAAGCCAACGCAGAACTCCAAACAAACTTAAATGTATGCCACCATTTTCTTCGTTTCATTTTACCATTACTCCCTGAAATGCTCCATATATCTTGTTGCTGCATTCACAAAGAAACAAAGAAAAAAAAAGGTGTATAATTACAAAAACTACCCTTGAGGTTCACCCTAAATATGAAAAAACTCCAATTATCTTTCAAAATTACAAATACCCCCTTAAAGTGTTAATAACACCCTCTTGAAATTTTGTATTTACCTAACAAAATATTCACTTCTTGAGGGTGCAAATTGTAAAATAGAAACAAATGTCAAGGCCATATTTTTAATTTTGAAATATTATTGGGTTTTTTTTGTAATTAGGCTAAACCTCAGAGGTAGGTTTTGTAATTACCCCAAAAATTGAAATAGATGGGTTTTGCCTTGATTCTATTGCCTAGTAAACACTGAAGAAAAATATCGTCAAACCTGAAATTGTCAGAGTAAAGAGGTGATACTAGTATGGTTTGTGGTGCTCTGCATTGCATTGCTAACTACTAGAAAGACTATTTCATCTCATTTGCCAGTGTTACATTGATAATAGGTTGTGATATAATTTCAGCAATCTGAAAAAAGCTTAAACTATATCAAGTCTATTTTTTTGGTTACCTTTTGCTTTATGCGTGTTACTAATCGTAAAGGATGCCAGGGTGTCATTTGCTTATTCTGTGTTCACAGTTCTATTATCAATACCATTCTATATGTTCTGCAGAGGCTGAGAATAATGTCACATGCCAAGGGCAAGGGTGAAAAATTCCCACCACCACATCAAGATGGATCAGTCGTCCACCACCCTCCCGTTGCATCTCAAAACGGCACTTCATCATTTGGTGGTGCTTATAATTCATTTAATTCCTCAGTTTTCGATCCAAAATCATCAAGATCTCTGCGCAACGGTACTTTAAAAACAGCAGCTTCTAGGAGTAAAAACATTAATGAAGAGCCTCATAGGGCTCCGTCTCGGAGATTCATCAATGCATTCTATCCGTCCTCCATTGGTTGGTCGATGGATTTCAGGTTCAGTAGAAGATGAGCTGTAGGCAGGTTGCAATTTTATTTTTTGGAAAATCAAGTGTATTTTATGTTCTTCTGTTTCATTGTTGATATTGTAATTACAATGTTTTGTTTTTGTATATAATCAAAACAAGGGTTCTGAAAATTGGAGTATGCTTTAATGGCCACATTTACTGTACTGTTTAGGGTTTTCTTGAATGTTAAGGTTGCTGGTTGGTATGCATAATATTACCATGTTCAAATTCCTCCTCCTATCATTCTTTGTGTGGGCATTTTCAGCTAGAATCAAGGGTTTGAGCTCATGTAGTCTAAGCTTTTTGGTACGATAGTCTCTGGCTGGAATGCCAATAAGCTTGTGTTCTCTCACTTTTGAAGATTATATTTTTATAAAAATACATATTTTTCACTTTAAATTACAGAACAAGTTCGCTGGTCTAACTTGTTTTCTTTTGATATAAACTCGTACAATATGCATGCATATAGTACATGAATGTACAAATAATTGTCAAATGTCTTTTGTTCACATTTCTGGCTTAATGATAAATACAAAAAAAACTTATGTGAGACGGTGAAAGTCCATGAGACCATGAGACGGTGATACTTTTAGTGTAAAAAATGATACTCGTCTAAATACACTTAAATTAGTGTATTTACTTCGAGTATCACTTTTCACAATAAAAGTATCACTTGTTACACTAAAAATATTACCGTCTCACGGTTTCACACCGTCTCACAAGAGACATGTTATAAATAAATAGTGTTTCCTACTTAACTATGTATATATACACACACACACACACACACACACACACACACAGAGAATATGGATCCTATGAGTCCTCCCATTTGGGGTGAGTCCATAGGGACAAACCCCAATAGTAGATTAAATTTCTTGAATGGTCCAGATTTTTAGTGTTTATTAATTTGCTTTTTTGGATTCATCAAGTAAAAAGGGTATTGGCGTCATTTTACATTCTAAAAGCAGTTAATGAGATTTGATTAGATCCTAATCACGTTCTATTTCCTTCTCAGTGTAACTGGCGTATATATCACCATTTAACTTAATCCCTGACGTTTCTCATTCATTCATTTCACTGAAATTTTTTTCCCTTCTCTTTCGGATTTTCGTAGTTCAACGAGGATACCTGAAGCTTGAAAGTAAGTCATCATCTTGTGATTTTCAGTTTTTTAAGGTTGCGATTTTTAGTTATTACGTAGATTGTTATGTGTTTATGTGTTTTATAATTCTCTGAACCCTAGTTTGGATTATTTTTTGTTCGATTTTCGAACAATATCACTTATTGTGTTATTTTGGGATGGATTTTTGGTTTTTTTTTTTTTTTTTTTTTTTGGTCTTTTCATTTCAGTTTACACATTAGGAAATTTGTTTAGAACGCTTGTAGTTGAGTTGATTGTGGTAGTTTTATTCTGTTTTTTTATCTTTTTTTTTATCTGCTTATGTGACTTGTTAAGGTTGCTTGTTAAGTATGTGCATGTTGCTTGGGGAATATTTAATATCTTAACTTCATTGCAAAATTATTTTTTATGTAGGTTTTTGTTTGTATGCTTGCGTAACTGGGTATTTATGCTTGTGAATATATTAAGTTTTGCATAACAAGTGATTATCATATTGATTTTGTAACAGCGATAACCTTCGTTTGTTTTATGAATTATGTTTTTATACTTGCTTATGCAATATAATTACATTGCATATGTAGTATAATCTGCATGTGTAATATAATCTTTTTATTTGTCTATATTCATGTTTGCACGTGTAGTGTAAAAGTATTGCTTTTGTAGTATATAATTCTTGCATTTTTAATACAGAGTTGTGTTTTCTTGAGTTTATGTGCAATTCTTGCATATTGCAATGCTTGCTTATGTAGTATATGTGTGTTGCTTATGTAATGTATAGATGATGCTTATGTATAAACTTTTTGTGATGTTGAGTATTATTTAGTTGTGCTGCATGCGTAGTGTACATTCATTGATTCTGTAGTAGAGGTTTGTTGCATATGACGATGTATGTGATGCACAAGTATTATGATTTCCTGTTGTTTATATAATGTGAGTTTTTGAAGTTGTAATGTGATTTTTGCAGCGACATATGTTTGCTTAGTACATTTGTCCAAAGGTTATACGTTGACAACGCGCTTTATACAATATTCTAAGGTGTTGAGACTGACTATTGATTGGAGGGACAATGAAAGTAAAGTAGACTGCGCCGTTTTTGCTATGTGTCACATGGAAACGTATATGGGCGGAGGCATGAGAAATTAGGATAGTGGGTTGAAGAAGAAAAATCTTATATAATTATCCATGTTGCAGGCGAAGTATTATGTCGCGATTGCTCCGGTTGACATGAATGAATTCAAGACAAAGAATTTGGCCTAGGCAAAGAAGTTCGTGGATGAAGAAATAGTGATTTAAGGCTGTTGTAGGAATTCGTTTTTTGTTAAAGTAACTCTATGTTGAACAAGATACTTTTATGCCTTTTGTGTTTTATGTTGTTTTCTTCGAAATATTTTGATAAACTTTTAGGTATGATCATATATTTTTGGGTTTTGGTTACATACGATGTTATGTGGAAAGTTCTCTGGATTGGTATTTTTGGTGTATATACTACATAAGCAAATTGGTCAATTGTACATGCAATACTAATGTAGACATATTTAGATGCATGTGTAGATATCTAATGTTGCTAATTCAGTATCAAACTATTTTTGTGAGGGCTTAAAATTGTTAAATTGTTGTTATGCTTATGAAGAATGTTTTTGATGCATGTGTAGAAAAGTGTTGGTGCTTACAGAGAGATAGCAATTATATTCCAAACAAATCGGTACTCAATTATTAAGTATATCAGTTCAGCTTAAAAACATATGTGTAACCAAGAAAAATATAAAGAAGTTATGTAACACTTAGAAGGGTGTAAACAGGTGATAAAATGTATTAGTGTTACGCTTTTTTTTTTCATGCAGTAATATACACCATTTAATAACATATGCTTATGAAGTGTATTTGTAATGCATATGTAGAACAATTATTGTGCATATGAAGGGATAATCATCATAAAATTCAGCTAAATAATATATGTGAGTACATCACAAAACATAAACTATCCAAGTAAAATATTTAAGGAAATCAACTACTGAAAAATATTATAGAGTCATCTTCTACGCTTGCTTGTTGCATGTCCGGCTATTATGGTTCTCAATATCTCCACACTTTCCTCAATGCCTCTTTATTTTTTTACTTGCGTTGATTGCTTTTTTTCTTTTGGCTTTGAATTTGTCTTTTAACATTACTATCACTATCATTGTTCTTTGCCTATTTTGTTGGCAAAACTTGAACTTATAGTTGTGGTGTAGTTCTGCCAAAGTCCTCAATCAACGTCTATTTGTTCACTATATTTATAATCACTTCTTGTTGGATCAGTAACATTTGTTTGTGTTTTTGATTGATTTTGCACAGAGCGTCTACCAGTTCGCACATCAAAACCAGCGGCTCGGCCATAATTCTGGTATAATTGTACCCCCTCATCCAAATTATTAAAAATCATTGATTGTTGAGGTATCATTTGTTGTTCACATTCGGGTATCCAGTACTTTGTAGAGTCAAGCGATATTTCTAGTTACTCTCAAGGTATATTGGTATTGCTCTCTCGCTTATGAGTAACAATCAGTGATGAAGCATCAAATTGTTTTTTAGTATGCAATACTCAATTTCTACATAAGCAACATTTTTTCCTGAAACATTCATGTGTTTAAAAGCAATATAACAATTCTACACACGCACATGCTCAAATCTTTATAGGCAAGTTTTTGGGAGCTTGTTTAGCCTCTTTTTTTCTAGAGTAGCAACATATGAAGTGTAATCATACAATAGTGTTTATAGGCAATTCAACAATACTTCATAAGCACCAAATCATGTCTTCATAGGCAGAATTTTGCAAGTTTATTTATCCTCATAATTGTTTGCAGAGTAGCCATGCAATGGTGTTCAAAATCAATATAACAATACTACACAAGCACCAAATAATATGTTCATAGGCAGGGCTTTGCGAGTTTGTTTAACCTCATAAATTTTTTTATAGAGTAGCAACATCTGAAGTGTAGTCATGCAATGGTATTCAAAAGCAAGTTAACAATACTTCATAAGCATCAAAATAAATATTCATGGGTAGGGTTTTGCGAGTTTGTTTATCCTCATAAATAGTCTGCAGAGTACCAACATCGAAAGTGCAATTAAGTAATGGTGTTCAAAAGCAATATAACAGTACTACGTAAGCAGCAAATCATATCTTTATAGGCAGGTTTCTGCAAGTTTCTTTTAGCCTCATATTGTGTCACAGAGTAGCAACGTCTGGAGTTAAATCATGAAAATATAAATACATAGTACATGAGATGATGTTTTATAAGTACACAATATGTTTTTCATCACTCATAACTTCTTCGATCGATGTGGAGAAACCTTCTTCAATTATGTTCTTCACGTCTTCTGCATGCATCATGATTTGAGCGTGTACTGTTGTTTCTAGATTATGAGATGAAAACTGGTTTTGAGCAACGATGGCGGCCTATATACACAAAATTGACTGGTTTTGCTATCTCATAAATGTGTTGAGGACGATGGTGGAAGAATTTCGTGATTATGCTCCGTCTTTCTCGCGACTGATATTTAGTATGAGATTGTCTAAGGATTGCATGATTTGTGATTGGTAACTGAATCCTATTTTGTTGGTATGTATTATTTTTGGTGGACTAATTTATCCATATATTAAATTAATTAGGTAATAATACACAATTATACTTGTTATATCTTGGCCCTTGAAAAAATTAGATATATGGTTAGGATTGGTCCCATAGACTCACCCTATGGCATGGTCTCATAAATATTATATATATATATATAGGGTTGGATCTAGTAAGACCAGTGCATGCGGTGAGAGCATAACGACTGATCTTAGCATTCTCATAAATTAATGGATGGCTGCATCAAATGGACGAAAATGACAAAATATTTAATTTAATCACATATAGTGTATCACTGTAAAATCAACCTTAATTTAAAACTAATCACTACAAAAATGGTTACAAAATAGGAAAGATAATCAATCATGATCTGGCACATTCTTTACTCATTTAATTCCCTACAAAAATGCCGCCAATCCACATTCAGATTACTCTCTCATTGTTCATGTCATTAACGCAAAAGGAAGAAAAAATTACAAAAAATATGTTAAAGAAGATGAATATTGTTCAAGATGAAGCAAAATTAATCATTTCACAAGAAAATCCAATAGAAAACATAGTAGAATATGGCAACAATGGAGAACTCGAAGCTAATATATTCAACCTAGATTTTATATGCTGTAAATTTTTGCATTAAAGATGGTGCATAAATACTTTGGGAACACTGCATAAATGCCTATAAGATGTTGCATAGTTAAAAACTACGCATCATAAATCAACTAACTATGCATTGTCTAGAAGTTATCTATGCAGTGTGAAAAACTAAATATGCAGTATATTATACACAACTATGCAATAAGTGTCATAAACTATGCAGTAAAAATCAACTAACTATGCAATGTCTAGAAGCTATCCATATAGTGTGTAAAAACTAAATATGTAGTACACATATCCAACTATATCCAACTATAAACTATGCAAATAATAAACTATGCAAATAATAATAATAATAATAATAATAATAATAATAATAATAATAATAATAATAATTGTTATAAGATTATCTAAGCATCAAAAGAAAACTAAATATGCTTATTCCCTACCCGCCCTTACATTTTTTATATCTCACCAATATATGTATAAAACTATGCAACAAAAAATAACTAATTATGTGTATTGCGGTAACAATTACATCCCCCATAAAATAAAACGTTGAAATGAAAATTACTACTGCGGTACAGGTTATGTGTATTGCGGTACACAATGCAATTCCACTGTGTAATGCGGTGCAATATTTTCCTACTATGGTCAACCCAAATTTCACCTTCTCCATACCGCGATACATTCAACGCATACCGCGATACCTACCAAATTGACTTCCGCAATAATACAACTTTACATGGCAAGAAATCATGAAAAGCTTTCTTTGCATCAAAGAAAGCTTAATCAGCCGAAGACAAGGAGAAGGCAAAGAAGTACATGAGAAAAGAATAAAGTGATGGGAGACAAGATAAAATAAACAACAGAAGTGTCCAAATGACAGAAGAAAATAACGAAAGAAATTGAAGGAAACTTCAGCTATAAATACCAGTGAGTTTCAGCAGCAGCAAACACACAACACCGGGGATGATGAGTTTTGATACAGTAAAATATTAAGAGATGGAATCCAGTTGGAGAGAACGCAACTGAACATGAATAGAACCAGATTAATTCTTCAACAAATCCTTGGAGAATTATCAATCAAATCATCAAATATAAGTTATTCTTCTCTTTCTTTCTGGCACAATTCCTGTATTTATTCATACGTATCAAACTTCTTCTGTGAATTATTTGATGAATTAATTAGATATTCTAGAAGCTTGATGTAATCTTGTTTGATTTTATTTTTTATTAGTAGGTCTATTTTATTTCATGTAATTCATGGTTTATTTGTGTTATTTGTATTAATGATATCTTGATTACGTGATCACTAAGCATTGATGCTTGATGTGTTAATCCGATATTCAGAGAAGGAGTTTAATACCAGATCTAAAAATAACACAATAGAAAATTATATAATCGAGAGATTTATAAATCCTTTGAAGTTGTTATAGAAATTCCACTATTCTATTTAGAATTACAATTCTTGAGATTTTTATAGAGTTATTGAAATCTTATTTTTATAATTTATAATCACTAGACACTCGAGAGAGATAGTTAATTAAATTGGAATTTCAACTTATAAACCATTGATATATATATAGATAGATAGATTATCAAACATAAGTGATAACTTGATGAAATCAACCTTTAGAATAAATATCCCGCAGATTTAGATGTTTGTATTTTAATCATTTACATTTAATTATTGTTAGCAATAAGTCCACCTATTATTGATCAGACAAATATAGCATATGTAATATATATTTGGTACTTACACACACTGATTGACATGTATTTTGCATGTATTTTGGGCTTAATCTTGGCTAGAATGTGTTGATATGCATGCATTATATGAGTAAATAGGGTTTTATTCCTGTTTTGTGGAATAGGATTACGCTTTGCTCGTTTTGTAGGAATTTAGAGATAATTGAAGCATTTTGGCAACAATTCGGAGCATTGCAATCGAGAACCGCCAAAACTTGACATGATAGACGAAGTTTGGAGTCGAATCAAGAAGAAGTCAGACGAACCGGGCGAAAAACGGAAGAAAATGGGCAGGGCGTGCTCCCTAGCTCATCCCGTGCTCAACCTAAAATCGAAGGCTCAAGGTTCAACTACCAGCACGGGCAGCCCATGCCATAGGGCACGGCCCGTGCCTCCTTCAGAGGTTTGAATAATTCTTGCGGCACCCAGCACGGGCTGGGCGTGCCCTAGCGCACGGCCCGTGCGCCTCTACGGGGAAAACATAGTTTGACTCGTTGTGAACTAGGTTTCGACCCAAACGAAGCACAAATAGAGACGGGGCAGCCACAAACAGGGACACACTGATTTTTGCCCTAGAAAGCAAGATAAAAGAGCAATTCCCCACCAGAGATTCGGAGAGATCGATCAAGACCGCAACCACACCTTCGAGGATTGAAGATAGATCGAGAGATCGTCATCATCCCCGAGTTCACTCATTCCATCGTATCATTATTTTCAATTAGTTTAGATATGAACATTAATAATTTGTTTATGGATTATTTATTTTCTATGTCTAGCTAAACACTTTGTGATTCCCGAGTTTGGGAGTAGGTTAATGGATATTTTTATTTGATGATTTATTGCAATCAAAGTTAATGTTTTCCAACCCTATTCAAGTACTTTGCTTTAATTCTTGTTTTATCAAAAAGCTATTGGTTTAACTTGTTTTGATATATTTATTCATAATTCGAACAGATGAGTTTCAATATTAGATCTATGAGTACTTGACATGAATAGCTTGCATGATTGAGAAGTCTGTGAATATTCGTGAGGCCTTTTAATCTTTTGATCTTTTGGGAGCTAAAAAAGATACAGTGTGAATAGCCTTGTTCACACAGTGTGAATATATCACTTTAGCTAAAAAAGATACAGTGTGAATAGCCTTGTTCACACAACTAGCTACTCTTGGGATTAAGCTTTTTGGTAGACAGCTACCTAGTTAGTTCAACTCTCTAAATCTGCAGGAGTTGTTCACACAATCCTCCTTCGATTCAGAACTTGGTTCTATCTTGAACCTTACTACACTTTCTTCCATACTTGGCAGTGTTGACCCCAATTTTGTTTTCACAAAGGTTTCCTATTCAACTGATAAACAACTTCAATCTTTCACAATGTGTGTTGGATTAAGTGTCTTTGAATAAGCTTGAGGATATGCACATAAGCTTGAGAGAGTTTTTGGTATTTCTTGTTTGTTCGTTTGTGTGTCTTGTTTTTTTTTATCTTTGAAAAATCCTCAGCTTTTATTGTGAGGATCTAAATTTTGTCCGTTGAAGAGATAGACAAATTTAAATCCCAACATTGGAAGATGACATGTCTTTTCTTGCAGCTTTGATATTGACCTTTCTTTGTATTCTTTCGAACTCCGCAGTTTTCTGAAAGATGCAGTCTGTAGGTGCTTCTTTTAGGTTGAATCTCCTTGCCTTCATAAATGACTTGTACATTTATGGTCAAACATCGTACTTCATTAATTTTAAAGTATATCTTCCTTGGACACAGTGCAAGGGATTTCTTTAGTTAACTTTAGTCCTTCAACTACTTTACACCTTTAGAATGATACTTGAATCTTCTGACAGAGTTTTCCGATGTACTCTATTGCCAGTCTTCTGAAAGACTTGGTTGGAATACTTGGCTTAGAGTTTTCTGGCAACATACTCAGCTTTGAATCAGTTGAATCTTCACGAACTCAATTGCGAGTCTTCTGATTTTTTATTCATCAAGTATTCTGCAATTCTACTTGGCTACGTTTGAGTCAGCTTGCATCCTATCTGTTACAAGTGTTGAAATTACATGAAAATAGGGTGCCAACTTTCTAATACATAGTTTTGTAAACATCATTAAAATCTATACAATATATTTCCTAATAATTCTCCCTTTTTGATGATGCCAAAACTATTATAATACTTGTACACTGGAAGTAAATAATTTAAAATGAAATGAGTTAGTTTTATTTCATGTAACATTCAGGCACTTACATTATAATGTATATTTACGAATGGTCAAATACACCATTTTGACAGCTTCAGCTTCCCCCTATCTTCTTCCTCTGCCTTTACTTCTTCTTTCAGCTTCTTCTGTTTCAACTTCTTCAAGCCCAAGCCAGTAGCAGCTGATCTTTGCATGGGGTTGGCTGAATATCCTCTTCTTTTTCCTGATGGAGGACTTCTTCTTTTGAAAATGTCCAAACGCGTCAACAGTTATCAGCACTGGAAAGGTTTAGTATTTCGGGCATAACTTTCGCTAAAACATTAATATTGAGATGATTCAAGTTGCTATGGAAAGCTAAGATATAGGGCTAAAACTTTCATGAAGACCCTAGGAGCTAAGTTTCATGTTTGGGCTGCACGATCGGGTAGTTTTTGTTTACACGGTCGTGTGCAGCGGCAATTGAGACAATTTTCTATGAGCAATTCACACGACCAGGTTGTGCGCAAGAACACGATACGCAAGCACACGACCCATCTGAAATGTGACATTTTGTGGGTTTTGTTTCCTTATTACGTGAGAACTGAAAAATGGGTCCAAAAAGGCATCTGTAAAAGAGAGAATCGGATCTAGCAGCTGACAGAAGTCATCTATGAGAGAAAATAACACATCTAGGAAGAGAAAACAACACATAATGGAGAGAAGAGGGCCGCATTGGGAGGAGAAAAGAGAGAGATTGGAGAGCCACACAAGGGGATTATCAGGACGACACCAGGATTCCAGAATTTGAAGACGGATTCATCCAAGCCAGGGGAATTCATCATCATACTCTATGAATTTCTATATGATTTCACAAACGAACATGTCTAGGTAAATTCATCTTGATTCTAGGACGTAATGTAGACTTCGGATCTATTTTATATTTCATTTATTTATCTCATATTAGCTTGTTTTGCCTATCTATTTGTTGTTTTTTTTTGTTTAATTCTTGGGATTACCTGACCAATAATTCACAATTTTGATATGTTGGTTCATAATTCGGAGATAATGAGTTCCAACAATAGATTAAAGAAGTCGCAGCATAAATAATTATAGAGTCGGGAGACTTATGATGTTTATGGAGTTTTAATACTTGATTTAATATGCTTTTGGGAGTCGATATTAATTGTTTAGTAGGGATGCTAGCAATTTATTATTGATCTACAGTTTGTTTGCTTCGGGAGAGGGAATGAACTAAGATAGAAATCAAGTCCATAGATAAGGTGCAATTGGCTTTGCAAAATACAAATCAGATATAATTTAGAGATGCATGTCGAGATCGTAATCCTAGGATCACTTTTATTCCTTGATTAACTCTCCACGTGTTAGTTCATAAGTTGTTTGTTTTTATTTTATTTTATTTAAATTGTTAAGTAATTCATTTTCATATTTCAGACATTTTAATAATTCACTTGCGATTTAGCTTAAAATATATTAGTGATCATCCACTATCTATTAACTACTTGTTGACTAGTGGATAGGATCACGATTAATCGCAAAGTGACCTGACTGTCTGCAATTCCAGCACAAGTCTTCTAACTTCTTTTCAACTATATTGGGAGTCCGTTCTTATATTCCTTTAGAGGGAGTTGAATGCCTTCTAGAGGACTCCCATTTGTTCCTCTTGTAATTCTTGTTAAAGAATTTGTTTAATCGCTGAACCATCAAGGTAATTTCTTCATTGTCAATTGTGTCCTTTGAGTCTGCCGACTTAGACTCACCGCTTCTCGTAGGCAGCGTGATCTTGGGTGTTGTTATTTCATCCTGCTCTTTCCTCTTAAGCTCGAACTCATAGGCCATTAGATCTGAAAATAGTTCATGATTTGATATTATTGTGAGGTCCATCGAGTGCCTCATTGCCATGACTTTCATTTCCCACTCAATTGGAAGGGCTCTTAGGATCTTCATACACATTTCATTTTGTGTATACTTTTTTCCAAGGGCAAATAACTCATTTGTTATCTCTGTAAATCTTGCATCTAACTAGTCTAATGACTCCCAATTATCATTTCGAAATTCTCTAACTTTTGCACTGCAACTGTAAGCTTATTCTCCTTAATTTGTTATGTGCCTTCACAAATCATAGTCAGCTTATCCCATATTTCTTTTGCTGTTCTGCATGATTTAACCTTTTTGAACATATCTTTGTCCAAAGTCTTGTACATGATGTCTTTTGCAACATTGTCAAGATTATGCCTTTTTCTATCCTCATTTGTCCATTCACTTCTAGGTTTATCGACCTCAGCTGCTCTTGCTACTTTATCCCAAGGGGTGTTGGTTAAATTCTATAAAGGGGGATTGAATAGACTTTACAATTTTTTGATTTTTCGGATTAGAGTTTTAAGAAACAGCTTAGTCCTTTCGACAACTGGTTTGAGATTCAGCAGGAGAGTTAACCACTAAACAGTTTTATTTTAAAAGAGTTGTTGATAGAGTAACTCAAATAATAAGGTTAATCGCTTATAAAATTAGTTTCCTCTTTAAGTTAGTGGAAGACTTACACCCTTTTGAGTATTGGTTATCAACACTTCGTGTTTTAGAGAGTTATACGAGATGATTGGATAGCAAATAAGCAAAGATAATATTAAATGCGAAAATCTAAGACCAATAAAGTAAAGACACAATAATTATAGTGGTTCGAGAATTTGGAAATTACTCTATTCCACTCTTCTCCTACTCCAAGAGAATCCACTAATGTAACAGATCACTTTAGTTACAAAAGATACAAAGAGTGAATAACACTGTTCACACAACTAGCTACTCTTGGGACTCACCTCTTCATTATACAACTGCCTAGTTACTCCAGCTCTCTGAATCTGCAGGATTTGTTCACACAACCCTCCTTCGATTACGAACTTCATTCGATCTTGAACATTACTACAATTCCTTCAATACTTGGCAACAGTATACCCAACTTTGTTTTCACAAAGATTTCCTCTTCAACCGATCAACATCTTCAATCTTTCACAAAGTGTGTATTGGATAAAGTGTCTTTGAATAAGCTTGAGAATATGCGAGATAAGCTTGAGAGAGTTTTGAATATTTCTTGCTTGTTTGCTTGTGTGTCTTGTTTTTTTCCCTCTCTTAAACATCCTCGGCTTTTGTTGCGAGGATTTGAATTTTGTTTGTTGAAGAGATATACAAATTCAAATCCCACATTTGGATAACTCGCATGTCCTTTCTTGCGACTTTGATGTTGATATTTCCTTGTATTCTTTCGAACTCTGCGGTTTTAAAATATACATTTGCGGTGTGCTTCTTATAGGTTGAACCTCTTTTCCTTCATAAATGACTTGACATTTATGGTCAAATGTCGTACTTCATTGATTTCAAGAATTTCTCCTTGGACACAAAGTCAAATGTGATTTCTTGATTAACTTTAGTCTTTCACCTACTTTACCTCTTTAGATCAAAACTTGAATCTTCCGAGAGAGTCTTCCGATATAATATGTTGTTAGTCTTCTGAAGACTTGGCTAGAATACTTGGTCGAGAGTTTTTCGACAACATACACACTGAATTAGTTGAATCTTCATGTACTCAAATGCGAGTCTTCTCGCATTTCTACTAGGTTGTATTTGAATCAACCTACATCTATATATTACAAGTGTAGAAATTACATGAAAATGGGATGCCAACTTTCTAATACATAGTTTTCTAAGTTTCATCAAAATCTATAAAATAAATTTCCGACACTAGCGATGATTAGGTGAGTGTTTTCACGCCTAACAAGTTTTTGGCGCCGTTCTTTGAGGGAATGTGTTTTGTGTGATATCAAGGTTGATTGCCTAGTTGTAATTTGACTATTTTTTTATTTTTGTTTCTTTCTTTCATTGTTTTAATTTTATTTATTTTTTTTTTGGAGGCACATCGTTGGATGAAGTTATAATGTATGTATATAAGCGGCAAACCGAAGATGGTACGAATTTTTGGAAGTCAAAGAGTGAACAACTTTGTTCCTTATTATCCATCTCAAGAAAATGTATGAGCCCAGGATATTGCAAATTATGAAATCTCTTATCAACCACAAGAACAATTGTATAGCTTGAAAGAAATATTTTGTCAATTTTTAGCCGACTGTGAGGCAAGAAAACAACAAGTTTAGATAAAACTTCATGAACAAAAGTCCAAGTTCGAGGAAATCCTCGCTCAGTTTATTGTAGAGTGTAAGGTAACAAAACAGGAAATTGAGGATAAAATACTATGAATGGAGAAAAGAATTCAACAAATCGAAATTAAATATCAACATATATCAACATCACTTCAATAAATGATTGATCAAATTAGTGATAAAGAATCGACACCAATCTTGGGACCTGATGAAGTAGAAAATCATGAACATGAATTGCCCATTTTGAAAAAGGTGGACATCCTTCAAAAATTGGAGGAGACTTTTGAAGAGTGCAATCCGATCTTACAAGAGGTGCCACATCAAATTAATTCAGGGAGTTTTTCTACCTCTCACTCAATTGAAAATTCTCTTTTTGATAAAAGAAATGTGCGTTTGAGATGTAAGCTTCAATACAAATTTATCAAATTTTAAGAAGTATACCCTAGATGGAATAATGCTTGAAAATGGTGATCAATCCACATGTTCTACAGATTCATTGATTTTTAATATGAGTAAAGATAGAAATATCTTTACTATAATTAAAAAACCATTTTCCATTGTTAGGAACACATTTTTTGTTTTCCAAAAGACCCTCAAAGTGATCCTAAATCATCTATGTCTTACATGCACTAAAGGATCGCCTATACTATTGAAAATACAAAGGCGTGGCATGATCGACACTCATTTTAGATCAAGGATGAGTAAAACAAAAGTCTGGCTAAAGAATTTAAACTTGGCGCTTTTTGGGAGGTAACCCAAATTTTTTGCTTTTATTTTTATTATGATTTATATCACTATGTGGTTGCTTGTTTATTTGTTTGGATTAATATTTTGCATGTTTAAAAAAAAGAGAGCAAGTAAATGCATTGTGTAGGTCCCAAGAGGTGTCAGTTAAGTAAGGGGAGTTGAATAGACTTAACCAATTTTTTGATTTTATATACAAATCAGAGTTTCACAAGAAAACAACTAAGTCTCTTGAGAACAGTTGAGTCAAACTTCAAAGAGAGTTAACTACTCAATGACATCGAGAGAGTTGTTGATAGAATAATATAGCCGAGTGAAGTTAGCTTTTTATAAATTTAGTTTTTTTGTTTTTTACAGCGGAAGTTTTTACACCTTTTTTAGAAATTGGTTATCAACACTTATTTTAGTCTTGTTTTTATCAGTTGAATAGCAAATACGAGCAAGTAAATAAATTGCAGAAACTAAAATGCAGTATATTAAATAACACAAATATTTGTAGTGGTTCGATGATAGGGTAATTCCTCTACTCCACTCTTCTCCTACTCCAAAGAGGAATTTACTTGTGACGCAATGGTAATTTTGTTACAAAAGTACAAATAGTCCAAGCAAGCCTTGATCACACAACTGGTTTTACTCATGGGACTCAGCTCTTCATAAGGCAGATGCCTCACTACATCAACTCTTCAAATCGTTAGGACTTGATCACTTATCTCTCCGTCGGATTTGAACCAGGTTCGAACTTGAACTTCACCAACTTCATTCACTTCTTGGAAGAACAAGCCCTTTGTTCTTGGAAACAAGTTTCCTCTTCAACTTTGAAGTTTGGCTTCTATCTTTCACACGAATGTGTAGGATAAAGTCGATTCGAGTTTAGACTTGAGGATATGAGAATTTTGCTTTAGAGAGAGTATTGCATTTGCTTGAATATTGTTGTGTTACTTGTTCATTCTAGTCGCTCGTATCTCTCTAAGAAAATTCATCGACCTTTTATAGTGAGAGTTTAAAATTTGTCTCGTTGAATAGATAAACAAATTTAAACTTCACTTCTTTTCCGTTGGCTTGTTGTTCTTATTGTAGCATGTGATGTTGACCAACCTTTGTATTAACTACCTACATGTGCTACCAAATGCACCAGGGTTACGCAAGTATTCCATTGCTTCCTGCTATTTGTACTCTTTCAGCAAGATAGCTTTTAAGGTTGCAGGTCTATCTCTTACCAAAACCGGTAAGTCTTGACTTTTCTTCACAACAGACTTGTTCAACTTTATCTAAGTCCTTCAATTGCTTTACCCCACAAGTTGAGTCTCTTCTTTCATTTCTTGGATGACTTTGTTGTAAGTCTTCTGAAAGGTACAACTGTTGTACTTGACTGAAGCTCTTCTCGACTACTCAGCTGGATATTCTCTGCACTTCTTCAGCAAATCTTCTGCATCTCCAATACAACTGCTTGACGACTCAGCTAATATTCTAATTATTACAAGTTGGAATAACATCCAGAATTTGGGGTGCCGACTTTCTAATTCTAAGTTTTCTAAGCATCATCAAAATCTATACAATAAATTTTCTAACAAACTGATCGAAGTTGAACATGACATCGATGGACATACCATTCTATCCACCAGCGACATGGCACACTCCACCATAATTTCCGGATAAAGTATAACCCCTAACTCTATAAGTACTACTAGGGAAGTATGTTTTTCTTTTTTTCTTATTCTCGTTCATTAACGACAATGTACACTTTAAGTTTGGGGAAGTAATGGTTTGATTAGTGATATCTTGTGCTCTTTGGTGTTTCGAGTCTCGTAAAAAAATTTGTATCTTAACTTTGAGTCGAGTTTTATGTATCCTATGATGAAAATTATTGTGAACTTGTAGGACTATATGAATTTTCTGAATATGATACGCTTGCTTATTGAAAGAGCATGTGTTGAACCTTGAATCTGTGACGTTATTTGTAGAATAATATTTTGATCAATTTTAGTCTATTGTTGGAAAACATGTGATTAAATATTAAAAATGATCCCATTAGACTCTAGGACTTGTTTGAACATTAGTCAAAATAATTTTGTAAGTAATATAACACTAGGAATATGATGTAGGCCATTTTTGAAAATACTTGAGCCTATATAGCCTATCAATATAAGTTTTATCCCTAGTGTCCCCTTTTGAACTTAATACAAACCTTTTCATTGACAACTTATATACTATCCGAGCCATAAATGAAAAAATTCCTAAAATAACTTTTCACCCACACATAGAGTTCGTTTGAAAAAAAGGTGAATTTTGAGATAGAGTTGTCTATATAAAAAAAGATGAAGTGAAAAACCCTCTTGATACATACACAATTATCCAAGTTTGGGGATTTCTAAAAAAAAAGAAAATAAATCAAAAAAAGAGGGGAAACATTTTCAAATTCATAAATTGGTTGTTGCTATATGTGATTGGGTGAATTGTGACTACTTATCATATATTTTAATCCTTTAACCCAAGCATACACTACAAGCTTTGAAAGTCCATTGATCCCTATGTTATTATTACATATATTAGTGGAGATTAATGTAAAAGATATGCCGAAGTAGTTTGGGAAGTGGATCATTTGGAAAACATTTGATTATGTGAATTTACTTGAACAATGAAAATAGAGTTTGATAAAATTGATTGTACAAACAAAGAGTCACAAGATTGATGTGAAATTTGCATGCTTGATTAATAAATGAGCAATGTTATATTTATGTGAATTCTTTAGTTATGGAATGATTGCAATCTCCTAAGGAATGTGAAATGGTATGTAAACTCAAAGTGGTATCCTTTGTTTTGTCGGTGCCATTTAGTCTGCTTGTGGACAAACAACAATTCAAGTTTGGGGGTATTTGTTAAGTTTATTTTTTAACAAATTAGATGTCCTAAACTTAGAAATTGTGTTGTTTTTTAGTAGATGGAGTCAAAATTATTGTTGAAGTTGTATATCGAGTTTTAATAGGTAGTAAGGTACCAAAGAATCAATAAAATAGATCAAAATGGTGAAAACAAAGTTGTACCGCGATATACAAAGCCATACCACAGTAAGAACTGAAGAGAAAATCAAGAAACGACTCTGAAATTCGTACCGAAGCAGGTACCGCGGTACAAAACTACCCTATATTGTGGTACACCATTTTCTGAAGGGTGTATCGCGGTATATGTTGTGTGTACCACGGTACACAATGCAATTTCACTGTGTACCGTGGTGCAATGACTTCTTATCACAGTTCAACCCAAATTTCACCTGCTTCATAGCGTGATACATTCAACGTATACCATGATTCCTACCAAATGCACTTCAGCAATAACACAACTTTACACGACAAGAAACCATGAAAAGCTTTGTTTACATCAAAGTAAGCTTAATCAGGTGAAAGACAAGAAGAAAACAAAGAAATACATGAGAAAATAAGAAATTAATGAGAGACAAGAGAAATATACATTTTAAGTGTCCAAATGACAGAAGAAAAGAACGAAAGAAATGGAAGAAAACTTCAACTATAAATACCAGTGAGTTTGGCAGCAACAGAAACACAACACCGACGATGAGGAGATTTGATATAGTAAAATATTAAGAGATGGAATTCAGTTGGAGATAATGCATCGGAACAGGAAATGAACCAGATTAATTCTTCAACAAATCCTTGGAGAATTACCGATCAAATCATCAAATATAAGTTTTTCCTTCTTCTTCTCTTTCCTTCTGGCATAATTCTTGTATTTATTCATATGTATCGAACTTTTTCTGTGAATTATTTGATGAATTAATTAGATATTATAGGGGCTTGATGTAATCTTGTTTGATCTTGTATTTGATTAGCAGATCTATTTTATTTCATACAATTCATGGTTTAATTTGTTATTTGTATTAATTACATCTTGATTAATGATCACTAATCTTTGATGCTTGATGTGGTAATCCGATATTCGAGAGAAGGGGTTTAATACCAGATTTAAATATAACACAACATAGGAAATTATATAATTGATATATTTATAAATCCTTTGAAGTTGTTATAGAAATCCCACTTTCTATTTAAAATTATAATTCTTGAGATTTTCATAGAGATATCCAAATCTTATTTTTATAATTTAAAATAAGTAGACACTCGAGAAAGATGGTTGATTAAATTGGGAATTTCAACTTATAAACCATTGCTTGATATTGATAGATAGATTATCAAACATAAGTGATAACTTGATGAAATCAACCTCTAGAATAATTATCCTGTAGATTTAGATATTTGAATCATTTACATTTAGTTATTGTTAGCTATAAATCTACCTATTATTAATTAGTCAAATATAGTATAGGAAATTTATGTTTGGTACTTACACACATATTTCTTGTGGATACGATAACCCTACTCATTACATTATATTAAAACTTGATAACCATACATTTGTGGTAGATTAGATAAGTGTTTTGATGCCTAATAAACATCAAGAACCCTAACATGTCAAATCAACATTTCTACTTGAACCAACACAATATTTCAACCCGATATTTCAAATCGAATTAACATAACATGAAGAACCCTAAGAATAACAATCAACTTAAAACAATAGAACCAAATGTACCTCTTTCGTCGCCTTTGTTGCTGCTGTCAATATCGTCCATCTTCGTCGCTCTTTTGGGGAGAAGAATTGGAATTTAATTGGGGAAGGATAAATTGGAATAGGTGGAAGGGGAGTAATTAGTAATAAATAGGATTGTTTTACAAGAAGGGGTGGCGACATATTTATAAAGTTGGTATATTTAAAGGAACTAGTAAGATGCACATGCATTGCACGTGATCCGTATGATTTAATTAATTTATTTAAATTGAAATTTTAATAAACCAATTTTGATCTCCATGAGTACATATAAAAAACCATAATTATGTCGCAATTTGAAGTTCGTCAAATCTTCACTTGAAATTTGAACTCCCCACATATTTTGTTCATTGGCATTTGCTTTTTTTCATCATTTCCTTTATGTATTTCACCTGTCATTTTTGAAGCAGGCAGAGCAAATAATTATTATGAGAACAAAGAAGGTTGAAGTCTATATATATATATATATATATATATTAATGATACAAAAATTGGAGTTGAAGCAATGAACCAAAAACAGAGAAAATTGTACCTATTGAACTCCTGTTTACAACGTAAGCTTGTCCAGAAATAGGTTTTGGTACTTATAACCTTTCTCCCACCCGCCAATGTGTATTGGAGCTCATGCACTCGACCTTTACACTTTTCCACATTCAAAACACACACACACACCACATCAGAAAAACCTCAAATCAATACCCATCTTCTGGTTAGTTTTCCAAGATTCAATCAACAACCAGCTGAAGTGATAAATTCTTATTCCAAATGTTTGCATTGCACGATAACTTTCTGACATACCCGTAATTGTCCTTAATATTCTATTGAGACAATTCATCTTCAACCATCATATCGTGACTATAAGGGGACTCTAGACCTCTGGTACATTGACCCCCGAACATAACAACTGCAAATATGCGCTCGGTTTCTCTTGTAGTATGGTGTGGTTCTTTATAGCTCCAAGATAGTATCATTTGCGTGAAACTTTATGGGCACATTACTATTACCAAACACTCATAATAGTCAAACAAAGAAAAATCTAGTAAATAATGAAAAGGTAAATAAACACATGAAATGAGTACTCCAGATGAAATTGTTAAAGACAGAGATCCATATTTAGAACTGCTACTACTGATAAATAAAAAACTAAAGTTCTTCAGTGATTTCAGACAACATGGAATAAAAGTAACATTGACATTTGACATTTATGACTCCTTCTGCTTTACAAGTTACTGCCAATTGTACCTTACAAATGCCATCAGAACTTTGGAAGCCTAGCACATTGAACTTTGAAAAACACATTTGACAGGGCATATTTATCTTTTGGTCATTGCATCTAATCATGTGTATAAGAATCATTCTCTATCAGTAAACAATCAAACTAATAGAACAATACAACACTCAAACCCAATTATGATAATTGAGACTTTCAGCATCCTGACATATGAATTTGCGTTATCATTAAGAAACAAAACCAACTGCAGGCAACAAAGACAAGTGACCAAACCCAATATTTAACACTAAAGTCAATTAAAAGAAAGAAAAAAACGAGGACCAGGTCTCACGTTCTACAAACTTTATTAACCTCAATATACATCTTCTGCCAAGAAACCAACCCATATCATAAAAATCCATATTATCAGAGAAAAATATACATGAACAGTACAAGATCGATACACATAGAAAAATAGGATAAAACAGATCATGATCCCAGAACATTATTCTAAAAGGCTTGAAATAATACACTAAAATATTCAGTGACTAATTTTAAAATCTAATCCAAAAAAGAACATGTAAAGAGTTCTATATTTTAAATTCAGATTCTTTCAACTCTTTTCTTGTTTGATCTTGATTGCAGGAGAAATCTTCTTGTGAGTCGATTTAAATGATCTCTTTGCGCACTTCTTTTTAAAACTATTGATAGTTTCTTCCTCGTCGCTTGAAATTATTTTGATGTCATCTTCCTTGTTCTTCTTTCTCAGTCGTTTTTTTCTAGTTCCTTCCATTTTTAAGGATGCATCATGCTTGTTATCAAGGACCTTTGGCTCGATTGATGCAATTGTTATTTCTCCTTTCGTCTCATCTTGCATAACATTTTTTATTCTTTCAATTCCATCAAAACTACATTCAAAATTCCCTTGAATGTAGTCAACCTTTCTTTGAGAGCAAATAGGAATCGAAATTCGGTTGATTCTTGCAAGCTCAATCCTCTATAATATTTGGACTCATGTTCCCCTAGATACAATTAAATAATAAATTTAGAAAGTTTATATAAAGAAAAAGAATATAATATACATAAAAAGTGAGAAATGAATAAATAATATTTAGTTTATTAATTCACCTCTTTGATAGACGTAATGTACTCCTCAATGGGACACCCCACATACACCATTGCTTTGCATCTTCAAATATTGTTACAAATGCATTGTCATTCCTTGAGTTACATTTAAAACTAATCTATATTTGTAATGAAATAAAAAAATTAGTATCATAATGAATTTATAAATTATTTATGCAATTATGGGTTGTTTGTATTATTACCTTGGTGTTATTTCTACATCTTCTATATTGCACTTTTTACATGGTGCATTTTCGTCATTCTTTAAAATTGATGCAGATTAATTTTTGCATGAATCGTACCATAAAGATGGTTTATTAAGCACCTTTTCAACAAATCCTTTGAAATAGTAGTATGTATCCTATAATATTAAAAATATATTAATCAGAAAATATTTTAATGTTAAATGTATTTGATATTTGTTCCTAACGATGTAAAAGTACCTCAGCTAGACATTCTCGATTGTGTATAATTTGTTGAAGCGTTACTTCCTAACGCCTTTTATTCTCTGTCTCATTGATAATTCAAGCACTTTCACCGGATCCAGAATTGTAAGTGACCTGTGTAAAATAAAATGTGAGCAAGCCAAAATTTGTATTTTGAATTTCAATTTTTGGCAGCTTATTTTTATAATTTAGAAGATACCAGTGTCGCATATGATCAATTTCTTCAGTGATCGGTTGTATTTGCAAAACCAATGCCGCAGTAGTTTGCAATTGTAATTCACCTATTTCAAAAAACATACATTGTTAATTGTTAATAAAATATATTAATAATAAATGACAATTATTGCTAAATATATATAGTTACCATTGTATTTTTTGGCTATGAGCTTTGTAATTACCATAATTGGCTTTTCATTTTTAGTCCTTCATTTTGAGCCATATCTTCCTATAGCGACACTACTATTGGATGATATGTGTATAAGCATTTAATAATAAAATAATCATTACATGACCTACATTAAGATAAATATTATTAAATGATTTTGAAGTAACGAAAAATATGATTTTAACACAATTAATATTTCAAAAAATTATATGTTGAAGGATAAGTAGGATAAAATAAATAAGTATACTCTTGGTTCATCAATGTAATTTCTCTTAAAGGTTTTGTTGCTCCTCTTGAATTTGTCACAACTCTGCTATCTTTGACCTTTGTGACAACCCCATATATATCTGCACATTAGGACTTAAAATTTAAAATGCCAAGTAGAAACTGCAAGTTTTAATAAAAAAAAGTAAATGTGTGAAAATACATACCGATTCCATCATCTTTGTGAAATTGCGGTTTTATGTCTTTGAACTTTATAAAATTGAATCGAATTTTGTCTTGTATACCCTCAATGACATCTTTCACTATGGTGTATTTTTTAAGGACTAATTCCTTCTCCGGATGTGCACTTGGATACATTGGGTTAACCCGTTTAACCTCTCTATTAGAGATTAAATACGTCTTATTGGGTTTAAATTTTGCAGCCACTTGTCATTAAACATTATCACACCAATTTGGACACATTGTATGAATTATTAATTTTGAAATTAATATTTAAACTATCATAAAAATATAAACTAAAATTATTTACATACTTCATCATCGATCATTATCATTTTTTGTATCCTTGTTGAAGAATTTGATCCGCAAGTTATTTTCGAACCAACTCGTACAACCCTCAACCGTAGAGTAAAAGTTTTTTGATTGATCTGTAACATTTGTACCGAAACTACTGGATGGTTTGACATCATTATGAATGTTCCTACATTATAGTATTCATAAATAATCAAAATAATATAAAACGAAGACTATCTATAAGCACGCATATTCTGAAAGTTATTGTAATCATTTGACAAAACAACAAAATATGAACACAAGGCTAAAAAAGACAAACGCAAAATACTAAACAAAATCAATAGATGTCATCAAATCAAAGTATTGTAAACTAAAGGCATAAAAATTTACATTCAGTGGAGAAACTCAAAGAAAGACGCCTAATATTAATTACATTTTTACCAACTAAAATTAAAAATAATCAACCGAGTATTATAATTAGCGGATATTTTTAGTCCAAAGCGTTATACACAGAATAATAAGAAAAATGACAATATCCAATTATTTGCAGTCTGAAAATTCAGTATGAATCTTGAAATGTTCCTGCAGTTTTACTTAGGCTCATGATTGAGAAGGAACAACACAAATGAACTGAGGTTCAACTCAAATTTTCTATTCGATACTAAAAGGTGTCTATATGAACAATTCAATTCGATTTATAAAGAATCTTTTGTTATATCTCGCGCCTCAGTATGTCATTTCCATTTGACATTACTCTTATTTATTGTCTAATCTAGCACAAATATTTATTTAATTGAAAAAAAAGCATCAATAGGTAGTCAAGCTGATTATTTAAAAGTTAATATTTGTGGGGAAAAAGAGCTATTGTTAATTGTGGTTGGTCTTTATGAGAATTCAGCTACATGATGTGTGCATTCAATTGTTAACTTTGGTCAAGTATCTGGTGGGAAACCAATATCCGTTAGTAACAAGTTATTAAAACTTTTCCCATAAGTACCAATTTTTTTTATTCATCCATATTTTCTTTTCTCGCTTCAACATACTCAGATTTTAATATGTTGGACATAATGATATCCTAATGAAATCGAATACACCTAATTATTTCTTTAGGATATCATTATGGCCAAAAACAAAGTTTATTTAAGACACGAGGACATGATCGTAACTTCAAAAAACCGCATTCTCGCTATAGATTAACTTTGCCTTGTCATTTGAAGAGATCACTTTGAAGTTTATTAGCATAAAGAACATGTAAAAATAGTTTTCATTCACATCTATATGG